>CANIUD010000244.1:0-370000 GCA_947470075.1 Closterium sp. Yama58-4
TTTTTTTCCACAAGTAACGAACAGACCGTGGACATACTGAAGAGACTGAAGTCAAAATGTCAACGGATAAGGTTACAGATTCTTTATATAAGCACGTGCGAATCCTTTTTAGCTAGCTGGAAATTCACGAAACTTTTGCGAAATGGACGATACAGCTTATACGCCCCCTTCACAAGGCAACCGGGAGGGGCTCAATCAGGCATCAGCTGTACAACGAATAGCACAAGAATACACAATAGCAATGAATCATCTTTCATATACCTTTCTGTTGAAACGAAGTTTCTACAGTTTCTATTTCATTCCATTGTAAAGGTGGCGAGGATGAGTCCACATATCCTCTTGTACTGAATGATGACGTAAGATGGGCCCACAAGCATATCTCCTCAGCCGTCCGGTCAACATCACCAGGGGAGATGATTTCTAGGGAGAACCGCTAGCTCCGCCATCACCTAGGTCACCCTCTGCAGCGCAGCCTGACACCCGCGCAAACACCCGCTCGGCGCACACATTCCCGCTTCGCACTTTGGTGTGCAAAATCGTCGCTGATTCGCGAACTTGGTTTTCGTGTTCACAACCTTCAGGCGAACCTCATGATTTGAAGTCAGTGCGCTGGGTTACTGCGAAGGTTTCCGCAGTGAAACTTTGCGCGCAGACACTTCTGGCGCGCGGGCCCGTCATTGAACTCCGCGGTCCGCTGATGTCAAATTCACATCCGCATGCTGCCGGCGGAATGTTTTTCCACGCATCCCGGGGTGCCGCCTCATTCGGGTGCCAAATGACCTGGTTATTGCCGATTGTCAGCGCTTTTGACTCCGAAACCGAACACTCTTTCCTTTCCCGAGAGATCTCTTTCTACCCAAAAAAAAAAACACAAAAAAAAAAACTGTTTAACCCACCTCCCCTCCCCCGCCACTTTTGTCACCTGCGCTCCGCCTGGCGCAATCCTTCCCCACCAACTGACACCACTTTTGTTTGACCCTGGTCACCGTCGAGGCAACACCATCCCTCACTCACCGAGCGAGAATCACCACTTAGGGTTGACGCTGGTCACCGTCGAGGGAGCACCGCCCCCTCACCCAGCAAGGGAGAATCACCACTGTGGGTTGACCCTAGTCACGCGACACTCCCAGATTCGCAAGGCCTCCCACTCCACCTCTGTCTCCCACATTCCCACACCTCCATTGTTCCGACTTCTCTACTCACCAGACCTCAAGGCCGCCATGAATCTCGTGAAAAGTACCGTCCATGTATCTTCACTGTGGCTCCTTGTCGCCATGTCTTCTCATCTCGCCATGGATTTAGTATTATCTCAATCTCCATGATCCCCTTCTGCTTGGAGTAAAACGGTTCGTTTACAGAACGGAATTTTGTGGGGAAGTAGTTTTCTCGAAATATCCAGAAATCCGGGCGACTGATACTAAGATGCTTTTCCAGCGACTAGAATTTTAAAGATTCAATTCGCGTGATTTCTACTACAGCTTCATCATCATCAACGCTTTAGTAGCCGGGACCATCAACGCGTCACATCCTGACGCTATTCTTCTTGAAATCTCAACTATGACGGCCCTACCTTTCCTGCCACGGACTAACGACGACGGACAAATGACGACGGAAAAGCGACGACGGACTAGCGACGACGGAACGACGGACATTGCGGATGCTGGCGACTTCCGTATGCAACGATTTGAGGATAATGGCGACCAACCGCGAGCGTCGTAACAGATGCTGGCGACTTCCGCATGCGAGTCCGACGATGCATCTGACGACGTCCATACGAATCCGACGACGAAGCGCGAACACGTCGTTCCGTGGTCCATGATATACACACATGGATACTCACCATTCAGTTCGCCATAGTAAGTTGAAGCATTTTTTTCAAAGCAATCGTCCAGCGCTTTGCGTATTGAAAACTTAAGTGATTCTTCGTTATTTTTATTTCGTTCGATACCTGAAGTGATTCTTATTTCTATTCTTATTCTTACCTGCTGCACCGTCAGTGCGATTCGAGCAGCCTGGAGCTGCGCGACCGTCAGTGCGATTCAGCAGCCTGGAGCTGCGCGACCGGCGTCAGTGCGATTCAGCAGCCTGGAGTTGCGCGACCGTCAGTGCGATTCAGCAGCCTGGAGCTGCGCGACCAGCGTCAGTGCGATTCAGCAGCCTGGAGCTGCGCGACCGTCAGTGCGATTCAGCAGCCTGGAGCTGCGCGACCGGCGTCAGTGCGATTCAGCAGCCTGGAGCTGCGCGACCGTCAGTGCGATTCAGCAGCCTGGAGCTGCGCGACCGGCGTCAGTGCGATTCAGCAGCCTGGAGCTGCGCGACCGTCAGTGCGATTCAGCAGCCTGGAGCTGCGCGACCGGCGTCAGTGCGATTCAGCAGCCTGGAGCTGCGCGACCGGCGTCAGTGCGATTCAGCAGCCTGGAGCTGCGCGACCGTCAATGCGATTCAGCAGCCTGGAGCTGCGCGACCGGCGTCAGTGCGATTCAGCAGCCTGGAGCTGCGCGACCGGCGTCAGTGCGATTCAGCCGCCTGGAGCTGCGCGACCGTCAGTGCGATTCAGCAGCCTGGAGCTGCGCGACCGTCAGTGGAATACCGGGTGCTGCAGCTCCTACAAAGCTGCTGCAGTACGGAGGTTCGGCGGGCGCTGCTGCAGCCGAGAACGGGCGCTGCTGCACCGGAGGAACTGCCACCGGAGGAACTTCCGCCATGGTAAGCTGAATTTGTTTTTTCATTACGTTGAATAGTGGAAACCTCAGAGATTCTTTTATTTTGTTGCCTGTTTTCAAATTTTGAATGTTCAGTCACTGATGCTGTTTTGTCTGACCTCTGCAGATCGGCCAAGTCCTGCTGCTGCACGGCGAGGAGGCGACGCTGACTTGAGGAGGCGAGCGGCGGCTGGAGAACGGCGAATCAGAAAGTGACAGGCGGGCGAGCTCGGCAACCGGAAAGCAACGAGCGGCCACTGAACCTCGCTAAGTTCCCTCCTCAACCCCTTGCACTCGCGCCTTGCCCCCACGCCCCTTTGACGTTTCACCCCTCTGCATCTATCGTTTCTTCTCGTGCCAAACAAAACATTGTCTTGTAAGGCGCATGGTGGCGGTGGTTCAGGGTGCATTTTGGCAGGCGAGCTCATGTAGAGTCCAGAGCAGAGAGAGGGTCCAGTGGGTGTAGCATAGCTTAGCAGTGCATTCATGGCATGCGCGCGTCCCTCTCGTCCCTTGCTGCCTTAGCTCGCTGCTATCGTGCCCTTGGGCCACTGTCGCCATGCGCCTTCCCCCTCCCACCCCTCCCCAGCCGTTCACTTGTCGCTCTGCTGTGCTAAACTTTCACACGTTTCTGTTGTTCTCCGCTTGTGCTCTTCCTCTCTCTCTCTCTGCCGCTCTGAGGCTGATTCTGCTCTCTCTCTCTCTCCCGATCTTCCTGGTTGCTCCTCATGCAGAGCCAGCAGACGGCAGCAGTGGGATGGCGGCAGTGGGATGACGCACAGCAGTCAGCACTGCTGCTGCCCTGCTGACCACTGCTCGCCTCTCAGGGAGCACGGCGCACTCAAGGGAGCTGGCGGGCGGCAAACTGCGGAAGCGGACAGAGCGACAGCTGAGGCGAGGAGGACCGAGGCAGGTGCCGCTGCCTCGACCCCTGCCTGCTGAACATGGCTAAGAAATCTCGTTACTCTTGTTTTTTTCACGCACTTGTTCTCACTTGTTCGCTCTCTGCTCGCTTCCGCCCTCATAGCCGCCTCCTCCTCCTCGCGCCACTTGTTCCTCCTCCTCCAGCTCGCACCGGCGGCACCATTGGACCATTCCCCAGGTGTGTTCAGGTAACGGCGGCATCGTGCGTAAGCAGGTGTGCTCAGGTACGGTACGGTCCTTTGGTGCCCGCCCTGCAGCTGCCACCCACCACCCCGCCTGCGCTGCCGCCGCCGCTGCCGCTGCCGCTGCCGCTGCCGCTGCCGCTGCCGCTGCTGCTGCTGCTGCCGCTGCTGCTGCCGCTGCCGCTGCCGCTGGCACTGTCACTCACTCCACTGCACTGTCACTGCCACTCACACCACCTTCACCTGATGCATGCTTTCCAGTTTTCTTCGTCTTTGGTTTTCCGTTGCTTGCATGTATGCTTGTCAGTTTTCCATATATCTTTCTAATCATTTGCCCACCCTTTCCTCCAGCCCACATCCTCTGCTGCACGCCTACAGGCCGGTACACGCCATACGTGGGGGGCAGCAGCGACGGGGAAGCGGCGACGGGCGAGGCAGCCAGGGGGAGGCAGCGAGGGCCGGCACTGCAGCTACGTTGCGTTCCTTTCAGGTGCGTTTCTCTCAGAGCCTACGCTGCGTTGTTTTCTCACCCTGCGTTGCTTTCCGTGCCTTCAAGTCATTTGCCCGCCCTTTGCTCTTCACTTTCCATGCCTTTTCTCGCCCCTACCGTTCTCGCATCGCACTTGCCTCGCTTTTTCAGCGTTTCTTCGATGTATCTTCAGCGTTGCACGGAAAAAAATGTTTTTATATTTTTCACTGCAGCGATCACTTGACCACTTCTTTTTTAGAAGCCAGCGGCGTGACGGTGATCAGGGTGACTTGATCTACGGAGTGACTTGCTGCGTGAGATGGAGAAATGATGCTGCTGGCAAGGAGGCGTTGTGCTGGCGAGGAGGCCACGAAGCTCGTGAAGTTCCCACTGCCATGGTAAGTTGGAAGCAATGTTTCAGCGTATCGAAATTCCGAGCATTGTTTCAGCGTTCCTTTGAAATTCCATGTGATGATTCCGGAGTTGCTTTTATTTGTTACCGACTGAATGTTCTGGCACTGATGCTGTCCAGTTTGACTTGTGCAGGTCCAAGGCCTGCTGCTGCACTTTGCTGCTCTCTAGCTGAGCCGAATGAGAGCAACGACTGCTGCTTGATTGGCGGAACGGCGCTGCAGCTGAAGAAGAACGGAGGTTCGGTGAGCGCTGAAGAACGGAGGTTCGGTGAGCGCTGAAGAATGGAGGTTCGGTGAGCGCTGCTGCAGTGGAATTCCGGGTGCTGCTGCAGCTGAGAACGGGCGCTGCTGCACCGGAGGTCCGCCATGCCATGGTAAGCTGAACCAGTTATTAGTACTTTCAATATTGGAAGCCTGTGAGATGTTTTCCTTTTGTTGCCTGTTTTGGAATCTGAATATTCAGACACTGATGCTGTTTTGTCTGACATGTGCAGATCGCCCAAGGCCTGCACGGCAGCAGAGGGCAGCAGTTGGATGACGCACGGCAGGCAGCCCTGCTGACCACTGCTGGAGCAAGGACGCTGAGTTGCCATTCACCTTGTAAGTTGCCCTCCACCACTCTTTCCGGCCTAGCGTCCCTTGACCACGCATTGCCATCCTAGCGTCCTTTTTTTTTTCTGTTCTTGTCATTTCTGAGTATCCAGGGACTGATGCTGTGTTCTGTCACCTTTGCAGGTCGCCCGGCAGTAGCAGCAGCAGCAGCAGACATTGAGGCTTGGATTGGACATTGAGGCTTGGACATTGAGGCTTGGATTGGACATTGAGGCTTGGATTGGACATTGAGGCTTGGATTGGACATTGGCTAGCTAGGGGCAGTGCCCTGAGGCAAGCGGGCAGAGGCCCGAGCGTGTGAGGCACACACGGCAACGGCAGGGGCGAGCTCGACCGGTGAGTGCATGCTTGCAGCACGGTGTGTGCACGGGCGTGGGTACGCGCTCGTGCGTTGCTGCAGCGCCTTCAACGCGCCACCTTCGGGACTGACAAGACTCCACCTTGCTGCAGGCTGCAGCAGCTCCAGCGCCCACTCTCACACACGGTACGTCGCTCGTCGTGTTCCCGCCTTTCCTTGTTGCTGCTGTCTCTTCTTTCTTCGCTCCGTTCGCTTCCTTGCTTGTTCACGGTTCCTCGACTTACCACCGTGCTTTTTTTTCCATGCAGCACACTCAACCCAACGCATGCAAGGGGAGGGGAGGCGTATGAGGCGGAGGCTGCTGAACTGCACCTGTGGGATGGTGGCAGTGGAGGGGAAGCGTGTGTGGCTGAGGTGGACGGCACGTGGCTGAGGTGGACGCGAGCGCGGTGGGATGACGCACGGCCGGCAGTCACAGGCGTGTGGCTGCCTCCTACCCGCCCTGCTGACCACGCGCTCGGAGGCAAGCCGCGGAGGAAGCAAGTGTTGCGAGCGAGTGATGGGGAGCGAGTGTTGCAAGCGAGTGTTGGGGAGCGAGTGTTGGGGAGCTTGTGATGGGGAGCGAGTGTTGGGGAGCGAGTGCTAAGGAGAGAGTGTTGGAAGCGAGTGTTGGGGAGCGTGTGTCGGGGAGCGAGTGTTGGGGAGCGAGTGTTTGGGAGCGAGTGTTGGGGAGGGAGTGTTGGGGAGCTTGTGATGGGGAGCGAGTGTTGGGGAGCGAGTGCTAAGGAGAGAGTGTTGGAAGCGAGTGTTGGGTAGGGAGTGTTGGGGAGCGAGTGTGGGGGAGAGTTTGTTGGGGAGCGAGTGTCAGGGAGTGTTGGGGAGGGAGAGTTTGGGGAGGGAGTGTTGGGGAGCGAGTGTTGGGGAGCAAGTTTTGGGGAGGGAGTGTTGGGGAGCGAGTGTTGGGGAGCGAGTGTTGGGGAGCGAGTGTTGGGGAGCGAGTGTGAGGGAGCGAGTGTTGGGGAGCAAGTGTTGCGAGGGAGTGTTAGCGAGTGTTGGGGAGCGAGTGCTGTGGAGCAGGTGTAGGGGAGCGAGTGTGAGGGAGCGAGTATTGGGGAGCAAAGTGTTGCGAGGGAGTGTTGGGGAGCGAGTGCTGGGGAGCAAGTGTAGGGGAGCGAGTGTTGGGGAGCGAGTGTGAGGGAGCGAGTGTTGGGGAGCAAGTGTTGCGAGGGAGTGTTAGCGAGTGTTGGGGAGCGAGTGCTGCGGAGCAGGTGTAGGGGAGCGAGTGTGAGGGAGCGAGTATTGGGGAGCAAGTGTTGCGAGGGAGTGTTGGGGAGCGAGTGTAGGGGAGCGAGTGTGAGAGAGCGAGTGTTGGAGAGCAAGTGTTGGGGAGCGAGTTTTGGGGAGCGAGTGTTGGGGAGCGAGTGTGAGGGAGCGAGTGTTGGGGAGCAAGTTTTGGGAGGGAGCGTTGGGGAGTGAGTGTTGGGGAGGGAGTGTTGGGGATGGACTGTAGGGGAGCGAGTCTAGGGGAGCGAAATTTGGGGAGCGAGGAGGCGGGTGGCGACTGGAGGGGCGGAGGCTGCTGCACTGCACCTGTGGGATGGCGGCAGTGGGATGACGCACGGCAGGCTCCACTGCTGCCCTGCTGATCACTGCTCACCTGCGGAGGAATGCCGAGGCGAGGTGGGAGAAGTGCCGCTGCCGGCGAGCGCGCGTGCATGCTGCATCCTTTGTCAGATTTCCGCATCGCTGCATCCTTTGTCAGATTTCCGCATCGCTGCATCCTTTGTCAGATTTCCGCATCGCTGCATCCTTTGTCAGATATCTGCATCACTGCATCCTTTGTCAGGTTTCCGCATCGCTGCATCCTTTGTCAGATTTCCGCATCGCTGCATCCTTTGTCAGATTTCCACATCGCTGCATCCTTTGTCAGATTTCCGCATCGTTGCATCCTTTGTCAAATTTCCGCATCGCTGCATCCTTTGTCAGATTTCCTCATCGCTGCATCCTTTGTCAGATATCCGCATCGCTGCATCCTTTGTCAGATTTCCGCATCGCTGCATCCTTTGTCAGATATCCGCATCGCTGCATCCTTTGTCAGATTTCCGCATCGCTGCATCCTTTGTCAGATTTCCGCATCGCTGCATCCTTTGTCAGATTTCCGCATCGCTGCATCCTTTGTCAGATATCCGCATCGCTGCATCCTTTGTCAGATTTCCGCATCGCTGCATCCTTTGTCAGATTTCCGCATCGCTGCATCCTTTGTCAGATTTCCGCATCGCTGCATCCTTAGTCAGATTTCTGCATCGCTGCATCCTTTGTCAGATTTCCGCATCGCTGCATCCTTTGTCAGATATCCGCATCGCTGCATCCTTTGTCAGATTTCCGCATCGCTGCATCCTTTGTCAGATTTCCGCATCGCTGCATCCTTTGTCAGATATCCGCATCGCTGCATCCTTTGTCAGATTTCCGCATCGCTGCATCCTTTGTCAGATTTCCGCATCGCTGCATCCTTTGTCAGATTTCCGCATCGCTGCATCCTTTGTCAGATATCCGCATCGCTGCATCCTTTGTCAGATTTCCGCATCGCTGCATCCTTTGTCAGATTTCCGCATCGCTGCATCCTTTGTCAGATTTCCGCATCGCTGCATCCTTAGTCAGATTTCTGCATCGCTGCATCCTTTGTCAGATTTCCGCATCGCTGCATCCTTTGTCAGATATCCGCATCGCTGCATCCTTTGTCAGATTTCCGCATCGCTGCATCCTTTGTCAGATTTCCGCATCGCTGCATCCTTTGTCAGATATCCCCATCGCTGCATCCTTTGTCAGATTTCCGCATCGCTGCATCCTTTGTCAGATTTCCGCATCGCTGCATCCTTTGTCAGATATCCGCATCGCTGCATCCTTTGTCAGATTTCCGCATCGCTGCATCCTTTGTCAGATTTCCGCATCGCTGCATCCTTTGTCAGATTTCCGCATCGCTATATTTTTCACTCCTTCATTTTCTCCTTAATCATCTCCCTCTTAGGCATGCGGGGGAGCGAGCGTGTTGGGATGACGCACGGCCGGCAGTCACAGGCGTGTGGCTGCCTCCTACCCGCCCTGCTGACCACGCGCTCGGAGGCAAGGCGGAGGAACGTGCGTCTTCCTCCCACGTGTGGTGGCTTCTTCCCCTGCGTTCATGGGGTGAGGCGGAGGAACGAGACGGAGAGACTGACGGGCTGGAATTGAGGCAATTACAAGGAGGGGTGCTGTTGAATGGACAGTGAGCGCCATGCAGCAGACGAGGGGCGGATGGACTCGATCATTTGAGAGTGGGGGGGGCCCCAGCTCTCTCTTGGTCTTGTCTTGAAGCACGGGGCCCACCCTCGGCCTCTGCGGCTACTCACATACCTCCAGCACCTTGGCCCTTGGATCTGTCCTCGTCCATGCCTCTGTCTCACGTCCTCCTGACCCGCACTCCGTCCTCACTCCTCCCCCTTCCATTCCCTTCAGTTCGGGCCTTCACGTGGGGCTAGGAGGGCGACGGGCAGCGCAGCGGGGCAGCAAGAGGACTTCTCTGCTTAATCCCCGCCTTCCTTCCCTTCAGGGCTTCACGTGGGGCGAGGAGGGCGATGGGGCAGCGCGCGCGCATCAAGAGGCATCCCTCTGGTTAACCCCCCCCCCTTCCATTCCCTTCAGCATGGCGGGCAGCGTGGAGACGACACGGCGGGCGGCACGGACGGAGGTGAGGTGCTGCTATATCGCTGCAGCGGGGTAAGCCTCTCTTCCCTTGTCCGTTTCCACCTTGCTTTCTTTCTGTTTTACGCATTGCATGTCTTTGTCGTGCATGTTTCACTTGATCCTTTTCTTCCGTTTGTCTCTCTACCCCCCATCCCCTTCCATTCCCTTCAGGTCTACTTGTGGGACGAGGAGGGTGAGGGGGCAGCGCGCGCGCATCAAGAGGCGTCCCTCTGCTTAACCCCCCCTTCCATTCCCTTCAGCATGTCCGGCAGCGTGGAGACGACACGGCGGGCGGCACGGATGGAGGTGAGGTGCTGCTATATCTCTGCAGCGGGGTAAGCCTCTCTTCCCTTGTCTGTTTCCGCCTTGCTTTCTTTCTGTTCTACGCATTGCATGTATTTGTCGTGCATGTTTCACTTGATCCTTTTCTTCCGTTTGTCTCTCTACCCCCCACCCCCCTTCCATTCCCTTCAGGTCTACTCGTGGGACGAGGCGGGTGAGGGGCAGCGCGCGCGCATCAAGAGGCGTCCCTCTGCTTAACCCCCCCTTCCATTCCCTTCAGCATGTCCGGCAGCGTGGAGACTACACGGCGGGCGGCACGGACGGAGGTGAGGTGCTGCTATATCGCTGCAGCGGGGTAAGCCTCTCTTCCCTTGTCCGTTTCCACCTTGCTTTCTTTCTGTTTTACGCATTGCATGTCTTTGTCGTGCATGTTTCACTTGATCCTTTTCTTCCGTTTGTCTCTCTACCCCCCATCCCCTTCCATTCCCTTCAGGTCTACTTGTGGGACGAGGAGGGTGAGGGGGCAGCGCGCGCGCATCAAGAGGCGTCCCTCTGCTTAACCCCCCCTTCCATTCCCTTCAGCATGTCCGGCAGCGTGGAGACGACACGGCGGGCGGCACGGATGGAGGTGAGGTGCTGCTATATCGCTGCAGCGGGGTAAGCCTCTCTTCCCTTGTCCGTTTCCGCCTTGCTTTCTTTCTGTTCTACGCATTGCATGTATTTGTCGTGCATGTTTCACTTGATCCTTTTCTTCCGTTTGTCTCTCTACCCCCCACCCCCGTTCCTTTCCCTTCAGGTCTACTCGTGGGACGAGGAGGGTGAGGGGGCAGCACGCGCGCATCAAGAGGCGTCCCTCTGCTTAACCCCCCCTTCCATTCCCTTCAGCATGGCGGGCAGCGTGGAGACGACACGGCGGGCGGCACGGACGGAGGTGAGGTGCTGCTCCATCGCTGCAGCGGGGTAAGCCTCTCTTCCCTTGTCCGTTTCCGCCTTGCTTTCGTTCTGTTTTACGCATTGCATGTATTTGTCGTGCATGTTTCACTTGATCCTTTTCTTCCATTTGTCTCTCTACCCCCCACCCCGTTCCTTTCCCTTCAGGTCTACTCGTGGGACGAGGAGGGTGAGGGGGCAGCGCGCGCGCATCAAGAGGCGTCCCTCTGCTTAACCCCCCCTTCCATTCCCTTCAGCATGGCAGGCAGCGTGGAGACTACACGGCGGGCGGCACGGACGGAGGTGAGGTGCTGCTATATCGCTGCAGCGGGGTAAGCCTCTCTTCCCTTGTCCGTTTCCGCCTTGCTTTCTTTCTGTTTTTTGCATTGCATGTATTTGTCGTGCATGTTTCACTTGATCCTTTTCTTCCGTTTGTCTCTCTACCCCCCACCCCCGTTCCATTCCCTTTAGGTCGACTCGTGGGACGAGGAGGGCGAGAGGGCAGCGCGGGGCAGCAAGAGGCTTCTTTCTAATCTCCCCCTTCCATTCCCTTCAGCATGGCGGGCAGCGCGGAGGTCTACACGGCGGGCGGCACTGCGGGCGGCACACGGACGGAGGTAACCTTCTTCCCTTGTCCGTTTTGTCTTGCTTTCTTTCTCAGATTTATCTTGCTTTCTTTCCGTTTTTTGCGTGACATGTTTTTGTCGTGCCTGTTTCACTTGATCGTGTGTTGTGTTTGTCTTGTGTTGTGTGTCGCTCTGCAGCTGGCAGGTGTCCAAGACCTGAAGACCGCCTCCGACTGCGGCATAGGTGTTGTGCGGCAGGGGTTGCTGACGGCGTTGGGTCGGACGCGGCCCGCGCCTGAGGCGCCCCTGTGTGTGAGTGAGTGCTCTGACGAGGGATGGGGGGACGCTCCCTGAACTCTGATGGCCTCCTCACCCCGCCTTCGCCTGGCCAGGTGTTACGCCACCTGGTCTGAGTTGGGCTGTGGGACGCTGCAGCCCGGCTCGTGTCGTTTAGGGGCTGCGGTCCCACACGAAGGGTTCCCACCTCAGCGCGGTGTGTGGGTGTAACACTAGGGGTTAACCCCCCTAGTGGCCAAGAGGGGCCCAGAAGACCCAAGACCATGGCGTGCTCGATTACGTATTGCCCGAATGATTTTTTATTTATATTTTTGGTTATAATTGCCTAGATAGTGATGGTAGCTTTGGTTAGGTCATTAATCAGACATCTAGGTCTCAGCATGGACGATTGAAAATAGCCAACACACCAGGGAAGCACTTGCTGCAGCCTTCGTAACGTCACAGGATAGGGGGACCTCTCACATTCAGTTCATTATTTAATGCAAAACAATCAGGAACACGCAACCTCGGCTAATTCCTTCTGACATGGCAACATGTCCTCTCAAACATGGGACATTGCCACTTGTGTTGCTACTCCTGGCAATGATGTGTGCTGACTACCCAACAGTCTCAGGGAAGTCCCTACCCATCAACACGTTAACAGCATGCCGAAGTGAAGTCGTTTACACACCTACTTCCTCACTCCTCTACTCCATACGCTGTACTGCACACCTCCTATCTGCTACAGCCGAGTGCACGCCTCCCCTTCCCTAGAGCCGAGTTCAGGCGAAATCAAGGTAGCCAGGAGCAAGCCGCGTGAGCCGGTTGCTGCGTACTTTGTGATTTTGAGACGCCTTGAAAGTCCGCTACAGCCGAGTGCAGGCAAAGTCAAAGTCGTCAGGGGCGAGGCGGGTTAGCCAGTTGCTGAGCGTGCTCTTGGCGTTGAGCGTATCAGACGCCGCCAGCTCGTACATGGAGCACAGGTTGAGCACCACTGTCTCGTCGACAGCTGTCAGCGGGCTCGCCTGCAATTGGTCCTCCAGCACCCGCACCGCCGTCGCAAGATCTCGGCCGTACATCAGTCGGAGGGCCTGCACTCGGCAAGGGGATGAAATGGAAGGTGGAACCATGTGAAGGGTAACTAAATGGCGATAACTAAATGTGGAACCATGAGAAGGTTACAACACCAAATGTAACCTGTGAGACTCCTTCTGCGCTGCCTGACTCGCCTGGCTATCCCACCATGTAACCTGGTTACCACATTGCGTCACTTGGCCTGACCTTGTTGTTGGCAGGTATGGAGTTGGTAGGTAGGGTCCTCGTTGTGCCAGCAGAAGAGAGCAGCTGCAACGCCTTCCCGTGCTCAGTGCCTTGTGCATTGGCTGACTCACTAGGCTATCCCACCACATAACCTTGTTACCACACGACTCACCTTGCTATTCGGAGCAATGGAGTTCGTATAATCCTCCTCGGTAACAGCACCCAGCACAGCACAAAACACACAGCACATAGCACATAGCACATAGCACATAGCTTGCACACAGCACACAGCACATAGCACATAGCACATAGCACACAGCACATAGCACATAGCACATAGCACATAGCACACAGCACATAGCACACAGCACACAGCACATAGCACATAGCACATAGCACATAGCTCTCAGCACATAGCACACAGCACATAGCACACAGCACATAGCACAAAGCACATAGCACATAGCACATAGCACACAGCACATAGCACACAGCACACAGCACATAGCACATAGCACACAGCACATAGCACACAGCACATAGCACAAAGCACATAGCACATACCACACAGCACATAGCACATTGCACACAGCACATAGCACATAGCACACATCACATAGCACATAGCACACAGCACACAGCACATAGCACATAGCACATAGCACATAGCACACAGCACACAGCACATAGCACACAGCACACAGCACATAGCACATATCACACAGCACATAGCGCATAGCACAAAGCACATAGCACAGAGCACATAGCACAGAGCACAAAGCACAAAGCACATAGCACATAGCACAAAGCACATAGCACAAAGCTGACTGCACAGCATATAGCACAGCACACCACAAAGCATATAGCACAGCACAAAGGTAATAGCATATAGCACAGCACACCACAAAGCATATAGCACAGCACAAAGCTAATAGCATATAGCACAGCACACCACAAAGCATATAGCACAGCACAAAGCTAATAGCATATAGCACAGCACACCACAAAGCATATAGCACAGTACAAAGGTAATAGCATATAGCACAGCACACCACATAGCGTATAGCACAGCACAAATTTAATAGCATATAGCACAGCACACCACAAAGCATATAGCACAGCACAAAGCTAATAGCATATAGCACAGCACACCACAAAGCATATAGCACAGCACAAAGCTAATAGCATATAGCACAGCACACCACAAAGCATATAGCACAGCACAAAGGTAATAGCATATAGCACAGCACACCACAAAGCATATAGCACAGCACAAAGCTAATAGCATATAGCACAGCACACCACAAAGCATATAGCACAGCACAAAGCTAATAGCATATAGCACAGCACACCACAAAGCATATAGCACAGCACAAAGGTAATAGCATATAGCACAGCACACCACATAGCGTATAGCACAGCACAAATTTAATAGCATATAGCACAGCACACCACAAAGCATATAGCACAGCACAAAGCTAATAGCATATAGCACAGCACACCACAAAGCATATAGCACAGCACAAAGCTAATAGCATATAGCACAGCACACCACAAAACATATAGCACAGCACAAAGCTAATAGCATATAGCACAACACACCACAAAGCACACTTGCTGAGCGCACCTGCTGTGGGGAGCGTCACCACCACAGATGCAACGGCATGATGCAGAGGCAACGGCATGATGCAGAGGCAACGGCATGATGCAGAGGCAACGGCATGATGCAGAGGCAACGGTGATGATGCAGAGACAACGGCATGATGCAGAGGAAGTGCACATCCCCTGTCAGCATAGCAGCCGTGCGATCATACCACTCATGTTGAAGACAACAAGTGTCGAAAGCAAGTCCCCTCTGCTCTAGCTGCATGCTCCGACCTGCCAATGACCCAAGGAGAGAAGACGGATTCCGATGTAAATGAATATGCAGCGCGGTGCAGCGCGGTCAAGCACATGTATTGGGTGCAGCGCGGTGTAGCGCGGTGAAGCGTGACGAACGAAAGCGGCTCACCAGCTCCGAATGCATGCGCTGTCTGAAGTAGCCATGTGCGGTGCAAGGCGCAAGCGACAGGAGCGAGTGCGGTTACATGCGGTTACACATGCGTTGGCCTGCCTCAGAGGGGAGGTGACGTGGCAGGGCGCCAGAGGGGAGGTGACGTGGCAGGGCGTCAGAGGGGAGGCGTGGCAGGGCGTCAGAGGGGAGGCGTGGCAGGGCGTCAGAGGGGAGGTGACGTGGCAGGGCGTCAGAGGGGAGGTGACGTGGCAGGGCGTCAGAGGGGAGGTGTCATGGTGGGGGAGCGCGGCGCACGGGCGTCAACTGTCTGAACGTGAGCAGGGGAGAGGGGAGGTGAGAATAATCCGAGCCCGTCGCGCTGCGCCCATGCGCGCCGCACTGCGGCCATTCGCGTCGCACTGCGCCCATCTGCGTCGCACTGAGCCCATGCGCGTCGCACTGCGCTATAAGGTAACGCAGTAAGGTAGTGTGCTGTACTTGTATGCTGAACTGTGTGCTGACTATAACGGGTTTTTAAAACCTTTCTGCCTGTCTCGATTCTCTGCTTGTTAGGCAAAGCATTCAGCGAACATAGTCGCAGTCGCCAGAATTCGTCGCAGAGGAAAATTGCTGGGTGTTACGAATATTTGCACATCGCAGCTCAAGTGTAACCACCCCGGAGGGACCACACGCCAGCCCACTGCCACGAATCATTTTGTTCCCTCTCTCCAATCCGCCTTCTCCTTTCTCCGCATCTAGCGCCGCTCGCCGCACTTCGCAAGCGTGACATCCCTTCCGCCTTGCCGTGTCGCCCATCACACCTCCTGTGTTCGCGTAGTTTCGCTTATTCGTGTCTTACGTTTCGTCGTTGGAATCAATAGCATTCGCCAGCAATGGCGGCAGCGGTTGCAGATCTAACGGTGACGGCGGAGAATGTCGGCGCGTCGGGCGAGTCGAAGGTGCTTCAGGCCATTCGGTACTCCCGAGGGAAGCTCGAGCTGCTGGACCAGGCGAGTCGTGCTGGCGAGTCGTGTTGTCAGCTTTAAGTTGAAACATTATGCGCACGAAACTGTCGCACCCTTCTTGTAAAGGGTGCGTCTTACGTTAAGGTTAAGATTCAGTACGGTTCCGATGAATGAAGGCGCGCTTCCGTATACAGCATCGTCACACCGTCGGATAACCAGACTAAGGCGCTGCTTCTTTTTTTCCCTTCCATACCACGCCCCGCCCCGCGTGTTGCATGCATTCCAGCGGAAGCTTCCTCACGAGTCTATCTACCTCGACATCCCAACCACCGAAGCTGCCTGGTGGGTTCGCGATTCTCATTATCATGCCACCATGCATCACGGCACGCCGAAAATGCGACCACGAACATGCCTGTTAATGCCTCCTCCTGTGAATTCCCTTGCACCGCACTCTACCGCGCGGTACCCATCACAACCCTCAGGCACGCCATCAAGGACATGGTGGTGCGGGGAGCGCCGGCGATCGCCATCGCAGCAGCGCTTGCGCTGGCAGTGGAGGTGCACCAGCACAGCGTGTTTGAGAGCGCTGATGCCGCCGTGAAGCACATCACTGACCGGCTTGACTACCTCGTGTCCAGGTGCGTATCTCTACTCTCGATGATGCCTGACCCAAAATTCCGAGCACTTCCGCATCGGCACTCCCAAAATTCCGAGCACTTCCGCATCGGCACTCCCAAAATTCCGAGCACTTCGATGATACCTGCTCTCACCAACCACAGTCACACCAGCCAACCATCGCCTGGGCTGCTCTCACCAGCCAACCACCGCCTGGGCTGCTCTCACCAGCCAACCACCGCCTGGGCTGCTCTCACTCACTCCGCTCACTCTCCATCTTCCTCTGCCCCCCCACACCATCCAGCCGCCCCACGGCAGTGAACCTGTCGGACGCGGCAGGGAAGCTCACGAAGGGCCTTGTGTGCTCACACGCTCTCCTTTGTCTCTCCCTCACACCCTTCTCTCTCCCCCCGCCCTCCCAGTCGCCCCACAGCAGTGAACCTATCAGACGCAGCAGAGAAGCTGAAGAAGGTGGCAGAGGACGCAGCCAAGGACGAACCCACGCCCGAGGCTGTTGTGCTGGTGAGCTCACGCAGTGCTGGCAAACGTAGTAATGGTAGTGGTAATGGTAGTAATGGTAATGGTAGTAATGGTAATGGTAGTAATGGTAATGGTAATAGTAGTAATGGTAAGGGTAATGTTAGTAATGGTAGTGGTAAGAACACAGGGAACACGGGGGAAGAGGGCAGGACGAGTGGGAAGAACGTAAGTTACTTTGAAAAACGACTAACTAATGACTAATTAACCTAAGTTACCTAAATTAACCGTTAAGTTGGGTGGAAATGAGCTGGAAATGAGCCTACTACTCCTTACTGCTGTGAACTTAAACTAAAAAAGTAGATCCCCCCCCCCCCCCCCCCCCCCCCCCCCCCCAGGCCACCACCCCCCACCCTTCCACCAGGCCACGGTGCTGGCAGCGGGATGCCCCGCTCAGTGCTGGCAGCGGGATGCCATGCTCAGTGCTGGCAGCGGGATGCCATGCTCAGTGCTGGCAGCGGGATGCCATGCTCAGTGCTGGCAGCGGGATGCCATGCTCAGTGCTGGCAGCGGGATGCCATGCTCAGTGCTGGCAGCGGGATGCCATGCTCAGTGCTGGCAGCGGGATGCCATGCTCAGTGCTGGCAGCGGGATGGCATGCTCAGTGCTGGCAGCGGGATGCCATGCTCAGTGCTGGCAGCGGGATGCCATGCTCAGTGCTGGCAGCGGGATGGCATGCTCAGTGCTGGCAGCGGGATGCCATGCTCAGTGCTGGCAGCGGGATGCCATGCTCAGTGCTGGCAGCAGGATGGCATGCTCAGTGCTGGCAGCGGGATGCCATGCTCAGTGCTGGCAGCGGGATGCCATGCTCAGTGCTGGCAGCGGGATGCCATGCTCAGTGCTGGCAGCGGGATGGCATGCTCAGTGCTGGCAGCGGGATGCCATGCTCAGTGCTGGCAGCGGGATGCCATGCTCAGTGCTGGCAGCGGGATGGCATGCTCAGTGCTGGCAGCGGGATGCCATGCTCAGTGCTGGCAGCGGGATGCCATGCTCAGTGCTGGCAGCGGGATGCCATGCTCAGTGCTGGCAGCGGGATGCCATGCTCAGTGCTGGCAGCGGGATGCCATGCTCAGTGCTGGCAGCGGGATGCCATGCTCAGTGCTGGCAGCGGGATGCCATGCTCAGTGCTGGCAGCGGGATGCCATGCTCAGTGCTGGCAGCGGGATGCCATGCTCAGTGCTGGCAGCGGGATGCCATGCTCAGTGCTGGCAGCGGGATGCCATGCTCGGTGATGACGTGGCTGTTAACGTGGCTGTTCATTCTCTTTGTTCTCACTTCTTCCCACCCCAACACCATTACCCCAACGTCTCCAGGCGACGGTGCAGGCAGCGGAGGTGATGCTGAGTGATGACGTGGCGGCCAACAAGCGCATCGGGGCGTTTGGCGCTCAGGCCGTGGTGGAGGCGCTGAGACAGAAGGGCGTTGAGGGGAAGAACTTGAGGGTACTCACCCACTGCAACACCGGCAGGTGAGGGTACAAACCCAGCGCAACACTGGCAGGTGAGGGTAGTCACCCAGTGTAACAGCCGCGTACGGCACGGCTCTAGGCGCCATCCGTTCTCTTTATGCCCAGGCTCTGCTGGAGACGCGTCTAGTTTTGAGGCGCCTCAAAACTACCCTTCATGCCCAGGCTCTGCTGGAGACGCGCCCCAACACCCAGGGCTCGCGCCTCACGTTTGTTTTCCCCTCAACCCCATGCCTCTCCCCTCAACCCCATGCCTCTCCCCTCAACCCCATGCCTCTCCCCTCAACCCCATGCCTCTCCCCTCAACCCCATGCCTCTCCCCTCACTTCTCAGCCTTGCCACTGCAGCCTACGGCACAGCCCTGGGCGTCATCCGCTCGCTGCACGCGCAGGGTCTGCTGGAAACAGCCGTGAGCACGGAGACATGCTCCTACAACCAGGGCTTGTAGCCTCACATGCATTCCCTCTCGCTGTTTTTGAGGCGCCTCAAAAGTCGTCTCAAAAGCTGAGGCGCCTCAAAACTTGTAGCCTCACATGCATTCCCTCTCGCTGTTCCCACCCTCTACAGCCTGGCAACAGCCGCCTACGGCACAGCCCTGGGAGTGATCCGCTCCCTCCACGCCCAGGGCCTGCTGGAAACGGCCGTGTGCACGGAGACGCGCCCCTACAACCAGGGCTCGCGGCTGACGGCGTTTGAGCTGACTCACGACGGCATCCCCGCGCTGCTCATTGCTGACTCCGCCGCTGCCTCGCTCAAGGCCACCGGCCGCATCGATGCTGTTGTCGTGGGGGCTGATCGCATCGCTGCCAATGGTGGGTTCACTGTTTACACGGAAACTGCGATAATTTCACGCCCTGAACACTTTCTTTCCAGACACCCTTTTAGGGTATTCAGTCCGGTTCGACGGGTCTATGAATCTGGAACCGGCAGGAGCTGGGCTCCCAAAACTCGCTCTTTTTAGACCGAGGGTGTCTGAAAACTACTAGAGCTATTTTTTTTTATTTCCATAAGTTCGCGTTGGGACTGTGTGATCTTATCCTCGATAAGTCTACGCACGTTCCCAACTACCTTTGAAATATATTTTTTCGAGGGTAAGTACCCTAGGTCGTGAAGATAAGGGGTGTGGAATTATTGGAGAACAGGTGTACTGCTTCCTGCTGCCTGCTGTATGCTGCCTGCTGTTTGCTTTTGTCCCTGTCCCTGTCCCTGTCCCTGTCACTGTCACTGTCCCTGTCCCTGTCCCTGTCCCTGTCCCTGTCCCTGTCCCTGTCCCTGCCCCTGCCCCTGCCCCTGCCCCTGTCCCTGTCCCTGTCCCTGTCCCTGTCCCTGTCCCTGTCCCTGTCCCTGTCCCTGTCCCTGTCCCTGTCCCTGTCCCTGTCCCTGTCCCTGTCCCTGTCCCTGTCCCTGTCCCTGTCCCTGTCCCTGTCCCTGTCCCTGTCCCTGTCCCTGTCCCTGTCCCGAAACCTCATTCTTCCTTCTACCGACTGGACCACTCCATGCCGTACAATGGGTACATTGTCTTTTAACTATATTCTAAAAAGGTTTTCTTTCATCTGACAACATTGACTTTCCAGGGTATTTTTTCTAAGGGACTCAGATAGAAAGTTTTTTTTTGACACTGACGAAAGGACCAGACCAGCACTGACGAAAGGACCAACACTCACCCCTTGTCTCCCCCCATCTCTTGACCCTCCACCTGTCGACCACCACCAGGTGACACTGCAAACAAGATTGGTACATACTCACTGGCGCTCTCAGCCTTCCACCACAAGACGCCCTTCTTCGTGGCGGCGCCGCTGACGTCCATCGATGCAGCGATCAAGACGGGGGAGGAGATTGTGGTGGAGGAGCGGCACGCTGCTGAACTCACACACGCACTGGGGGGCGCTGGGCCGCAGGTGCGTTAGAGAGGGGAATGTGGGGCATCAGGTGCGTTAGGGGGTGGTGATGCATGGCTTGATTGGATTGGGGGTGCTGGCCTTTGGTTCACTGCTGACGTCCATCGATGTGACCATCAAGACAGGCGAGGAGATCGTGGTGGAGGAGAGGCATGCTGCTGAGCTCACGCACGCACTGCGGGGCGCTGGGCGGCAGGTGTGTTAGAGGAGTGTGTTGCTTGACATTTTTGAAGTGCACTGGGGGGTTTGCTAGCTTTTGGTAATCCCTAGTCGCTCCTGGTTTTTTTTTTCAAGTCTTTTCTGTATGCCGTGCTCTGGTGTGCTCTCTCCATGTACTGCTGTGCCCATGCTGTGCCCATGCTGTGCCCATGCCGTGCCGGTGCTGTGCCCATGCTGTGCCCATGCCGTGCCCATGCTGTGCCAGTGCTGTGCCCATGCTGTGCCCATGCTGTGCCCATGCTGTGCCTATGCTGTGCCCATGCTGTGCCTATGCTGTGCCCATGCTGTGCCCATGCTGTGCCCATGCTGTGCCCATGCTGTGCCCATGCTGTGCCCATGCTGTGCCCATGCCGTGCTGTGCTGGTTGATTCACCTGGCAGGTGGCGCCGCACGGCATTGATGTGTGGAACCCAGCGTTTGACATCACACCAGCGCAGTTCATCACAGGGCTCATCACGGACAAGGTGGGTTGGGGGAAGGGAAGTGGAGTGATATTTCCATCCATGTCACCACATCGCTGCTTCCGTTTGTGAAGCATCATCAGCCTGAACCTTTCTCTCTCACACCCCCTTCACCCCCTTCTCGTATGCCCTTCACCCCCTCCTCACACGCCTCTTGGCCCCCATCTCACTCCTTACCCCCCTCTCACGCTCCGTATCACTCCACTCCCTGCAGGGCGTCATTTGGAAGAAGGAGGGCACATCTGTGTTTGACATCCGCGGCTTCCTGCATTCCCTCGGCGCACCCGTCCCCTCCTCGCCCATCTACCCGCCACCTCCCTCTGCCTACCCGCACCCCAAGGAGGACGACGTGCAGCCGCACACGAACCCCCACAAGGACCGCATCCGCAAGGACGCCCTCGAGGCCTCTCACATGCCCCTCCACTCCTCCTTCTCACGTGCCCTGTGCCCTCCGTATCACCCCCTGCAGGGCGTCATTTGGAAGAAGGAGGGCGCATCCGTGTTTGACATTCGGGGCTTCCTCCACTCCCTCGGCGCTCCTGTGCCCTCCTCGCCCATCTACCCGCCACCTCCCTCCTCCAACCCGCACCCCAAGGAGGACGACGCGCAGTCGCACGACCCCCACAAGGACCGCATCCGCAAGGACGCTCTGGAAGCCTCGCGCTTCACCCCGGTTTCTGAGCACACCGTGCCTGCCTTCCTCCAGGACCACCCGGACCTCGCCGCCAGGCTTGGCGGCGGCCCGGACCAGTGGTCCGTGCGGGAGGTGGGCGACGGGAACATCAACTTTGTGTACATCGTCGAAGGCCCGCAGGGGGCTCTGGTGGTGAAGCAGGCACTGCCGTACGTGCGAGTGGTGGGGGAGTCCTGGCCCATGACTCTCGATAGGATTTATTATGAGGCGCTGGCGCTGCGGCAGCAGTTTGCGTGGGTGCCAGAGCTGGTGCCGGAGGTGTATTTCTTCAGTCATCCGATGGCGCTGATTGTGATGCGGTATGTGGCGCCGCCGGCGATCGTGCTGCGGAAGGGGCTGGTGCAGGGGCGCGTGTACCCGCGTCTGGCGGAGCACATGTCCTCCTTCCTCGCCAGCACGCTGTTCCTGTCATCTCTCATTGCCGTCAACACCGAGGTCTACCGTGACAAAGGTGGGCACGGGGTGGCAAAGGAAGTGGGTCAACAGATTGCGTGTGTGCCTGATGCAGGATGGCTCTGCCAACACTCGTCGTGCACCTTCTTCACTTGATGTTCTGACGCTCTCTGCCAACGCTCGTCCAACGCTCTGCCCTGCCATTCATTTGCCTCCTCCTGCTGCCTCTCAGTGCGGGAGTTCTGTGGCAACGTGGAGATGTGTCGCCTGACAGAGCAGGTCATCTTCACCGAGCCCTACGTGCTCGCCACCAACAACCGCTGGACCACGCCTCAACTGGATGACGACGCAGCGGCCCTGAGGGAAGACGTGCCTCTCAAGCTGGCCATCACCGAGCTCAAGAGCAAGTGAGTGCAGCTCCCCGGTCGTTCATTGCGTAAGAGAGTGAGCAAGTGGGTTCAGAATGTTCACTTGTTTGCTTTCTCAAAACAACCCCGAAACCTTATCCCCCAACCACATGCACCCATCCCCTGTGCAGGTTCTGTGAGCGCGCACAGGCGCTGCTGCATGCGGATCTGCACACAGGCTCAGTCATGGTCACGGAGGAATCAACGGTCGTGATCGACCCGGAGTTTGCGTTCTACGGCCCGATGGGCTTTGACATCGGGGCCTTCTTGGGCAACCTGCTGCTGGCCTACTTCAGTCGGAACGGCCATGCCACTGCTGATGACTCCCGTGCTGTGAGTGCGCTCTGTAGGCCCTCCTAATAATATGGCTTTGCTGAACCTTACCATCCTTCACTATCCTTCACCGTTCTTCCCCATTCTTCGCCTTCCCCTCCCCATCCCTCTCCAAGGTCGTCAAGCAGTGGATCCTGCAGTGCTTAGCAAATAGGTGTCACAACAACTCATCCTTTCCCTTCCTCTCCCCATCCTTTCCCGTCCTCTCCCCATCCCTCTTCCAGGCCGCCAAGAAGTGGATCTTGGAGTGCTTCACGGAGACGTGGCAGAAATTCGAGGCCAAGTTCCTGGCGCTGTGGAACGACAAGGCGCTGGCCAAGGGAGACGCGTACCCGCAGGCGCTGTACCACGACAATCCCGCGCTGCTCTCTGCTGCCCAGACTGCCTTCCTGCGCGAGGTCTTCCTGGACTCGCTGGGATTCGCCGGGGCCAAGATGATCAGGTGAGCGCTGCTGTGGGCGTATGTGGGAGCTGGCGAAGGGTTGGGTGAGAGCAGCAGCTGGAAGCGGCTTGGATGCCTTCCTGGACTCTCTGGGATTCGCCAGGGCCAAGATGATCAGATGAGCGCTGGTGATGGCTTGAGGGCGCGGATAACCTGGTTGTGGCTTCAGCTTTCCTGTGTCTTACCAGCTTTTCACTTGCCAGGTTTTGCCGTACGCCAAAATACGGTATGCCGAGTCCTGACTCCCGAGTGTCCATATGCTGTGTCTGCTCTTGCAGACGCATTGTTGGCATCGCACATGTGGAGGATCTGGAGTCCATTGCCGACCCTGATGTGCGGGCAGCTTGCGAGCGCAGGGCCCTCAATTTCGGCAAGCACCTCGTCAAGGAAAGGCAGCAGTATAGAAGCATTGCAGAGGTGGCTGCTGCTGTGGAGGCAGTAGTATAGGCTAAATCAATCTCTTATAGCTGTATACTGCTTAGATTGATTCACGGTGCTGGCATTGCATCTAGTTGTCATCAGTCCCCTCATGAATGGGAGCAATAGGATTCAGTGTTACCACTTCCACTTCCACTTAGTAGTGGGCAACGAATCACAGCTGGCATAGAACATACCCTGTAATTTTCTGTCTAACGGGGACGTGGGAATGCATCCATTGCAGCAACGAAATCCAACGGCCATGGATTTGGGATGGACTTGATTGCGAAGGGAAATTTCATTTCACCAAGCGGCTCGTGCTGCGACACGACGAGGACCTGCAGCGAAAGCAGAGAATGCATAAATTCTCTGCTTTTCGGAAATTCCCTCCCACACACATGCCCCATCCAATGTCGCACATGCTTTTCCCTCCAGGAATTTCCACATGACAAGGTCGCACATGATGTCGCCATCGCACGGCCGCGCACACTTCTCGCATGTAGTTGCAGTGCTTGCAGTTCGTTAGCGAATTTGAGATGCTTCGCACGCACAGCTTGGCTCGCCAGACTTCTCCCCAAGGAAGCATGATTTGCTCAGGTTGGTTGATTTATATGTAAGAAAGCCTCAATGTGCATGATTGGGATGGGAATCTGATAACGACGCCTCTCCAAGTACCTCACTGGTTAGCTAGTCGCGGGACGTTCCAACGTCATAAACTCCCTTCGAACTGTTACTACCTCGAGGTTATTGAGGTTGCTCCGTTGCACCTTACTTTCCAGCGATGCATCCACCTCGTTGCAATCGCTGTTAGCTGGGCTGAAAGACGCTGCTACTGCACGATAACACTGATTAAGGATACATTGAGCAACATCTTCTCGTTCAAGCTCAGCTGTATTAAGGAGATTAGGATACTCCGGACTCCCCCGTCTCTGTCAATCGCTACGTCTGGATTTCCTCGCCGGAGGCTGGTCGAACCACAGAGAGCACAGTTCGCCGTGGAATGAACTATAGTATCAGGAATGAAGCTCCACGCATCGTTTACCTTGCTGCTTCTTCTCTCGTTGACCTCAGGTGCTGCTCTCAGAGCTTCGTCAGGATCTCGTGATTTTGTTCACAAATTCTTTCGATTGATTTTAGAAGTCGCGTTTCCATTAAGCACTAAAACGAGGACGCACGGAATACACTTCGGTTCATTCAGCCCTTCAGTGCACACATGCATGGAACTTTCATCATTCACGACGCTATCGTACGTGGCAGGGTCGTGGTTAGCCGTAGCCGTCGTCAAAGATTCAGGCGGCTTACCTGACGGATCCACATGCTACTACGACAAGAACTACACCCCCATCAAGCCCTACTGCAAGCGAGATTTCGGGTACGCGAAGAAGCCCCGTCACCTTTGAGATTTGAGTTGCCAGCCGTACTATAAGACCCCTGTCAAGCAATTCCTCATGGAATATGCGTTTCAGAAAGTGGCTTCACCGCGATACAGGCACAGCTCAAATTCGTTTGCAACAATCCTTCTGTCTGCGTGATTTTTTTTCTGTCAGATGTGTGGTGACCAAGGTGGTTCGGAACTCACCGCATTTCAAGTTTAAGGGCGAATGCGCTTCTGACATTCCCTGTAAGTCTTCAAATGATTTCTATTTCACCGTCCTCAGCACTGACTGCGAATATCATTAAAATTTTACGTTTTCTCAACAATCCCTCGCCCTCCCCTCTCCATCCCCCTTTCAGTGGACCAGATAACCAAGCGGTTCTGCATGTTTCGCTCCGTGATGTTCGCGCCGGGGACGAGCGGCATCACGGCGACGTCCATGTGTCCGCACTGCACGTGCCGCCAGCTCAAGGGCGGCCCCACGTGCCTGTGCCCGCTGGGCAAGCAGTGCAAGCAGGACGCGGTGGGGCGATGGAAGGACGGCACGCGATGCAGAGACAGCAGGCAGAACCAGTTGAGTGGCGTGTGGGATGGGAGTGGGAAAATGGGGAAGTGTGAGTGTGACCAGGGACGAGTAAATGCCCTTTACTCTCCTGCACACATGTAAATTTTGTGATGTGGAAGGGAGTAATTTTTTAAACACTTTGTACGTTTTTGCCCCTCTCCCATGTCGTCATTGCACCACCAGGTGTGAAGTATCACGGGTGGTCAACGGCTCATACGTTGGCAACTGCATCAACCCTGCTCGTCAGTTACTCCCCCTCCATCGTTGTTTTCTGCTCCCTTACCGCTTTCGCGCTAACAGATCCTATTGTTCATGTGTTGTTCATCTGTTGCTCAACTTATTATTCTGCAAGGTGTGTGACCTCCTGTGCATTAACATTTCGTTCAATCATCGCGTTCCCACCCCCTTATTCCCTCCTTCTATATCACTGTCAGAGGGTCCCAACGAGTGCATCAGTGCAGGGCCAGGCTGGGGTCCCATATTTGTAAAGAACAGGGCTCACAACATCATCAAGACTGGTGACCTGTGCCAACGGTGTTCCTGCATGAAGGGAAAATTTGTCAACTGCAAGCCTGTGCCCGGATGTGCCAGTAAGTCGCACATCAGTCCTTGGGGAGTTAGTGACTGAAAATGTGTTGCGGCATTCACTCATTCATTAGTGCACTCTGTTTGTGTTGCCCCCTTGGTGTTCTTTCGCAGTGTGTGTTCCAAAGAGCCCAACCAACGTCGCACAGCAATGCAGCCAGTGCTGCAGGAAGGCCACCATACCTGAGGGTGTTGAGTTATGCGAAACGGCGTGTAACAGGGTGTACCGACAGGCTTCAGGCAATCCGTCATCTTAGGATAGATGTGGCGCCTATGCTTCTCCATGTCATCACTGGCTCTCCTTGAGCCTTCTTTAGCTAACGCACACCGGCACGTAAAATAATAATCTTCCCCTGCAGTAAAGAAGTAGGGTAAGCAATGTTGCTTACCAAGAAGTATAGGCTAGCTGATAATTCAAGAGGATTTGTGGTACTTAAGTGCACAGAATCAGACCAGGGCACGCCCTCAATGTCGTCGACAGGGAAACATCTCGCTCTGTACCATGACCAACACCGCATATGCTGTAAGCACATAGTTATTAGCTGGATTTCGGTGCTTCAGAACCCTATTTTGCCACCAAATGATGCAAATTCAACACATCACAACACCCTTGTGGTACCTCATTGAGCTGTAGGCACTGAAGTAGGCCCTAATGTGTGTGAATAGTACGGACTTGTAACGAATTCTGAGAACATTAATTCCGCTGACAAGCCGACGCAGCGGCGCGTTCGCCAGTCCCTCGCACATTTGTTGAACCAACGGATGGAACTTTTTCCGCTGTGCCGCCCCTCCTTATGACATCATCTGCGGAGCATTGCCATGCCATGAGCATGGCCGACGCGGCTCTAGGATAACCTTTCAGATGCTGCTATAAATCCCATAGCCCTGAATCTTTCGGACACAGTAATCTCCATACCTGGGACCTCTTGTAGCTTCTTGGGCCATCATAGCAGGCAGCGGAAAGCGATCAGGACATCGGCAATGAATATCCTCGCATCTCTTCCATTTCTGCTGCTCCTCGCTTCAACTTCAGGTGATGCGAGGACTTCTTGAAAGTGCTCACGCTTGCACGACATACTATTTTACATTAGGATATGGATCCTAATGCTCTGTATTACATGCAGGGTCATGGGTTGCCTGTGCAACTGGAGCTGCGTCAGGCCTCCCTGACGGATCCACGTGCTACTACGACAAGAACTACACCCCCATGAAGCCCTTATGCAAGCGAGACTTCGGGTACGCGGGTCACGCTGTGAGAATGTCATGACATCACTGGCTGAGTTGTTGACGAGAGCGAATTTGTATCCTGGGTCTAATGCCGTCTGTTTGTTAATTTGATTGATCGTTTCAGGTGTTTGGTTACCACGGTGGTGAAAAACTCACCGCATGTCTTGTTCAAAGGGAAATGCGCCTCCGACGTGCCTCGTAAGCCATCGATTACCCACATTGTGTTCTTCTACCCTCTCTACGGCAAGAAACGCTTGACAGCACCGCAGAGTATTTCGTCTTCTAACAATTTCTCCGTTTTCTGTTCCTGACGTTGTTAACCAGTGGATCAGATAAATCAGAAGTACTGCATGTTCCGCTCCGTCATGTTCGCACCGGGTACCAGCGGCATCACGGCTTCGACCATCTGTCCGCGCTGCACGTGCCAGAAGCTCAAGTCCAGCCCCACTTGCGTGTGTCCGCTGGGAAAGCTGTGCAAGCAGGACGCGGTGGGCCGATGGAAGGACGGCACGCGATGCAAGGACACCAGACAGAACCAGTTGAGTCGCGTGGGCTGGGAGATCAACCAGCAAAGTGAATCATCTGACTTGCGTCAAGGCAACTCCTGAATGCGCTTCTTGCTAATGACGCTTTTCTTCATACTCTGCATTATATGACTTCCTGTTTCTCCTTCAACCACCAGGTGTGAAGTATCACGGTTTGTCAATGACACATACATTGGCAACTGCATCAACAGTGCTCGTGAGCGCCATGCCCCTTACATTCCGTCAGCATTTCTGGGCTACTAAACCATTTGGTCACCACACGGATTGTGTATGGTATTGTTTATTTCTTCATCGACCTTCCTTTTTCGGCTCACCCTTGTCCACTTCGATGTGGTTTGACCTTCATTTCCCTCAGAGGGTCCAAATGAGTGCGTAAGCGCTGGGCCAGGATGGGGTCCAATGTTTGTGAAGAACGGAGCTCAAAACATGATCAAGACTGGCGACCTCTGCCAGCGCTGCTCCTGCATCCGTGGGAAGTTTGTCAACTGCAAGCCTGTGCCTGGATGCGTCAGTAAGTACCAAGTCATGCCATGCAAGTCCTTATTCCTCATTGCCACAATCCCGTGCATGAAAAGCTGTTTCCTACACAATTTAATCCTGATATGTCTTCCTTTGGTTCCGTTTCTCAGTGTGTGCACCCAAGACTTCAAGCAACACCAAGCAACAGTGCAGCCAGTGCTGCAAGAAGGCAACCACTCCAGCAGCTGTTGAGTTCTGCAATACAGCGTGCAACAGAGTTGTTATAAGTGCGTGAAGTGCTTTGATGCTGGTTTAGTATTCTGGTGTAGTGCACATCATTATTTGGTAATCAGATTGCAATAAGGTTGCATAAATGCATAACCATCATTGTATTATTTGGTGCGTTTGATTGCTGAAAACATGTGCACTTCCATAGCTCTCAACCTTATAGTTTATGTACAGTTCATACCGTTATCTGGTAAATCGACGTGTCGAGAACCCACCCACCCACCTGCCTCGAGTTGCGTGCGATGCGATGCTGGCACAAGAGTGCAGGTGCTCAGCGGGGGGGGTGCAATGCACCAAGCTTCCATTTCAAGCTGTTTCTTCGATTCATGGCTGCTCTTCGCTTTCCCCCAATTCACCAGTCTCGGAACAATGCAGGCCAACCATAACGAAGGCTTTCCATCTTAGGCTTTTACGTTGGCGAGTTACGAGAACACGCGCGAGTAGATTGTTATCCAAATAAATTGACTGCTGTTGCATATTTATTGATCGATTCTACATTCGGTCAGAAGGTCCAGGCACGAACGTTTATCGATTTAGTCGTACCGGCCGCCTTATGACGGAGAACATCGGCCTGATCAGCAGCATGGCGACCGAGGGCGTAGACCGCAAGGATCAGGACGAGGGTCAAGTGCACGTTCCCGAGGTAATCCCCCCCTGGCGCGAGACTCGGCCGGTGAATGCGGAGCACTGCGGTTTGTTCATTTAGGCATCTAAGCTTTCCGCTCCTAATCTGGACGAGGTATCGGCAATCCCTGAGTTTGATGTCGACCGTTGAGAAGCAACGTTCGTATACTCGTTAATGAGGTCTGGCCGGCGTTCAGCTTACCTATTCGTGCGTGAGTGATCGCAGGAGCGAGGGTGGAGTAAATTCTGGGCGTACGTCGGACCTGGATTCCTCGTCGCCATAGCCTATATCGACCCCGCCAATTGTGAGACATTAAAACTGCTGGTCATGTGCCAATTGTGTCCCTGCCCGTCGTGGGCACAGCGACTCGGTGAATCGGGGCGTTACAGGCGCCGTCGCTCTCACCGTCTCTTCCCCCCATTCCCATCACAATAACACACACTCACTCCATGCATTTGCTCCCTCTCTCTACCCCTTCCCTTTCTCTCGTCTCGTATTCTTCTTTTATGCAGTTGAAAGTGACCTCAAGGCAGGAGCAGCATATCAATACTCGGTAGGTCACGCTTACTTACACCTCAATCTTTTTTTTTTTTTTTTTTTTTTTTTTTTTTTTCCCTTACCATACCAACCATCAGCAGCTTGTTACTTTACTATCCCGTGACAACGTTTGCATTATCCATCCCATGCAAATCTGTCTCTTTTTGTGTTTTCAGCTGCTTTGGGTTCTACTGCTGGCATCGCTAGCAGGCCTCCTTATACAGTCACTGTCCGCCAACCTCGGCATAGTCACAGGTTAGTTCTCCTCAGCCCACCAGCAGGGGAGAGACAAGGAGCCACAGCATGGTTCCACATCTTCCAATGCCATGCTGCTGCCGTTCAAGCCTGCATGCCATTCCATGCCTGGCTATGTCAAGCCATGCTATGCCATGCCATGCCATGCCATGCATGCCATGCCATGCTATGAGATGCCCATGCCATGCTATGTCATGCCATGTTATGCCATTCCCTGCTATGCCGTTGCCTGACACAAGCTCACTTCATGTGTACACGGCTCTGCTTTTATGTGCCGTGCTGTGCCGTGCTGTGCTATGTGTGGTGTGCTGTGCCACACTGTGCGGCAATGCACGATGGCAGGCAAGCATCTGGCGCAGCACTGCAGGGCGGAGTACCCCCGAGGAGTCAACCTCGCGCTATGGGTGATTGCAGAGATCGAGATAATTGCCAGTGACATCCCAGAAGGTATATTGTCTTCTCCCGCCCACGTCTCTCCTTCTCGTCCTCATGTCATGTCTTCGCCTCTTCCTCCTCTCCCTTCCGCTCCTTACCTGGATGTATGGTGTGTATCCACCACTGCTGCTGCTCAACACATGCTTGCGCCTGCTTGTGTATGGCTTGCACTTGCCTGTGCATTCAGTATCCCTTTGCAATCCATGTGCGTGCGTGCGTGCGTGTGCGCATGTCTGTGTGCATGTGCGTGTGCGTGCATGTGTCTGTGTGTGTGTGTTCTTGTGTATGTGTGTGCATGTGTGCATGTGCACCTGTGCATGCGGGGCAGTGATAGGAACGGCCTTTGCGCTCAACATGTTGTTTGGCATTCGCCTGTGGGCGGGAGTAATCATAACCGGCTTCAGCACACTCCTCTTCCTCGGCCTCCAGCGATTCGGGGTGACCCTTCTCCCTGCGCCCACACTTCTCCTCCTCACACACTCTTATTATGAGCCGTCCAAATTAATTTGCATGCATGTGCCTGTCTCGTGTTCTGCTCTTTCAATCAGACGCAATACCATTGTTCTTGTGCTCACCTCCTTGCACCTTCCTCTTCCATCTTCTGCTGACCTCGTCCTCACTTCCTCCTTGCCTCATCTCCTCTCCTCTCCTCCTTCCCTCCGCAGGTGCGCAACCTTGAGGTGTTTATAGCGCTGCTGGTGATGGTGATAGCGTGCTGCTTCTTCATTGAGATGGGGCACGCACCGGTGGATGGCATGGCGGTGCTGGAGGGCATGTTTGTGCCGCGCATACAGGACCTGGGCGCGCTTGCCATCGCTATCTCGCTCATCGGCGCGCTTGTCATGCCGTAAGGACGAATGAATGGGGGTGGGGAGGGGGGTTGAATGCATGGCATGGCCGTGCTGGAGGGCATGTTCGTGCTGCGCATACAGGACCTGGGGGCGCTTGCGATTGCCATTTCCCTCATCGGCGCGCTTGTCATGCCGTGAGATGGGGTTAAATGGGAGGAGGGAAGGAGGGAAATGTGTTTGCTTGGTGTTGCATGGCATGGCGGTGCTGGAGGGCATGTTTGTCCCGCGCATACAGGACCTGGGGGCGCTTGCGATTGCCATTTCCCTCATCGGCGCGCTTGTCATGCCGTGAGATGGGGTTAAATGGGAGGAGGGAAGGAGGGAAATGTGTTTGCTTGGTGTTGCATGGCATGGCGGTGCTGGAGGGCATGTTTGTCCCGCGCATACAGGACCTGGGGGCGCTTGCGATTGCCATTTCCCTCATCGGCGCGCTTGTCATGCCGTGAGATGGGGTTAAATGGGAGGAGGGAAGGAGGGAAATGTGTTTGCTTGGTGTTGCATGGCATGGCGGTTCTGGAGGGCATGTTTGTCCCGCGCATACAGGATCTGGGGGTGCTTGCAATTGCCATTTCCCTCATTGGCGCGCTTGTCATGCCGTGAGATGGGGTTGAATGGGAGGGGGGAAGGAGGGAAATGTGTTTGCTTGGTCTTGCATGGCATGGCGGTGCTGGAGGGCATGTTTGTCCCGCGCATACAGGACCTGGGGGCGCTTGCCATCGCCATATCACTCGTCGGCGCTCTTGGCATGCCGTAAGGACGAATGAATGGGGGTGGGGAGGGGGGTTGAATGCATGGCATGGCCGTCCTGGAGGGCATGTTCGTGCTGCGCATACAGGACCTGGGCGCTTGCGATTGCCATCTCGCTCATTGGCGCTCTTGTCATGCCATGAGATGCGGTTAAATGGGAGGGGGGAGGGAGGGAGATGTGTTTGCTTCATGTTGCATGGCATGGCAGTGTTGGAGGGCATGTTTGTGCTGCGCATGCAGGACCTGGGGGCGCTTGCTATTGCCATCTCCCTCATCGGCGCTCTTGACATGCCGTGAGATGGGTATGGGGGTGGAGGGAGATGGATGGTGTGAGATGGAGCGATGGTGTGAGATGGAGCGATGGTGTGAGATGGAGCGATGGTGTGAGATGGAGCGATGGTGTGAGATGGAGTGATGGTGTGAGATGGAGTGATGGTGTGAGATGGAGTGATGGTGTGAGATGGAGTGATGGTGTGAGAGGAGGGATGCTGTAAGTTGGTTGGTATCATTGCATTAGCTGCACACACTCATGTTGTGTGTTTGCATCACCCTGCATATATGAGCCTCAAGGTATCATTGCATATCATCTTGTCCTTCCCTCACCTTTTTTAGCATTAGTTTCTGAAAATAGTCACACCTTCTTGATCTGATTTCCTTTTCCTTCTATGGTGACCTTTTCCCTGCCCTTTCCCCAATCCCATTTCTCTCTCCCCCTCTCTTCCCCGCTCAACTAAATCTCACCTCACCTCCCTCTCCTCACCTCCCTCTCCTCACCTTCCTCTCCTCACCTCCCTCTCCTTACCTCCCCAGGCACAACCTCTTCCTGCACTCTGCTCTCGTGCTCAGTCGCAAGCACCAGCGCACCGCTGCAGGAATCAAGGTGCAATTCTATGATTAGTTGGGGTTTTGAACAGGGCTGGAATGTGTTGGGTGCTATGCTATGGTGGTGGGTGCCAGGCACAATCTCTTCCTGCACTCTGCTCTCGTGCTCAGTCGCAAGCACCAGCGCACCGCTGCCGGTATCAAGGTGCGCTGCTCTCACTGCTGGGGGCTCTGGTGTGAGCTGGGCTGTGGTGGGGGCTGGTATTTGCCATGTGCTGCTGAGGTGAACGGGTTCTGTAAGGGTGTCTTATATCCCTCCTGCGCTGACTTTCCTGCTTTCCGGTCTTGACCCGAATCTGTCCAACCCCACCCTCACCCCCTTTTTCCCTCCTGGTCATCAGGACGGGTGTCTGTACTCGCTATTGGAAGTGGCAGCGGCGCTCATCATCAGCTTCGCCATCAACGTGGCAGTCATCTGCATGGGCGGTGTGGTCTGCTCTCCCACCTCATCTCTCCCCCACTCTCTCCCCCCCCCCCCCACCTCTCCGCCCTGCCAGGACGGGTGCCTCTACTCCCTACTGGAAGTGGCAGCGGCGCTCATCATTAGCTTCGCCATCAACGTGGCAGTCATCTGTGTGGGCGGCGCCGTCTGCTCCGCACCAAACCTCTCCGCGGACGTGCAGGCGAGCTGCAGCAACATCAGTCTCAGCAACGCCTACTTCCTGCTGCACGACGTGCTGGGCGCCTGGGCCTCCACGCTCTTCGGCGTCGCATTGCTAGCCTCAGGGCAGAGCTCGACCGTCACGGGGACGTACGCAGGGCAGTACGTGATGTCGGGGTTCCTGGAGCTGCACCTCGCGTCGTGGCTGCGAAATTTGCTCACTCGTCTCGTTGCCATTGTTCCCTCGCTCGCTGTTGCCATCATCGCTGGCGATACGGGCGCTGGCAACCTCATCATTGCGTCCTCGGTGAGTTGTGTAGGGGTTTCAGGGGGCGAGGGAAGGGAAAGAGAGGGGGAGACATGAGGAGTGTGGGCTGTTTTACATGGCATTTGGTCTTAGCATGCGCTTGTGCCTTTCAACTCCATTTTTGAGGTGCCTCAAAACTGGTCTTAGTAGCATGCCCTTGTGCCCTTTAACTCCAATTCTTTCCTCCTCTTCTCCTCCCTTTCACCCCGTACTACTTGTCCACGTTGTCTTCTGAGATTTTCCGCTTACCTCTCATCGTTCCACCCTACTTCCCATATTTGGGCCAACTTTAATGCCTCACTCCCCCCACCGTGCACGCGCGCAGATCATCCTGTCATTCGGCCTGCCCTATGCACTCATCCCGCTCCTCAAGTTCACCAGCAGCCCTGTCAAGATGGGGCCCTTCACCAACCACCCCACTGTAAGCAGAGCACGGCACAGTGAGCACTCAGCAGAACAGAGCAAGCCACAGTGAGCACTCAGCAGAACAGAGCAAGCCACAGTGAGCACTCAGCAGAACAGAGCAAGCCACACTGAGCATACAGATTCGTACCTCTGGAACCCACTATGCCGCAGCTTTGTTTGCAGCACACTGAAATCGTTGCATCACATCCGTGGGCATGTCATGCTCCCACTGCCTCTTTCCATCACAACATGCATGTGTCTATCTGTTCCCTCCCTTCCGCTCCGTCGTTCCAGGTCACTGCAGCTGCATACATCATCGGCACTGTAGTTATCTTTGTTAATTGCGTGCTCGTGGTGCAAGCCTGCGTGGAGTATCTGGTATCTGACAACCTGCCCCCGGGAGTCCAAATCCCCCTTGGGATTGCCATAGCCGTCGTGCTCCTCATATACGTCGTCTCCCTCGCACTGCTGGCACGACGGCCTGTAACGGAAGTTACGTACGTTTCGGCCAATGAGGGGTCGAGCGCTGAGCTTGATGCGTATTTGGGCTCTCCGCCTCATGACTTAGCGCGGAGTGGGGGGGATGGTGAGGTGTTTGATAAGGGCGATGAGGAGGGTGGAGAGGAGAGGAGAGAGGAGGGGAAGGAGGAGAGAGGCGAGGGAGGATCGATAGAGATGACAAATGGTGTGGAGGGGAAAGGTGGCGTTGGTGGGGATGAGGAAGGAGAGGTTGAAACAAGGGAGGGATTGCAAGAGGAGTTGCTAGAAGCCGGCCACATGGATAGCGCCTCGCTAGCCCAAAAAACATGACCATGCTGTCAGTTCCACCTTGGTGTTTTATGCTTCATGCTATACCTGTTACACTTCATTTTTGGAAAAATATACGAGGTGAGAGGAAGGCATAGTAGAGTCTCAGGAAAGTGAACAATTATCGCGTGACCTTTCGGCGGCTCATTTTAAATCGAGTACCACGCGGGTCGTATTCTCATGCTGATTATATTCGTCTCTTCTGGTCCGTGTGCGTGCATTGAGTTGCGTTCCTCTTTCAGCCTCGCGTCGCGCGGCTTCGCCGATGGCTCAGCGCCACGTGGCCGCGGCTGTCGCCGCGCGTAGGGGCTTAGTCCATCGCGCGTCTCGAGTTAGCGACGTCGTTGACGGCGCTTGTCGCGGCCAGCCGTACGATGCGTTCATTGGATCCGTTCCATCTCGAAGCGGCGATCCTGATCGCACGCTCCTCACATCGCTCCCGATCCTTCCCTCCGCGGTCCGTTCGCACGATCCTGGGTGTGACCATACCGAAAGCACTCGCTTCGGGAACCATTTCTTCACCCGACTTTATTCCCTCGCTGCAAGCACATCCTCCAACGTTCGTGAGGGGCACGACGGCAGTGACTATAGCGGGGGTAGGATGAAGCGGGAGCACGACGCGCACGAGGCGGTGGTGTACGCGCGGAACATCAACGAGTACAACGCCGCGGCGCTCGAGCTGTCGCGGTCGCGAAAGTGAGCTGCCGTGGCGCATCGGATTCACTCGCGAATCACGTGATCATAGTTGTTCGCGCGCGATCCCTCGGTTCCATCGCCGCACCATCCCACATTCCGGATCCTTGGTCGTACCGCGCATCACCTCCGCGGATCCTTCTCCGCCGATCACTCCCACACTCCCCCCGCCACTCGCCTCTCCCCCCATAGCTGTGTCTCCCGACTCGCGACCCGAGGCCGCATCTGATTCCTCATCTGCACTCCCCTTCATTCCCCGCGCCAACCCCCCCAACCCCCACCAGGCCGTACCTGCTGCGCACGCTGTACGGCGACATGCTGATGGACGGCGTGCAGCCCAACTTTGTGACATTCCACGCGGCCATCCCCCCTCTTTCCCATTCCCCCCGTTCCCTTTCCCCCTTTCCAGGCCGTACCTGCTGCGCACGCTGTACGCGGACATGCTGATGGACGGCGTGCAGCCCAACTTCGTGACGTTCCACGCGGCCATCACGGCGTGCATGCGCGCCAACCGCCTGCACGACCTCGTCTTCTTCTTCAACCAGATGCGCGCGCGCGGCATCACACCTGATGTGAGCCTTGTGTTGATGGCATGTGTTGTGAGAGGATCGGCTTGCATGTGGCACTCTGGGGATGGCACCAGATGCGCGCGCGGGGGATTACGCCCGATGTGAGTAGCAGGTCTAGTTGATGGCATTTGCCATGAGCAGGCATGGCATTTGATGATCTCCCCCCCCCACTCCCCCCTTTCAGCGCTACATCTTCGACTGCATCATAACAGCATACAGCCGCAGTGGGCACGCGGAGAGGGTAATGCGGCCTCCCCTCCCTTCCTTCCCATTCACCCCGCACGCCCCCCTCAACACCACCACACCCCAATCAGCGCTATATGTTCAACTGCATCATGATGGCATACAAACGCAGGGTGTTTTCACGTTGCCTCCCCCATTTCCTGCCCACCTCTCCGCCCTTCCCCCCGTTCTTCCCCCTCCCAGCACTACATGTGCAACTGCATTATGACAGCATACAGCCGCAGCAGCCACAGGAGAGGGTGGTCCATGTTGCCTCTCCCCAATTTCCCCCCCATTCCCCACTCCCCCTCCCCCCCTTCCCCCCCAATCAGCGCTACATGTTGAACTGCATTATGACGGCATACAGTCGCACTGGGCACGCGGAGAAGGTGTTTCGGGTGGACTGGGACATGCGCGCTGCAGGGCGCTCCCCCAACATCCGCACCTACCACGCGCTGCTCACCGCCTGCACCACCTCCGGCCGCTTCGACAAAGCGTACTGCTCCCTCTCAACCCTCTCAGCCTTCTCTCCTCTCTGTTCGTCTCGCCTGGTGCTGATTCCTCCCTCTCCCCCCCAACATCCGCACCTATTTTTGAGTCGACTCAAAAATATGAGTCGACTCAAAAATAGGTTTTGAGTCGACTCAAAAACATCCGCACCTATCACGCGCTGCTCACCGCCTGCACCACCTCCGGCCGCTTCCACAAAGCGTGCCTGCCCTCCCCTGCCCTGCTCTCTTTCTACCCTCCTCTCCCCTCCACGCCGCTGCCCTCCTCTCTGTGCATACAACGGAGGGAGCATCCGCACCTGCTCCCCATGGCCCCATGCTCCCAGCGCAGAGGTGCAGGAGCGCATGAGGAAGGACAGCGTGGCGATGAACAAGTTCTGCTACGCTGCGCTCGTTGCCATGCACCAGCGGGTCCGCCCCTCCTCCCCGCGCATCGTTGCCAAGGTGGGGGCAGGGGCGTGCTGGGCGTGAGGGGAGGGATGAGGGGGGCGCTCTCGGGGCGAGGGTAAGGGGAAGGGGAAGGGGCGCAGTGAGGGAAAGGTGGGGTGGATGGGAGAATGGTCACGAGGATGGATGCACACTGCGGAGGGGAGAGCGTATCACCATCACCGCACACACTTCCTCCTTGCTATCCTCTTGGTGAAACAACTTCCAGTCATTTCCCCCCCCCCTCTTACTCCACCTTCTCTTTCCCCCTCACATCCCTCACTCCTCTCACTTCCTCACTCCTCTCACTTGCTCACTCCCACTCACTCCCTCGTACCCCCTCGGTCCCCCCTCACTTCCCTCCTCCCCACAGATTTTCTCACTTGTGGAAGAGTCCATAACAGCACCCACCTACAGCCCTGAACCCGACTCCACCCCCACCAAAACCACCACTGCCACTGCAGTCACCACTGCCACCGCCGCCACCACTGCCGGCACCCGCAGCAGCACTGACCCCACCGCTGATTACCCAGCTGATTCCACCTCTGACTCCGCTGCAGATCCCTCTGCTGATGGCGCCGCTGCCACTGGTACCAGCAGCAGCGCCGGTGCAGCACGGGTGTCAGGTGCAGAGGCAGAGAGAGAGGAGATGAGTGAGACGAATAGGATGGAAGAGCAGCTGGCATTGGCGGAGCAGGAGGGCGGGGATGGGATGGGCATGGATGATATGGGTGAATACGGTGGGCGGGAGGAGAGGGCGGGAGGGGTGAGAGGAGGAGGCGGAGGCGGGCTGATCTATGCGAATGCGGATCTTGTGGTGCACCGCGCTGCGCTGAGGGCGTTCCTGGACGCACACCAGGTGCAGGTGCGTCCTGGGGAGACTTAGATGCAGGTGTGGGGCGTGGTTGATGGAGGTGGGGGAGAGGGGGGAAGAGCAGGAGAGAGGGGGACGCGTGGTGACTTCAGCATGGCTGTTGATGTGCTGTGAAGTGGCAATATCTAAGTCACTTTTAAGAATATGTGCAGAAAAATGGTGTTACTTGCTTTCTAAGAACTTGTGTGTGTGTGTGCGTGTGTTTGCATGTTCATGTGTGCTTGTGTGCGCCTGTGTGTGTGTATGTGTGTACGCATGCGTGTGCGTGCATGTGTGCATGTGAGTGCATGCATGTGCCCTCCCTCCCATGCATGCATGTGCCATCCCTCCCATGCATGCATGGGCCATCCCTCCCATGCATGCATGTGCCACCACTCCCATACATGCATGTGCCATCCCTCCCATGCATGCACATGCCATCCCTCCCATGCATGCATGTGCCATCCCTCCCATGCATGCATGTGCCATCCCTCCCATGCATGCATCTGCCATCTCTCCCATCCCATGCATGCATGTGCCATCCCTCCCATGCATGCATGTGCCATCCCTCCCATGCATGCATGTCCCATCCCTCCCATGCATGCATGTGCCATCCCTCCCATGCATGCATGTGCCATCCCTCCCATGCATGCATGTGCCATCCCTCCCATGCATGCATGTCCCATCCCTCCCATGCATGCATGTGCCATCCCTCCCATGCATACATGTGCCATCCCTCCCATGCATGCATGTGCCATCCCTCCCATGCATGCATGTGCCATCACTCCCATGCATGCATGTGCCATCACTCCCATGCATGCATGTGCCATCCCTCCCATGCATGCATGTGCCATCCCTCCCATGCCTGCATGCAGGCAGCATTCCGTCTGGTGCGGATGATAGAGGACAGCGGCATTGTCCCCGATGCTGCCCTGCAGACTCTCCTCTTCAGGTGGGTTGCTGCGCCTCTCATGCCTTGGTATGGCGTGGCGTGGCACGGCATGGCATGGTAGGACCTATGGCAGATTGGTCTATGGCGATGTGTTTCTGTTGCTCAGCTTTGAGTCTGCATGTTGGTATTTCTTGTTCTTGCTGATTGCGCTCACTGCACTCATTGCACGTGCTGGTGCATGTGCACGCACACACATGCACGCATACACATGCACACACACACACATGCACGCATACACATGCACACACACACATATGCACGCATACACATGCACACACACACACATGCACGCATACACATGCACACACACACACATGCACGCATACACATGCACACACACACACATGCACGCATACACATGCACACACACACACATGCACGCATACACATGCACACACACACACATGCACGCATACACACGCACGCACACACGCATGCATGCATCAGGGTGCATCTGCAGGCGGGCAACGAGGCAGAGGCGCTCAAGCTGGCGGACCTCTATTACGGCCCCAATGCGCGCCCCTACATCGACCAGTTCGTGGTGAGCCACAAGCTCAGCAGATGTGCACTATCATTTTTCCCCCACTCTGATTTCCCCACTCTGATTTCCCCACTCTGATTTCCCCACTCTGATTTCCCCACTCTGATTTCCCCACTCTGATTTCCCCACTCTGATTTCCCCACTCTGATTTCCCCACTCTGATTTCCCCACTCTGATTTCCCCACTCTGATTTCCCCACTCTGATTTCCCCACTCTGATTTCCCCACTCTGATTTCCCCACTCTGATTTCCCCACTCTGATTTCCCCACTCTGATTTCCCCACTCTGATTTCCCCACTCTGATTTCCCCACTCTGATTTCCCCACTCTGATTTCCCCACTCTGATTTCCCCACTCTGATTTCCCCACTCTGATTTCCCCACTCTGATTTCCCCACTCTGATTTCCCCACTCTGATTTCCCCACTCTGATTTCCCCACTCTGATTTCCCCACTCTGATTTCCCCACTCTGATTTCCCCACTCTGATTTCCCCACTCTGATTTCCCCACTCTGATTTCCCCACTCTGATTTCCCCACTCTGATTTCCCCACTCTGATTTCCCCACTCTGATTTCCCCACTCTGATTTCCCCACTCTGATTTCCCCACTCTTTGTGGTCTCCCCTGCTCTTCCCACCATCACGCCCCACCACCATGCCGTGCTGTGCCCTGCCGTGCCATGCCACCCGTGCAGCCTGAGGGAGCTGTTGAGAAATCTCATTATTCCCTGCAGTCCTGATCTTCCTTGCTCCTCCCCCCTCCACCACCCCACCATGCCATGCGTGCCATGCACACCACCCATGGCAGCAAGCCATCTCGTACAGCCTGAGGGAGCTGCGCCCCATTGGGATGAATGTCGCCCTGCGACTGCTGGTAACCACCCTCGCCCTCTCTCTCCCTCTTCTCACCTTCCAACATGCCCTCATCTCTCTCCCGTCCTCTTCTTTCACATATCACTACCCCGCGTCTTCTCTCGGCTTGGGTCTTCCAGACTCCCAGCCGGATCACTTTGACCCTTTCATGCATCAGCTATCATGCCCTTGCTGCCTATCTGCATGCGACAATCTGGTTCACTCTGACCCACTGCAACCAGTTCACCCATCTGCACCCCTCTGTACGCCTCTGCATGTGGTCCCACCAGGAGCTGTTCTTCAACCACGGCTTCTACTTCACGCGCAAGCAGGGCAGCCAGCTGCTGCAGGAGGCGCTCACCAGCGATGTGAGTGCAGGGATGTGAACGTGGTATGTGGTGATGTGAACGCAGTCATGTGAGTGGGTGGTCATATGGGTGGGGCATGCAGGAGCACCATATGGTGAATTGTAGGATGAGCTATGTGTCTCTTCCCCCCCACCACCCCCTCCCCTGTTCTCATAACATACAGAGGCGCAGCATGGCGGCAGCAGAGAGGCTGTTTGACCACGTGGTGGCGAAGCACCAGGCGCCTGAGTTTGATGCTGTGCTCGACTTCATGCGCGCTCTCCGGGTGAGTGTGATTGGAAGGACTTAAAGAATGACTTTTGAATCGACTCAAAAGAGGCTGTTTGACCACGTGGTGGCGAAGCACCAGGCGCCTGAGTTTGATGCTGTGCTGGACTTCATGCGCGCTCTCCGGGTGAGTGTCATTGGCTTTCATCAGCTCCCCCTTGTTACAGGTTTATCTTCAGTGCAAACGATGAGGAGGGGGGGACTGTTCAGGTTAGTGAGGGCAGTAAGTTTAGAAACAGGCTCTCAGGGAAAAAAAAGGCTGCTTGATTGCTTGCTGCCTTAAGGCTCTTTTTCGTAGCATTGCAGATGGCCAAGGTTCTGTGCGGTCTAGGTGCCTCCTGGCCTGTCTCTTGCTTTTCTTTTTGTTTGTCCATGAACCCATTTGTGCATTCTTGCTGTTGCAGCGTCGGCAAACACCCAAGACCGATGAGCGGTGGTTGCTGGTCCAAGACCTCATCAAGCGGCGGCGGAACATCAGAGGGATGTGGATGAAGGGAATGCAGGGCGAAGGCCGTGAGCATGAGTCACAGCTATCGGTGGAACACGATGAGGTATGATGTGGAAGACGACAATCTATGGAGTAAAAGGGTGGTTGACGCCAATAATCCGCAAAATAGAATATGTACCATAAGACCTTGGCGTATTTGATGGACGTCTGCTGAAAACATCAGCAGCAAGCAATCTGAGACAACATTAATAGATGGATTTACGCTGATCCCTACACCACAAGTTCTATATAAGGTTCTGGAATCTTCTAGTTCATGTTCATATCACAGCCATAAACTCCCTCCTTGTGCCGGGTTTAGCGAATTTCGCGCTGTTCGCCACGGGACCACAGACAGCCATCTCTCGAGCGTGCGACACGCTGGTGTAACACCGTCCCTCCGTCGTGCTTCGCCATTCCCATCAACGCTCTCCCTACTCTCGCCCTAGGGCTCATCTGTTCACCCTAAAATATCTCCCAACAGTAGGACCTCGTCATTTCGCCGCTCTATCTTGTAGGTACCAGCCGCAGATCTTGTTTCTCTGGTAATTAGCGAGCTGCTTGGTTCCCGTCATCTCATGCGCGCGGGCCTCTAGGGCATGGCCGGTCGCGGAATCGCGTTGACGAAGCCGGCATGGATGAAGGAGCAGGAGGAGAAGGCTAAAGCAGAAGCGGCGCGAGCAGCAGCCATCGCCGCCTCAAAGGCCGGCGCAGCAGGCGGAGGCGACGACACCGACAGCAGCGACGAAGAGGAGGAGGACGAAGCGACTCGACTCGCGAAGAAACCCATCGGGCCCGTCTGCCCCGCGAAGTGCTCCGCCGCGGGATCGGGCGTCGGGGGCGGATCGGCGGGCGCGCCCGTATCCTTCGTTATAGTCCTTAAAGACGAGGACGGGCGGCGGATCTTAGCGGGCGGAGCGAAGGTGACGGTGAAGGTGACGCCTAAGGCGGGCGTGCCTGGCCAGGAGCAGATCGCAGCGATTAAGGACCACGGCGACGGGTCGTACACGGCGACTTACACCGTACAGCACCGAGGAGATTACACGGTCAACGCGGAGGTCAACGGCAGTCCCATCATGGGCAGCCCGTTTCCGGTTTTCTTCAGCGCCGCTACAGCCGGTCAACCGGCGTCAACGCCTCTTCCGGTGGCGGTCAACGCGGCGCCGCCGCTGATGCCGACGCCGGCGCTGCCGACTCCGCAACTTCCGACGCCGCCGATGCCGACGCCGGGCATGCCGAATCCGCTGATGGCGGCGGCGCTGCAGTTCCGCGGGCTGCTCCCGACCATGGGCGGAATGCCCTTCACCAGCCCGTACCCTGGCATGGCGGGCGGCGTGCTTCCCGGAACTGGTAAGATTGAGATGGAGGATTTCCGCTTGTTCTGATGCTAGATCTGGGGCGAAATTAGATCTGGCGCGCGTGTATCCTGCTAAGCGGGTCGATTCTTATCAGATCACCGATTCGGTTTGTTGGAGGATTATACTAAATAGACGTTTATTAACGTTAGTCTCCCTTGCGTGCTGAGCGCTGCAGGAGGTTTGACGAACATGCCACTTGCGCCATCCGCGGCGGCGATGGCGGCGGCGCAGAGCATCATGGCGGTGCAGGCGATGCAGGCGCAGGCGCAGGCGCAAGCACAGGCGCAGGCTCAGGCGCAAGCGCAAGCTCAAGCGCACGCGCAAGTGCAGGCGCAGGCGCAGGCCCAGGCTCAGGCACAAGCGGCGGCGGCAGCTGCGGCGATTCAACAGCAGAAGCTGCTGCAGCAGAAGAGCGAATACGTTGAGGACTACTATTGTACGTGTGCCCGCCTTCCGTACCCCACCTCCTCTACCCCATCCCGCCTACCGCTCCCCATCGCACCTTCCTTTTGTTGCTTTTTCGCTTGTCGAAAATCGCAGTGCTCCTGACCTCGTCGCTTGTTGCCTTCTCTGTCGCCTGCGATGCACCTGGCGATGTACCCGCCCTGGTTTCCTGTCGCTCGTATTGCATTCTAAGCACACCACGCCACGTGTCCCTTTATCATCGCCATTCTTTCTCCCCCTTTCCCACTCGCTCCGTTCCACTACGCTGACTCTAAGCACACCACACCACGTGTCCCTTTATCATCGCCATTTCTCTCAGCCTGTATGTGCGACTGTGTGTGCGACTGTGTGTTCGACTGTGTGTGCGACTATGTGCGACTGTCTGTGTGACTGTGTGCGACTGTCTGTGCGACTGTCTGACTGTGTGTGCGACTGTCTGTGCGACTTGTGTGTGCGATTGGCAGCGGCGATGGACGACGACGAGTTGGAGCGAACGATGCACGTCACCAACGTCAGCTCCATTCTCACGCCCGAGCAGCTTCGCCAGCTCTTCGCCTTCTGCGGCACGGTTACCCGCTGCGAATTCCTCAACGACAAGAAAACCGTCGCACACGTTCGATTCGCGAAAGCCGACGAGGCGAAAGCGGCGCTCGCGCTGAACAACATGGCGGTCGGCGACAAGCAACTCAAAGTCGAGCTTGCGAAAACCGCGAAAGCCACGCGACAGGCCGTCCTCTCCGCGCTCGCTCCGCCCGCCCCCGCCCCCGCCCCCGCGCCCACCCCCGCGCCCGCCGCCCCCGCGCCCGCCGCGCCTGCGACAACCGCTGCGACGTCGCAGATGGCGATGCAGCAGGCCGTCGCAATGCCGTTTATGCAGTTCCAACAGGCGCTCGCGATGCAGCAGGCGCTGGCGCAGCAGGTGCGCAGCTCCGAGGCCAAGACCAAGGCGGAACTCGCCGCCAAGCGCGCGAAGGAGATCAGCCGCGCGATTGCGGCGGGCGGCGCGGGGAAGGACGACGGGAAGGACAAGGATGGGAAGGACGGGGACGGGAAGGGGAAGGACGGGAGCGGGTCGGACAGGTCGCGCTCGTCCTCCCGCTCGCGCTCGCGGTCGCGCTCCCCCTCCCGCCGCGACCGCCACCGCGGGCGGTCCCGCTCCCGCTCCCGCTCCCCGCGGTACCGCGGACGGTCGCGATCGCGCGATCGGGATCGACGGCATCGAAGCAGGAGCCGCGATCGGGGGTACGGATGGCGGGAGCGCGGGCATAATCATTCTTACAAGTACAGCCGCACTAGGGATTGGGAGGCTGAGGAAAAAGAGAGAGAAAGGGAAAGAGAGCGCGAGAGGGAGAGGAAGATTGAGAGAGATCGGCAGAGGGAGAAGGAGAGGGAGTTGCAGAGGGCGAGAGAGAGGGAGCGCGAGAGAGAAAGAGAGAGGGAGAGGGCGAGGGAGAGGGAGAAGGAGAAGGAGAGGGAGAGGGAGCGGGCTCGGGAGCGTGAGAAGGAGAGGGAGAGAGAACGAGCGAGGGAGCGTGGGCGGGACAGGGATAAGGATGAGGACGAGAGATACGAGGGCAGGCGCAGCAGAGGGAGGATTGAGGAAGAGGATAGGTACAAGGGGAGGTATGAGTCGGATGAGGAGGAGGAGGAAGAGGAGGAGGAGGGCTGGGAGGAAGAAAGGTCGCGCACGGGACGAGCGGGATTCGGAGGAGGAGAGTGAGGAGAGAGAGGAGGCCAGGCGGAAGGAATCTGCGAGGAAGACGAGGGGTAGAGGCGCGAGTGAGGAGAGTGAGGAGGAAGAGGAGGAAGACGAGGAGGAGAGGGGGAAGGGGAGGGGTGGGCGGAAGGAGGCGGAGCGGCGGGAGAGAGAGTTGAGAGAGAAGCTGCTTCGAGACAAGCTGGAGCGGCAGAGGCGCGAGGCGGAGAGGCGGAGAGGCGCGAAGGAGGAGGACGAAGAGGAAGAGGAGGACGAGGAGGAGGAGGAGGAGGAGGAGAAGAAGGGCGAGCGGGATGCGAGGAAGGGAGGGCGGGGCGAGGAGGAAGAGAGTGACCGTTCGGATAGGGAAGGTGGGCGGGGTAAGAAGGGGGAAGAGGAAGACGAAAGTGACCGATCCGAAGGAGAGGGAGAGAGGGTGAAGAAGAAAAGAGTGGAAGAGGATGAAGAGGAGGAGGAGGCGAGGCGCAGTGGGAGTGAGGAGAGGCATGAGGGCGGTGAGAAGGAGGATGAGGAAAGCGAGGAGAAGGAGAAGGATGCGGCGAGGTCACGGCGTGCAGGGAGTGAGGAGAGTGATAAGGGTAAGGGTAGTGAGGGTGAAGGAGAGAGGGAGGGTGAAGCAGAGAGGGTCAAGAAGATGGATGTTGATGAGGAGGAGAAGGGAAAGGGGAAGGATGAGAGTGAAGAGGAGAAGGAAAGGGAGAAAGAAAGGGATGAGAGCGAAGATGAACAGGAAGTTGAGAGGAAGAATGGTGGCGATGAGAGCAAGGAAGAGAAGGAAAAGGAGGAGAAGGAGAGGGAGAAGGGAGGGGATGAGAGTGATGAGGAGAAGGAGAAAGAGGATGAGAGGGAGAAGGAGGAGAAGGAGAGGGATGAGAGTGAAGAGGAGAAGGCGATTGAGAATGGGAGCAAAGGAGGATCTGAGGATGAAGCAGCAAGGAAGAAGGGAGGCGAGGAGGAGGAGGAGGAGGATGAGGAGGAGGAGGAGGAGGAGGAGGAGGAAGGAGAGTGAGCGGCACAAGGAGAAGAAGAGAAAGCACCGTCGAAGAAAGTACCGGTGAGTGGGAAACGTGAAACATTGTTGGGAAATGGGGTTTTGCATATGGTATTGGGCTGAAATGGCTTGTGTAAGCTGTTGTTGCCTTGAGTGCCTTGTTTATTTGACTGGTCATGTCTCATGTTGAGTTGAGTGAGGTACCTGATGCTTCTTTTCCTCATGCCTTTTGCCCTGCTTTTTGGTCAGGGATGACGACGAGGAGAGTGACGAGGACGAGGAGGAGCGGCGTCACAGGCGCAGCAGGAGGAGCAAGAAGAGCCACAAGCGCCGGCGCAGCCACCGCGACGACGAAGAGGAGGATGAGGAGGAAGGGGGAAAAAGGTCGTCTGATGAGGAGGAGAGGGATGATAAGGACAGGAAGGAGGGTGGTCGTGGGGGAAGGCGGAAGGAGAGGGGGTCTGATGATGAGGAGGAGAAAAGTGGAAGGCGGAGCAGCAGGAAGAGGTCGGGGCGAGATGATTCTGATGAGGAGAAGGGCCGGTCTTCTAGGGATAAGAAGCACCACAGCCGCAGCCACCGCTCCAGGTCTGTTTGTGCTTCACCCCTGTTTCAAAACTTTTGAACTTTCTTCTTTTCCTTGTACTGTGCTTTGGAGCATACGATAACTTTTGGCTGTAACATGTGTTCTTCAAAAAATTGTGGTACTGCAGGCGTCGCTCGCCTTCCCTCTCTCCTGCCCGTGGCAAGGACAGTCGCCGTCCGGCCTCCGATGACGACTCTCCTTCTCGCAGCGACTGATGTGGTTCTTGCCTGGGCTGCGTGATTCATCTCCTGTCTGAGTTGGAGCCTGCTCTTCCTTAGAACCGTCTGCCACCACACCTTCGCAAGAACCTTTTAGCTTTTCGTCTCCACTCTTCTTCTGCTACTGCTGCTGTGTCTGCAATTGCTGCTGGCCCCGCAACTACTGCTGCTTCTACTACTGCTGCTGCTGCAACGCGTTCCAAAGTCTATCTGCTATATCTTCAAGCCTCATGCTGAACTCTTCCCTTGATGGCGTTTGGGAGAAGGCTTCTTGGGAATGGGCTTGTTTGGAGCCCATGGATTGTGTGGGAGTGGATTGGATTTGTTTTTCATATCATGGGTCATGCTGGTTTGCATGAATGTGTATGAGTGCGCATCTGCATGGTTGTGCATTGGTGTGCATGAGTGTGCTGAATGTGCATGACTGATCATTCATGTGCATGAATGTGCGTCAAGCGTGAGTGTGCATCAATGGTCATGAATTCACATCAATGCGCATGCATGTGGATGTCATGCCTGAGCACGTGTGCATGAGATGTGCATCACTTTTCTGAAGTGTTAGCCAATGCAGGCCACTTTTGTCCTTCAGATCAACATACCAGCACAGGCAGCTAAACACCATTCATGTGGGGGCTCCATCTGCATTCCATCATGGATCATGCATCAAGCCAGGCATCAGCCAGCCATCCATTAAACGCACAAGGCAAGGCAGCTCATGCCATCTGTCCTTCTGTCTTCTCTGGCTGGAGAGCTTTGGTTGGCTTGTCCTGCTTTGTGATGCTATTTCACTGCAAGCATGGGATGCCTCCATATGCTGCTAGCTTGCCTTCTCATTGGCGCACGGTTGGCTGTTGGGGTGGACCATGTTCTCCTGCCCGCCCTGGTTGTCCTGTGGCTTGTGCTGCCGGCGTGGTCTGTCTGGGATTGTGATATGGTGTGAATTGATCTGGGGGATGGCAGATGGATTGAGGTATGTGCATTGTGGGGGAACAGATGGCCAGAGATCTGCTTTGGAGCATGGCATGTGTCACCACTGCTCTTGCTCCACTTTCAGTGGCTTGGTTATGTCCTCTGGTGTAGGTCTCTGCTGCTCTGTTGTCTTGCTGATGGTGTATACCAATGCTGACTTCCGCATTATTAGTCTTGCTTCTAAACAGTCTAAGCCTGCCCCTAGATGCGCACCCTTAATACCTCAAAGATCCCTCTGCACTACTGAGGGAAGCTGGGGTCCAGCAAAAGTCACTTCGACTACGTGTTCCGTAACTACCCAGTACTATACTAGCTTGCTTCACCACTTGAGAGTTGCCTTGGGGATGTACTGCAATGCAACAGGAACCAGATTAGTGCTGATGAGATTGCCAGAAAAGAGTCAACATCAAGCATTAGCAGGAGTAACAATGTTTATGCTTTGTACCTTGGCAATGAGTCTTTGATAGTAGGGCTTGAGCTCCTCCACGTTCAAGCGCTGAGCACTCTTGCTGTATAGGTCGTACTTGCTGCGAGAACGATTTCAAAGCACAGTTTCAGGTCTCAATGAGGAACGAGAAGCATGCAAAGAACAGTTCTAAACATCAATGAGCTCCAGGGATGTAGCATGTAATGTATTCTTACTTAAAATCCTTGAGCCATGGAAGCATCTCCCGATCAAAGTCATCCATCAGGTGTCGGTACTCCTCATCTCTGTGCAGAGCTGTGGCCAGGGGACGGTCAGAACTGAAATGTCACCACGAAATAACAGCATCAATGCACATTACGTGCTGCTTGCCGTACTCACCATAGAATGAGTGATAGCGGATCATGTAGAGGCCTTGGGGAGGAATGCTGCAGCCGTTTTGGACAAGGACTTGATACCTGCAGGAGAATAAACAAAGATGGTTTAGTTCGCTTGAGAGATTGAAAGAACCCCACACTTGGTAAGAAACGTGGAACTGCCACTCACATATACTCGTCATGGCCCCAGGATATGTGGACCTTGTCCATTCCGCAGCCTTGGTCATATATACCAAACTCTGTGCTCAGGTCTTCCACTGACGAGTCTGGATTACTGTTGAAGAACTGCAGGAGGGCGAACAGAATGTCAGCTTCAACTAATTTGGTTGTAGCACTTTCAGCGACCAACTGGAAATTCAGATGCTCCAACCTTTGAGTGGACGATCTTGTTGCTAAACCGACAGCCAACAGGAAACGTATCACCTGCAGTAAACCCACAAGACTCTTTTAATACCCAAGCATCACCGGAACTTGCTGCGTGTACCCAAAACAGCATGACTTACCAACGACTGCCCACTGGGGTTCGCTGCCGAACTTCGGATGCAGGAGAACCTTCCCCATGTCTGAAGCAGAAACAGTAAGAATATGTCAAATGGGCTACACATCATTGTACACCAACTTAGCAGAAAGTGCAAACGTTTTTAAGTAATTACCATGAAGGAACCCAACGAGTGGGTACCAGTCTTCTTCCTCGCTCGGGTGGTCCCTTCTGATCGCCTCCGCTGCCTGTAGTGCGTGCTCGATCTGTGCCATATCCAAATCGGGATCGCTGTCGTCCACGAGCTCGTTTAGCAGCTCCGCCGCTTCCCACACGCTCATCTCGGCCTTGTCCAGCTTCAGATGCCGTTCCTTCATTGCGAGCACCTGAATTGACGTCAGCAGGCAGGCAAACAATCAGTACACTCCATAACGTGTAACACTTGGAAGGACAAGCTGATCCTGCATCAGACTTACGAATCCCAGGGTCTGCTTGGAATGGTTAATGTGGTAGACGTTCTCGACCATCGTATTCCTCTCGTTTTCCTCGTCGTACTCCCTGAAAACAGCAGCGAGCGAATGTAAGTTTCTCGTTTTTTCTCAATGGACGGAAACGTTGCGGAAGCAGTGGAATGTACTACCTGAAGCCCCTCCCGAACTTGTTCTTCGGACTTGTGGAGCACGGAACAATCGCCATGTTCGACGGAGCGTTGATCGGAGCCATGGGTGATTAGAGCAGGAGAGAGGGCGGTAGTAAATTGCGTCAGCGAGACGTTATCACAGATCCGGAGCAACTGCGAATTGTGAACACCAAATCCCGTGCATGACGATTAATATACATGCGAAAGGACTAGAGCTGCCTTTGTGAAAAGGCGGTGCGATTGCCACTCAACTAGACAGCGTAAACGGCGGCTGTCAGAGAAATGGCGACAGGGGGGTCAGTCTGGCATGAGTTTTTCAGGCTGACTGACCATCTGCTGAAGGCAGCAGGGGGCGCCTTTCTGGAGATTTTCGAGCCAAGCGGCTCGGCTCTCCAGACATACTCGAGGGCATGACTCTGGGATTGGGTGTAAATAACCAAGTCGAAAAGATTTGAATACGTACACTTGTATTGGCATTCGCTACCCATAAATATTTAACTCACTCACAAAAAAAATGCTGGGAGATAGGAATGTGAATGTCTTCTTGTGTGCAACATGCACGAGCGTGGAAATTTCGAAATTCATACCGTACAAGTGATCGGCACTCTACGGTTTTAGATCCTATGCACTGTGAGAGGTTGCCAAGTTGAGCAACCTGAATGTTGCAACTGACTTCTGTTGGGCCCTTCGCAATCGCGTACATGTAAAGGTGTGTACACATCATCACAACTCCATTGTAGGAAGAAATGGAGCAAGATTGGAGGGGGTGGCAGCAGGATCCAGCTCTAAAGCACCACGGGGAGGAGGGGGTAACCTCTTAGGGCTGCTCTCATTGCCTTGTAGGTGGAAGCTTGGAACGAGGTGTGAGAAACTGTTGAGGCGAACAAACTGCGTTCCTCCAGGAATTCTCTGTTGAGGGAGGATGTGGCGGGAAAAGGAGATGGGAGAAAGTGAGTTGGCAGCAACAAAGGGAACAGCTACACTGCAAAGTTGGAAACCATATCATTACTGTACATATCTGCATGTCCCATCCACACTTGCCAGCATACCCATGCACATACGCATTCAAAACCCACGCAAACACACCTGAAATAGTGAGCTGAACACCCCACCAGGGACTCTCTCCAAGAACCACACAGCCCTCCACCCCATCGCTGTAACCCCATGTACTCCTGTTGCTGCTGCTGCTGATGCTACTGCAGGATCACTCGGCAGCGGTATGGACGACTCAGCAGGTATCACCTCCACCAGATAATACCTCCGCCTGGCAAACGACCTCTCCGCATACAGCGCCCACACCTGCCCTATCTCCGGCAAAACCGTAGCCGTACGCGCATTTGGGGAAAGCAGCTTGGAGATCCGGAAAGAGAAGGTGTTAACAGAGTCAAGTGTTGTGGGTTTGCCAAATTTAAAGTACCCAATACTGGGCTCTGCTCTTTCTGCTGGGTCAGCCAGAGCAGCTGCTGCCTCGGTCTGAGTGATGGCGGTCGCGGCAGCAGTGCGTTTCTTAGAAAGTGCGGCGGGCTCGAGCCAGACTATGGTGCAGGAGAAGGGCACGTGGGACACTTGGCGGATGGCGCCGAGGAAGCGGGGGAAGCCGTCAGAGTCATCATACAGGGTCCATACCTGTTGGGGGTGAGGGGCAATCGAACGAGAGCAGGAATTGTGGTGAAGCGTGGAAGCAAGGACCATTATGAGTTCAGGTGCAAGGACATAGCGGATGTGGAAACCACGGTGAGGCGATGATGATGCATCATCATGCATGCGCATGCTGAATGCTGGGTGTGGCATGAGAACAGGAACTCACATCGCCTTGTCGGAACGTTTCTTCTGTGCGATCGTCATCGAAGCAGTGGAAGTCAGGATCTGGAACAGAGAAGCGCTGTGCTTCTCCCCCCTCCTCCTCTTCTTCCTCCTCACTCTCCGCCTCCTCTTCATCAGACGAAATGAGCTCCACCACCTCCCCCTCACGCAGAAACCCATTCCTCTTCCCACCACCACTCTTCTTCCCACTCCCCTCTTCCTTCCTTGCTGCATGGCTTGACATCCCTGGCTTGCCTTCCATAGGCACATCCATGGAATTCCCCTCTCCTTGCACCCTCCCCGAGGCATCTCCAGCCATCCCATGCCTACCATCAACCCCAGATCCCTTGCTCGAATCACCCCCCACAGCTGCGTCTTGATCAGCCCTGGGTCTCCTGGGCTGACCGCCGCCCCCTGCGCCCACCCCATTGACCCCTTTCATCCCCGCCTCGGCCTCAGTCACCTCCATGACATCATCGTCATCATCGTCATCTCCCAGGTGGTATACCACCGGCTTCCTGCTGCGCGCCGACCGCCTCGTACCTCCTCCAACCATCTCCTCGTCCTCCCCCACCCCTCCTCCCGCTCCCTGTGCCTGCCCCATGCCTGCTTGCCACCCCTCGTAACCCCCCTGCAAGGGGTCCCTGTTTCCTCCACCACCACCACGACCAGCATCGTCATCATCACTGTCAGCGTCCATCCGAAAGTCATACTCCTCGTCATCATCACTGCTATCCCCTCCTCCCTTTCCTTCCTGCTTCCTCTTCCGCAGCCTGTTCCTCCGCCCTGCTTGCTTCCCACCACCCCTCTCACTCTCTCCACCTGCTGCTGCTGCTTGCACACCTGCAGTGCCATTCTCAGCACCAGAAGCTCCCGCAGCAGCAGCGGCGGTTTTCGCCTGTTGTCGTTGCCTGCGCTCCAGCAACTCGTCCATCTGCATCTGCCGCCTCACCTGCGCCTTCGCCTGTTCCTGCTGCACCTCCCCTGCTACTCTCTCCCTCTGCGCCCTCTCCTCTTCCGCTCTAGCCCTCAACGCCTCCTCCACGCTCCCTGTCTGACCAAACTGCTGGTTACCCACCCCTGCTGCACCTGCCTTCATCGCTGCTCGCACCCTCTCAAGCTGCTCCCGCTGCAGCTGCTGCTGCCGCCGCTGTGCTTCCTGCTGCAGCTGCTGCTGCCGCCGATGTTCCTCCTGCTGCTGCTGCTGCATCCGCCTCTGTGCTTCCTGCAGCCGCCGCTGCTCCTCTAAGTGCTGCTGCTGCAGCTGCTGCTGCTCTCGCCGCAATTGCTCCTGCTGCTGCTGAAGCCGCTGCTGTTGTTGTTGCTGCTGTTGTTGTTGTTGCTGGGCACTGTTGGCTGCCATACACCCCAGCACCATCCGCCGAAAACGAGAACGATGCAAAGTTAGCAGCACCAGGGAAAGCCCCCCCAGTCCCGAGCCCTCCAAACTGCCCTGCAACCGCAGCAGCTGCCGCAGCAGCGGCAGCGGCAGCGTCCCCGGCCGCTGCAGCAGCAGCAGCCGCGCCTCCCCCCGTGCCTCTCAGGGATTCCGCAACAGCAGCGGCCTGTGCGGCTGCAGCAGCTGCCATGGCAGCAGCAGCGTTGGCAGAGGAATGCACATTGCTGTAGGACGCTGGCATGCCGTACTGCATTCCGCCGTTGGGCATGAAGTTGGGTTGTTGAGGGACACCCCTCGCATGTGCCTGTGCTTGTGCCTGTGCCTGCTGTGCCTGTGCCTGTGCCTGTTGTGCTTGTGCCTGTGCCTGCCTTACTGCCTGTGCATGCGCCTGTGCGTGTGCTTGCGCGTGTGCCTGTGCTGCTGCTTGCGCGTGTGACTGCGTCCGTGGTTGTGGCACGCTGCCGTTTTGTTTACCAGCTGCATTGCCAGCGGCGGACGCGTTAGAGGCAGACGCGGTGGCAGGAACAGCCTTGAACGAGCTCTTGCAGATGATGCACTGTACAACGGCCGCCATGGCGTCCTTCAAGCACAAGAACCGTGTCCCGCACGTCGGACACCGTGTCTCGAACTGATTCCCCGCTCCCTGTCCCCCCGCACCTGCTGCTGCTGCTCCTGCGGGCGCTGCAGGCGGGGGCTTCGCTGCTGCTGGAGCCTTTTGTTGACTCCTCGAGGCCTTAGCGCCGGCTGCTGCTCCTGATCGGCCTGTGGTTACGTTCACTCGTCGCTTGGCGTCATGCACGGCCTTCTTCTGCTTGTCTGATACCACCGTGAACGCCTCGGATAGCAGCTTGAACGCCGCTTCCGCTCCGCTGGTTTTGTTCTTGTCGGGATGCAGCAGCAGCGCCAGGCGACGGTACGCCTTCTTGATCTGACTGTCGTCATCGCAGAATGCGGGGATTTGGAGGAGAGCGTACCAGTCCACGTCACCTCCCACGCGGTTCAGCGAAGCTTCGTGGACTTCAACCACCGCGGAGACCTGCGTGAGCCCGTCGAGATTGGGAAAGAGAGACTGCGCTTTCGTTACTAGTCGACGAGCTCTGGCGTAATCGCCGCTTGAAAGAGCCGCTTCGGCTAGCTCCTTAGCCTTCGCCGCGTCTTCTCTATTGCACTCCATCTAATTCAGGAACTGTACGAAGTTGCGGCGATGAGCTACTGATTATAAACGGCGACCTAGTATTTGAAATAAGCGCGAGTCCAAGCATCCGATCACAGTGCATGTACGTGGCAGACCCTAAGCTGTCCCGTGGATGCAAGTTTAACGAGCCTGGCATAACGAGGATAGCGGTATACAACCTGCAGCACTACGAGGACAGCATACTCTGCTCGAGATACTAAGGCGATAAAAACGCAGGTCCCCGGAGATAAAGACGTAAGGTCCCTTGCAGGACAACCTAGTCCCTGGTGCCTACGAAGGGAACCTGGTGTCTACGAAGGGAACCTGGTGTCAACAATACGCAGCGTGGATGGTGATTGTGGATCACAAAACCAAGGATTTCTCCCACCGCAAGAGCTCTGACAGCCTTGTATCTGGAAGGCTGCCACAAATCACCACTCTGCACGCGGATGCGTTTCGCAACAACCACACTTCAGAGTTTCATGACAAAACTCTAACTGTTTTCCGTAAAAGAAAAACGATTGCGTTTCCTGTGGAGTTTGTTCAGGGTTGACCCAGGGGACCACGATTTTTGTGTGATTTTACTGAAGGGAAGCCAGCATCTTCCCCCATCAATATCTACGCCACGTTGCGTGATTCGTTTTTCCTCCTCCACGTCTTCTCTAGTTTCCAGCATCAGAGTTTCATTTTGGTTCAGCAAACCAGCAAATCCTCCTCTTCCCTAGTGTTCGTGCTTTCTGTGCCGAACCCTAGCAATAATCTCTTCCTTTCTCGTCACTTGCGTCGACCGCCATGGGAAAGGGTCCTGGTTCCTTCTCAGACATTGGCAAGAAGGCCAAGGGTAAGACCGTTTGTCTCGACGGTTACTGTGTAGCTGTTACTTCAGCACGTCGTATGTACGTTCTGATCGAGCATTTATGGATCTTGAACAGAGCTCCTTTTCAAGCATTACGCTTACGATCACAGCATCAACATCTCCACAAAGACTGATTCGGGCTTGGTAAGTTCATCAGATACAGCTAAACTTGAGCCAGGATAAGATCTAGTAGTGCTGATGTTCCCTTTATTTGAAAATGCAGAAGTTTCAAACCGCATCAGTGAAGAAGGGAGACGAGGTGTCGTGCGATGTGAAGACCGAGGTCGAGATTGGAAACGTTGAGGCCGAGTTTAAGCTTGATACGAAGTCCAAGGTACGTATTGGCGGGAGTCCGCTCTAAGAATATAATGTGCCTTAGAAGGAGCCACGGGTTGACAGTCTGATTTGGAAACGTGTTCTTCCCTGTGTTTCAGCTTTATTTCAAGGCCGTTTACGAGGATCTTGCTCCTGGTCTGAAGCTTGCCCTAACTGGAATCGTTCCGGATTCGAAGGCCACCAAGGTGAGCGGGTGAACCCCGATTAGCACCCATTGTTTGCCGCGCGGAATGTTTTGAACTTCATTTGGTGTTGCGATCCGTTTGTTAAATATTGCATGACACGAGTACCTCGGGGTTTTGCAGGCAGAGCTGACCTACAAGCAAGAGTTGCTACACGTGAATGCCACCGTCGGTCTTGTTACACAACCCGTTTTCGAGGGTGCTCTTGCCGTCGGAACCAAGGGTGTGGTTGTTGGTGCTGAGCTTGGCTACGACACTGCCACTAACAGCGCGACCAAGTACAACCTTGGCGTGGCTTACTCCGAATCCGACTTCTCTGCTTCCTTGTTGATGTAAGCCTGTCTTACCCACTCTTATGTTTCCCATTATTTCACCACAGCAGTGGCTTGACGAATCCTGCAATGCTTTCCTGTGCTGCAGTGCTGACAAGCTGGACACGTTGAAGGCTGCCTATTTCCAGAAGGTGAAGAAGGACGTTGAGGTTGCTGCTGAGGCAGCGCACAAACTCTCAAAAAGCGATACCACTTTCACAGCCGGTGCCTCCTTCGAGCTTGATCCTCTCACAGAGGCCAAGCTCAGGTTCAACAACCGTGGCACAGTTGCTGCTCTCCTCCAGCACGAGTTCCGGCCCAAGTCCAAGGTTACCATTGCAGGAGAGGTTGACTCCAAGGCTCTTGACAAGTCAGGCAAGGTTGGGCTTGCCATTGCTCTCAAGCTGTAGCTAGGTGGTCTGTTCAATTGAACCCCACATCCCATACCAATAGTAGTGGTTATGAGTCCCACATGCCATATCATTGTTTATCTGTAGCAACCAGCTATAATTACCCAAGAATTAAACCCTGCGGTGCAACGCATTCTAATTGGAACAGTTCATTTGTGAAAAGACTTTGTGTATAGGCTGTTTCGCTGTTTCACCACCGAATCCTTAGTCCACCTACATGATCAGACCGGGGATGTCCTTAGGCAATGCTGGGAGCTGGGGAGCATTCTGAGTTACTGTACGGAATTTCTTCCTCGCATTGACTGAGCAGGCCATCGAGTCAGGCAGTATGAATGCAATGGCGTTGGATTCAGCTGTAGCCGCCTCGGCTCCAGGTAAGGTGCTCTTAGTGGGAGCGTACCTCGTTGTAGAGCCTCCTAATCAAGGCCTTGTACTCGCCACAAACGCGCGCTTCTACGCCATTGCGCAGCCGCTAATCGCCGAGAAGGAGAAGCAGGTTACGGATACAGCGGAAACAGCAGGTTTGGGCAGAGAGGGCCTGATGACCGTTTGCGTGGATTCGCCTCAACGAGGCAGCTGCTATTCTTTCGACCTGTCCCTTGAAGATCTCGCAATCAACAATCGCAGGTGAATTTCTCTAGATTGCGGGTGACGACTTTAGTGGAATAACGACTAGCCCGTGCTTGTCACTTGGCACTGTTGACACGTTGTGTTTTGCGCTATGTTCCAAAGGTCCATGCTCCCTTAATGTCCGTGCAGGGAAGGTGACGCATGTGCGAATGCATGCACAGGACAGAAAGGTCAGGCCAAGGGAGGCAGCGCGCAGAGGGTTTCAGGCAACCCGTACGTGGAGAGGGTGGTTCAGGTGGCCGTGGGAGCTGCCCTGGGGAAGACAGGCGGAGGAGCGGGGGTTGCAGCAACGGACAAGTGGCGGCTGAGGGAGAAGTTGGCAAGAGCAGGAGTGCGCATCATCATCGCAGGAGACAACGACTTTTATTCGCACCGACACACTGTACGCTGCCCCTCTATGCACATTCCCCCATGCATATTTCCCCATGCACATTCTCCCATACACATTCACCCATACACAATCCCCCATGCACATTCCCCAAAGCACAATTCCCCATGCACATTCCCTCATGCACATTCTCCCATGCTCATTCCCCCATGCACATTCCCCGTGCACATTTCCCCATACACGTTCCCCCATGCCGAACCCACATTTCCCCATACCCCATGCCATGCACATTCCCCCATGCCCGATGCATATTCCTTCCTCCATGCACATCCCCCTGTGTGTGAGCAGCTGCAACGGATGGGCCTGCCACTCTCTGCGTCCTCCCTCGTCCGCATCCCCTCTTTCGCCCCCATCGTCAGCAACCCCCCATCAGCATCCCCTGCCACATTAACACCCCCAGTTGCACCAGCAACCCCAGATGCATCAGCAGCAACCCCAGATGCATCAGCAGCAACCCCAGATGCATCAGCAGCAACCCCAGATGCATCAGCAGCAACAGACACATCAGCAACCCCAGATGCATCAGCAGGACAAGCCACGAGGGGCCACATGCCAGAGGTGGCGAAGACAGGGCTGGGGTCGTCTGCCGCCATGACTGCTGCTGTCTCCGCCGCCCTGCTGCGCTTCCTAGGCGTGTTAGGGGGTACAGGGAGTGCCGCTGCTGACGAGGATTGTCAGGAGCGGGCGATGGGGAGTGGTTCGGAGGAGAGCTTTCGAGAGGAGGCGGTGGGGAGAGCGGGGACGGTGGGGAGGAAGGAGGTGGTGCATCGGGTGGCACAGGTGGCGCACTGCCTGGCGCAGGGCAAGGCGGGCAGCGGGTTTGATGTGGCAGCTGGCGTGTTTGGGTCCATGTGCTACCAGCGCTTCAACCCATCCGTCATGCATGCTCTCATGGTGGGTGCTTGCTCGATGGGTGGGTGTTGCCATGACCGGAGGGATGGAGGGCGAAGAGACAGCACTTCAATAAAGCGTATGCACTTGTGTGGCGTTTCCTGACCCATGTTTCCTCCTGTCCCGTGAACCTTGGGGTTGTGGCAGGGAGCAGAGGCGGCACTGACAGTGAGCAGCATATCAGCCACACTGCGGTCTCCTCTGTGGGATCACACCATCGCTCCTCTGCACCTCCCACCAGGCCTTCTCCTGGTATGCAATGCATCCCTCCCACTCTCCCTCATTCTACTACCCCAATCTCCCACCCACTCTCCTGTTCTTGCTACATGAGCATCTATGTTATTCCCCTCCCACCATCCCTCTCATGCCTTCTTTCTACTTCACTCGGTGATTCTGCATGGTAGGTACTGGGCGAGCCAGGCACAGGGGGCACTGCCACACCCTCCATGCTTTCTGCTGTCATGAAGTGAGTGGGAGCATGGCAAATCTAGAACATTATTTGTTCACTCTTCGCACTGCTATGGGCGTTTTCAGAAATCACTATTTTCTCAGGTTAGCACCCATTATTCAATCACCCCACATTAACATCATGCCATCTTACCAGCATGCCATCGCCCATACCACTCTGCAGTTCGTTGCTGCAGCAGTCCCTCTGCTTTCCCTGACTCCATGCACTCAATATCCTCCTTCTCCTCTTCCCCGTATCCTCTCCCTTCCCACAGGTGGCGGCGGCAATCACCAGGGGAAGCAGAGCCCATATGGGACGGCCTGAAAGAGGCCAATGCGGCAGTTGCTGCTGCTCTCTCACACCTGTCCCTGCTCGCTCGCACCCATCCAGATTCCTTCTCCACCACTCTGAACCGCCTGCAGCACGTGCCTCTCACTGCAGCATCCCCAGTGGCGCCTGTTGCTGCCGCAACCGAGGTGAACCCCGTGTGTGCCTCCTATGAGGCAGCGGGGGATCTCCAGGCTGAGGTTGAGGTAACTCCGGAGTCTACTCCACAGTCGCTAGCAGGCACACCGGCGCGTGATAGCAGCGACATCAGCCATACAAGTAGCACCGTCGAGCCACACGCACCACAGCAACCACAGGAACGACAAGAACTGCAAAAAAACCAAGTGGAGCAGGGAGGTGACATCTCGAATACCATCCTACACGCCCTCCGCACCCTGCGGTCCTCCTTCCTCTCAGTGCGCCACCTGCTCTGTGCCATGGGCTCTGCTGCTGCCACACCCATCGAACCCCCCCAGCAAACTGCCCTTCTGGACGCCACCATGCAGCAACAGGGGGTGGTGATGGCGGGTGTGCCGGTCCCAGGGGGGTTTGACAGCGTGTTTGCGGTGGTGGTGGGGGAGGAGGCCGCGAGGAGGCTGGATGGCGTGTGGGCGGGGATGGGGGTGATGCAGATGGGTGTGCGGAGTGCCGCGGAGGGGATGAGGTGGGAGGAGGTAGAGGGGGTGATGAGGAGACTGAGAAGGGGATGAGAAACACGGGTCAATGTGGCATGGTCAATGTCAGAATAATGATTTGCCCTTTCCCTCGGTCTTCACACATGTTCACCCCAATCAGAGTGCACTACAAGTCACTGAATGTATGGGTGCGTTTTCTCATGGAATACATGCATAGAACAAACAGGCATATGGCTACTCGTGCCATGTACTGTATTGGTAGGACTGGTACAGCAAATGCATGGCCACTACCGTATGTAATGTCTTACAAGTCTACTTCTGCAGCCCTAACATGTCATGGGTTCTAACTAAACCATGTCTATCTTTTCTGCTTGACCTTCTGGTTCTGTCACTCCACCTCTGGGGGCAGAATTAGGGCACAATAATTAGAGAAATCCTCACAATTATGATATTGCATCATACGGTACAATAATTCGGCTTGAGAGTCTGTTAGTGATGCTACTACTACAATGGTGTTACTGTGGTTAGTTACCCTTGCTCCGGGTGCCTCTTCCACCCCTCTCTATTCCCCCTTCCAAGGCACCTAACGAGGCACCTGACGAGGAAACTGACGAGGCACCTGACGAGAACCTGCCAAGGCACATGACAGGCCTCTCACTTGCCGGCCACTTCACTAGGGCTCCTCGTGGATCTGTGGCTCGACCACGAGCGTGTGGCGGTCGCTGTGGAAGTGGAAGGGCGCCTCAAAGGCAAAGGCGGAGAGGTCGTGCACCTGCCACTCGTGCTCGTGCACCCCCCACAGCGGATCCACCATGTGCTCCCCACACCAACTTTCACACCCATTTGGAGGCCCCTGAGAACGCAGTCGCCACCATTACTCGGGTTCCTTGTGGGTCTGTGGCTCCACCACGAGGGTGTGGCGGTCGCTGTGGTAATGAAAGGGCGCCTCAAAGGCAAAGGCAGAGAGGTCGTGCACCTGCCACTCGTGCTCGTGCACTCCCCACAGAGGATCCATGCCCACCCCCACCTTCACACTGCGCCGCCGCACCAGCGCCCGCACCGTCGCACTGAAGGCTCGGATGGAGGCTCGGGACGCGGTGGGGGAGGTGGGAGAGGCTCGGATGGGGGAGGTGGGGGAGGGTTGGAGAGTGGGGGATGTGGCGGGGGAGGGGTGGGAGGAGGGCGATGGGGAGGAGAGGCTGGGAGGGTTGAACTCGATGCTGCTGGTTACCACGTACTGTGTTCATGCAGGTGTATGGAACAGGATGGGTGGGAGAGAGGGAGAGAGGGGAGACAAAAAACAGGCAAGGAAGAAAGGAATGAGGTGAGGGTTGAACTCGAAGCTGCTGGTTACCACGTACTGTGTTCATGGCGGTGTTATAGCGCAGTGCGGGTGGGGAGGAGGGAGGGAGGACGAGACAGAAACAGACAAAGAAAAAATGAGGTGAGGGGAGAGAGGCAAGGGGATAAGAGTGGGAATATACAACTGGAGCGCAGCAGCACATTAACATGCACTATGAGCGGTCATGTGCTCGCATAAGCAAAAGAACAGCCGACATGGCAGAATTTGAAACAATGATGCGGTGACGTGCAGTGCAGTGCAGTGCGGTCCAGTGCAGTGCGGTGCAGCAGCACTGACAACGAGGGAGAAGTCGCGTTTGAAGGGCCACTTGAGCGCCCACACGGTGCCTGGCTGGGGATACACCGCGAAAACACTCCTGCTCGGCCCGCTCGCTACCCTGCGCACCCTCCACACCCTGATGGGGGTGATGGGGGTGATGGGAATGATGGGAATGATGGGAATGATGGGAATGATGGGAATGATGGGAATGATGGGAATGATGGGAATGATGGGCATGATGGGGATGAGAGTGGCGTTTGAAGGGCCATTTTAGCGCCCCAAGTTCGAGCCTGGCTGGGGATACACCGCGTGCACACTCCCGCCCGGCCCCCCTGCTACCCTGCACACCCGCTGCACCCTGATAGGCGAGATGGGTGGGGTGATGGGGGGTTGTGGGATTAATGTGGTCGATGGGGGTGGTGGTGATGGGGTGATGGTGGTGATGGGGTGATGTTGGTGATGGGGTGATGTTGGGCATTAACGGTTACGACAGTGGTTGATGAGCGTGATGGCATACACAAGCACAGCAGAATGCTGGCAGCGCAGAGACTCGCAGTGACAACAATACCTGTGGCTGAAGACAGTGAGGCTGGTGGCTGTGTATGTCTCCTGCTCCATCTCGTACAGCCCATTGGAGGCACCTCAAACGAGATGCCAGAGGCAGCCCATTGGGCAGAGCAGAGAGGCGGCAGCTGATCAGTGAGGGTGTACGTGAGCTAGAGGGCACAAGGGCAGAGAGAGGGCACCTGTGGCTGAATACAGTGAGGCTGGTGAGTCTCCTGCTCCATCTCGTACATCCCTTCTGAGACGCCTCATACGAGATGCTATTGGGCAGAGAGAAAGTACCAGAGCAGAGAGAAGGCGCTGAACAGAGAGCAAATTACCTGTGGCTGAAGACAGTGAGGCTGGTGGCCGTGTGAGTCTCCTGCTCCAACTCATACAGCCCTGCTCCATGCCACGTGTGCTCGTCCTCCTCCTCCCCTTTATACTCCTCTTCCTCCTCATCCTCATCCTCCTCCTCCTCTTCCTCCTCGTCAGCACTCTCGCTCTCCTCCCTCTCTTCCCTCTTCCCATTTGCAGGATGCCCATTTGAGTCAGCATCTACGAGATAGAAGTACCGACTGGGTGGAGGGACGGGGATGTGGGAGGGTGGAGAGAAGGGAATATCCAAGTGTAGAGGGATGAAAGTGTGAGTGCGAAAGACCGCGTGCGGAAGTAGAGGCGACTAGCAACGAACAAACAACTTGCAGGTATGGCTCTACAGGCCTTGCGAGTGCCCTTTTAACAGGAAACGAGTCTCAAGATGTACTGGGGGACTGTGGCTGGTGCAACCGAAGCAACAGAGGGGTGTGTCCCACTGCCGTATCCAGCCAAATAATGTACCACGGAATCCCAAAGCGGTGACATGTCCAGATATATACAGCCACGGATCACCACAGATATATACACCACAGACATCCCAAAGCTGAGGGAAGGGAAGAAGGAGCGCCACGGATCAAGGTGGTCAAAGGAATCAAGGTGGTCAAAGGAATCAAGGTGGTCAAAGGAATCAAGGTGGTCAAAGGAATCAAGGTGGTCAAAGGAATCAAGGTGGTCAAAGGAATCAAGGTGGTCAAAGGAATCAAGGTGGTCAAAGGAATCAAGGTGGTCAAAGGAATCAAGGTGGTCAAAGGAATCAAGGTGGTCAAAGGAATCAAGGTGGGTGGCAGAGGCATTACCAGGACCCTGGTGGCAGAGGCATTACCAGGACCCCGAAAAGGGCTTACTAGGTGATGCAGAGTGGTGCTGGCTTGCGAAGCGACTCGGTATCGAACCTGCCGCCCTCCACAGAGAGAATCAGCGCGTACCAATTGGGTAGCTTGCTCCAGCTGTACGCCGCCCACACCTGCATGGCGCGGTGGGTAAGGGTGAGGAGGGGTGGAAAGAGATGGGAATGGCATGGTGCGATGGGATGGGGGTGGTAAGGGTTTGGGATGGCGTGGTAGGGAGGGGAGGGATGGGAAGGGTGGGTGGTTGGATGGATGAAGCAGGGAAGTGCACTAGAGAGGAATGAATGTGTTATCACTCAGATCGTTGCCCCACTCACTGCCTGCATCCCCCCTGCTTTGCACCCTTGCTCACCACTCACCTCCCCCACGCACCAACGCTCAGTGTGCTCACCTCCCCTGGGACCACAAGAGAAGACTTAGCGCGGGTGAGCAGAGACAGGGGTGAGCAGACTTAGCGCGGGGGACATGTGGCGGCACACAGGCCAGCAGCACACAGGGGGGAGCAGAGACGCTCCTTTTCACTCCCTGCACGACCTTGCTCTACTCATACATAACCTACCCCAACACACACACACGCGCTCACTGCTCTCACCTCCCCTGGCACCATGAGGGCGCACTTGGCACGAGCGACGTGGGGAGGCACAAAGGCAGGCAGCGCACAGGGGGGAGCAGAGAGGCGCAGCGACGGGGAGAGCAGTGGCGTGAGCAGGTATGATATCACTGCCACCTATGGGAGACGAGGGGGAAAGGGGGCAATGGAGGGGTCGACGATGGATCGGGCAAATGGGTGAATAATAAAGTGGTGAGGGTGGGATTGAATTTTGAGAGGTCTCAAAAGGGGGGAAAGGGGGCAATGGAGGGGTACGATGGATAGAACAAGGGGGGAAAAATAGAGTGGTGGGATTGGTCGCATTGCAGGAGAAGGTAGCAGCATTGTGAAAGGCTTAGCAGGTAGGAGAAGCAGTATGCAGTATGTGACATGCATGCAGAGAGACAGCAATGCAGTCGGCATGCAGAGAGACAGCAATGCAGAGACACTCAACTGGAAATGAGTTGCCCAGCAGACCCCATCGGTCCCTCTCCTGCAGCTCCTCATGCCCTCTCTCCTTCCCCGCACTCGCCTCTTCCCCCTTCTCCCTCCCACTCGCCCTCTCACCACCCCCGCTCCGCCTGCCCCGCGTCTCCTGGGCCCACTGCTGCACGCCCCTCCTCCTGGTGTTGAGGTGATGCAATGGAGGAGGGAGCGAGGGAGGGAGTGAGGGAGGGAGGGAGGGAGGGAGGGAGGGAGGAAAGAGGAGAGGAGAGGCGAGGAGAGGTGAGATAAGGGGAAACCACACCACCTCCCATGCACACCACCTCCCACGCACACTCTTTCTCAATCACACCACCCCCCACTCACACCACCCCCCACTCACATAAGCGCTGACTCGCTGTAGAACCCAACCCCTGGTCGCGATCGCAGTGACCTCCCAGTACTGCCACCAGCAGAAGCAGGTGCAGCAGCAGACGCAACATCACCAGCAGAAGCAGGTGCAGCAGCAGACGCAACATCACCAGCAGAAGCAGGTGCAGCAGCAGACGCAACATCACCAGCAGAAGCAGGTGCAGCAGCAGCAGCAGCAGCAGCAGCAGCAGCAGGAGGAGGAGGAGGAGCACTAGTGTTCGCTTGCTCTCAAAACCCCCTTTGTTCGTCTATTGCCCCTGTTGCCCTGTCCTCCACCGTCCTCCTCCCTTCTGCCCATCTTTTCTCGACCCTTCTTTTCTCCCATTACTGATGCTGACACTTCAACCACATCATCGTTATCATCATTATCTTCATGATCCGTTGCATGACCGTTCTCCACCGCATTATCACCCTTCAACACCCCAACATCACCGCTCTTCACCGCATTATCACGATTCAGTCCTGAAGCACCATTGACAGCAGCACCACCATGATAACCAGTAAAAACATCATCACCCTCATCACCATCAGCATCCGCACAATCACCACTTCTCACCGCATCACACCGAGCCGCACCCTGCAACTCTCCTCCATCTCGCCCCTTCCAGACTCTCCTCCTCTTTCCTCCACCTCTCTCCCTCTCTCTATTCGCCCCTCCATTCATCTTCCCCTCCACCCACCTTCTCACCTCTCCGCCCTTATGTATCCGCCTCTCACCACACGCCTTTGCTTCAACGCCCAACACCCACTTCCTACCATCTCTTCCCACCACACCCAGCCCCTCAGCGCCTCTCTTTCCTCCTTCATATCCCCGGGAAATGCATGCGCTCACCTCCCTCACCCCCCTCACCTCCCCCATTTCCCTAACCTCCTCCGCGTCCTCTCCCTCCTCCTCTCTCACCTCCCCTTCCTCTCTCACCTCCCTCACCCCATCGAACACTGCCCTGCCTAACACTCGCACAGGGGAGAAGGGCGTTACAGTTGGATCGCTGGCACCTGCTGCATTAAGTTCCTTCACCCCTCCCTCGCTCCTCACTCCTCCTTCACTCTTCACTCCTCTCTCGATCTTCACCCCTTCTTCGCTCTTCACTCCACCACCGCTTCTCACCCCTCCCTCGCTCTTCACCTCCCTCACGTCTTCTCTCTCCTCCTCCTTTTCCTCCCCTCTCGAGCAATCAGCCTCAACAGACTTCCAATTCCCAATACCAATTTCTCGCCCCTTCCCCGTCCCTGTTTTCCCCCCTGCCGCCCCTCTCCTCCCCGCCTTGATTGCGGCGAACCGGGCGGCGGGAATCTTGGTGTATCCGGGCGGGAATCCAAAGATTCTCTCGATCTCGTGGGAGAGGAAGAAGCGGGCGGCATGCGAGCGCAGGCAGATGACCTGATTGGTGCGGCCCTTGCCAGCCGTGCGGTAATTGGTCTTCATGATTGGCTGGGGGGGAGAAAGGGAGGCAGGGTAGTAAGGGGATTATATGGAGGGGTGTGGGGTTAGCAGAGAGAGAGCGGGCGACCTGGTAGGTGTAGCCCTTGCCCACCAAACGATAGCCTGGCGGGGCAGGGCAAACGACAACCCTCGTTGGGCGAACGAGAGAGCATGCAAAGGTTGGTCCTTATGATAGTGATAGCCTGGCAGAGCGACCGACAACCCTCCATGCGCCCCTCACCCACCCCGCACTTGTCTTCAGTGGCAATCGCATCACACAGCTTGCTCTGCAGCAGCGTGGACGGGTGGCAGCGCACGGGCGGCATCTGAGCTGGCAGCGGCAGGTTGGTCCAAAACAGCCGCCGTCGCGCCTGCGCGGTGAGGTCGGCGCAGTCGATGCAGACGGGCGGCACTCCGAGATACTTGGAGATCTCGTCGCGATCCATCCACTGCATGCTCGCCACGTTCTCCAGCAGAAACCTGATGGGGGGTCGGCGAGGTGTGCGCATGACGGAGTGAGCAAAGACAGCAACCAGTAAGCAGCAGCGTCAATCCGTTCATCCATCCATCCGTCCATCCGTCCGTCCATCCGTCCGTCCATCCATCCATCCATCCATCCATCCATCCATCCATCCGTCCGTCCGTCCGTCCGTCCGTCCGTCCGTCCGTCCGTCCATCCATCCATCCATCCATCCATCCATCCATCCATCCATCCATCCATCCATCCATCCATCCATCATCCATCCATCCATCCATCCATCCATCCATCCATCCATCCATCCATCCATCCATCCATCCATCCATCCATCCATCCATCCACTGCATGCTTGCCACGTTCTCAACCAGGCACCTGCTGACGTGGACAGGGAATGCGGACTGAGAAGAGGGCTCGCACGAGGGCAACGACATGCATACACTGCAGTGCAGTGCATCTTACCAAGCACTCTTTTGAGGCGCCTCAAAAGTGCATACACTGCAATGCATCTTACCAAGCAAGCACTCTCACCAAGACATAGCCGCAATTCTAGAGGTCACCATCTGGGTAGCAGTTCACTCTTTAGGGGAAAGAGGCGGTTACCATCGGGGCGAGAGCTGTTGAATGAGGCGCAGTAGGTGGAAGAAGAGACCGCTGCGAGGGCCGTGCAGGCTGGCACATGCATGGTGAGGGGTTGATTGAACATGTGAAAGAGCAGGGACGCACATGCGGGGCAGGGAAGAGGGGAGGAGGTGCAGGGGAGGGCAGGAAAAAGGAAACCGTTTGGGGGAGAGGTGCTGGATGAGGCGCAGGAGGTGGAAGAAAAGGCCACTGTGCGGGCCGTGTAGCCTGGCACATGCATGGTGAGGGTGAACGCGTGAGAGGGCAGGGCGAGAGATGCAGGGAGAGAGAGGCAGGGCGAGAGATGCAGGGCGAGAGATGCAGGGCGAGAGATGCAGGGCGAGAGATGCAGGGAGAGAGATGCAGGGCGAGAGATGCAGGGCGAGAGATGCAGGGCGAGAGATGCAGGGCGAGAGATGCAGGGCGAGAGATGCAGGGAGAGAGAGGCAGGGCGAGAGATGCAGGGCGAGAGATGCAGGGCGAGAGAGGCAGGGCGAGAGATGCAGGGCGAGAGATGCAGGGCGAGAGATGCAGGGCGAGAGATGCAGGGAGAGAGATGCAGGGCGAGAGATGCAGGGCGAGAGATGCAGGGCGAGAGATGCAGGGCGAGAGATGCAGGGCGAGAGATGCAGGGAGAGAGATGCAGGGCGAGAGATGCAGGGCGAGAGATGCAGGGCGAGAGATGCAGGGCGAGAGATGCAGGGAGAGAGATGCAGGGCGAGAGATGCAGGGCGAGAGATGCAGGGAGAGAGAGGCAGGGCGAGAGATGCAGGGCGAGAGATGCAGGGAGAGAGAGGCAGGGCGAGAGATGCAGGGAGAGAGAGGCAGGGCGAGAGATGCAGGGCGAGAGATGCAGGGCGAGAGATGCAGGGCGAGAGATGCAGGGCGAGAGATGCAGGGCGAGAGATGCAGGGAGAGAGAGGCAGGGAGAGAGAGGCAGGGCGAGAGATGCAGGGAGAGAGATGCAGGGCGAGAGATGCAGGGCGAGAGAGGCAGGGCGAGAGATGCAGGGCGAGAGATGCAGGGCGAGAGATGCAGGGCGAGAGATGCAGGGCGAGAGATGCAGGGCGAGAGATGCAGGGCGAGAGATGCAGGGCGAGAGATGCAGGGCGAGAGATGCAGGGAGAGAGATGCAGGGCGAGAGATGCAGGGCGAGAGATGCAGGGCGAGAGATGCAGGGCGAGAGATGCAGGGCGAGAGATGCAGGGCGAGAGATGCAGGGCGAGAGATGCAGGGCGAGAGATGCAGGGAGAGAGATGCAGGGCGAGAGATGCAGGGCGAGAGATGCAGGGCGAGAGATGCAGGGCGAGAGATGCAGGGCGAGAGATGCAGGGCGAGAGATGCAGGGCGAGAGATGCAGGGAGAGAGATGCAGGGCGAGAGATGCAGGGCGAGAGATGCAGGGCGAGAGATGCAGGGCGAGAGATGCAGGGCGAGAGATGCAGGGAGAGAGATGCAGGGCGAGAGATGCAGGGCGAGAGATGCAGGGCGAGAGATGCAGGGCGAGAGATGCAGGGAGAGAGATGCAGGGCGAGAGATGCAGGGAGAGAGAGGCAGGGCGAGAGATGCAGGGCGAGAGATGCAGGGCGAGAGATGCAGGGCGAGAGATGCAGGGCGAGAGATGCAGGGCGAGAGATGCAGGGCGAGAGATGCAGGGCGAGAGAGGCAGGGCGAGGAAAGGTCAGGGCAGGGAGGGAAGGAAAGGGCATAGGAGGGAGAGCGAGGGAGGGAGAGGGGATGAGTAAGGGCGGGACGTAAAGGGTTCTGCAGGAGAGGGGGAGCATAAGATGGCGAGGCGAGGGTGCAGGAGTGGTACATCCTGGCAGTGTATGCAATGCAATGCAAGAGGGCGGGAACGAGGTGACTTTTGCGTCGACTCAAAAGAGGGTGCAGGAGTGGTACATCCTGGCAGTGTATGCAATGCAATGCAAGAGGGCGGGAACAGCAGATGGAACGTTTCTGCTGTGCGCTCGCGCTCCTGACACTCACCCCACCCTGTTTCTGTTCATGCTGCTCAGATCCTGACAAGGAAAGCCGCCCACTAGCAGGTCCACCTGGACGCCAGCGGGAACATCCGGTGAAGCTTCCTTGCACTTTCTTGATCGAAGCTCCTTGGTGTGCGCAGCAGAGGCAGCAGCAGCAGCAGCAGCAGCAGTGGCACCACTAGCAGCAGCAGCAGCGGCAGTGAGGGCGGAGTGAATGGTGGCGGGGGTGAGGGCGGTGATGTCCCCCACATGCTGCACGGCCGGCCACCTGTGTCTCACCACCTCCGCTGCGAACGGATCCTGCACAAGGGAGAGGAGAGGGAGAGGGAGAGGCGAGGGAGAGGAGAGGGAGAGGCGAGGGAGAGGGAGAGGCGAGGGAGAGGAGAGGGAGAGGCGAGGGAGAGGGAGAGGCGAGGGAGAGGAGAGGGAGAGGCGAGGGAGAGGGCCGCCTTTTGAGTCACTTGTGAGTATTCTCACAGTCAGCTTGGCCACCTTTGCTTCACCAACTGGGCGCTTGTTGTTTAGGAGCGCCTGTAGTCCATCCAGCGCACAGCCAGGCACTCACGATCTCAGAGCTGACGCCCGTGAAGGGAATGCCGCAGTCGTGCAGCGCCTGCTGCTTCAGCGCCTCAGATTCAAGAGCACGCAGCAAGGCACGGCACTCACGATTTCAGAGCTGACGCCATGGAAGGGAATGCCACAGTCGTGCAGCGCCTGCCAGATGGCGCCGCACCCGTCGAACACACTCACCACCGTCAGTGCGCGCCCCTCCCACGCCCCCGCCCGCCTCCGCGCCTCCCCCAGCCAGTCCCCGTCCCATCCCGCCCCCCCCTCCCCCGCCCATTCCCCCGGTTGCCCCGCCCAAGCCCCCGAGTGTGATCCCCGCGCCCCTTGCTGTCCCCCAGCCCGCGCAGCTGCGCCTATGCCTGATTGCCCCCCGGCCCCCGCCAGGTGAAACGGCTCTGCTTTCCCCGCGGAGCCATGCCGTTCCATCCTCCGATGTCCCTTTCGCCGTTCCCCGCTCCCCCGATTTCCCCTCTCCCCGGCCCGCCACTTAGAGAGAGACCGCGCGTGGCGGAGCCGCGCGCAAGAGGACAATGATCGTTCCGCCCACGCCGCGAAAATATCGAGGCAGCGAGAGAAACGCGCGGAGTGAGCTCTGATTGGGCAAAGGAGCCTCGAGACGGCAGGAGACAAGCTCTGCGCGGCAACGCCGAGGAGGTGAGTGAGAAGCCGCTAACGCCGCTAGCCGATGACTCGAGAAACCACGAGTCGCTCAGGCTCCGCGGCGTGGGGTTGGCCACGAAGAGCTAGCTGTTCGGCGATGGTGCGGAAGACCCCGAGAACCTTCAGCCATTGGACTAGGCGAGCTGCAGCTTAGGAAAATCTTCCACGAAGAGCTGGCTATTCGGCAATGGTGCGGAAGGGAAGAGCGCGTGCGAGGGAGGGCGAGAGGGGAGTGTGGTTGACGTGACGTGACGAGAGGAGGTGGATGTGCGCGATTTGAGGAGCAATGAGTACTGTCGTGAAATGTGTGGAGGCGACTAGCGCGATGGATGGGAATGACGAGAGGGTTGATGTGACCGCAGCGTGATCGTCGCGCGAGTATACACTGTAGTTGAAAATGTGAAGCTGTAATAAAATGGTACAAATAACTGCAAATATTTCTGCTTTTTCGTATGGAGAAGCTCCGTAGCGCGGATGGGCCTCCCCCTGTCGGTGTGCTCGAGGTATTGATATTTCCGGTTTTTGTCGGGTTGGGGTTTCTGACTCCAGCTACAACAGAATTTAGGTCTTCGAAACATTCGCTTTTCATTCAGGGTTTCGCAATTCCACCGTCTGTGTAGACATTCTTTTGGCTGCGGCTTTAGGTCGGACTTCAGAGTTCGCTGCGCGCCCATGGGCTGGCAGGGAGGCGGCCGAATGCGCGGAAGGGGAAGGGGAAGGGGAGGTGGCGGAGGGAAAGCCGGGCGCGGGTATGGCGGAGGCGCAGGCGGCGGAGCGGGTGAGGGCGGCGCGGAGCGCGGCTCTCCAGCGGAGCAACACGCCTTCGCGCCGTACGCTCATCCCGCCGTTGCACATCCCCCTACATCTATCCAGCTCCACATGCTCCACGTGCTACACGGAAATTAGACTCCACGTGTCTGCTCTAATCGCCACTCCCTCTCTCCACCTGCCCTTCCCTTTCACCCCTCTCTCCACCTGCCCTTCCCTTTCACCCCTCTCTCCACCTGCCCTTCCCTTTCACCCCTCTCTCCACCTGCCCTTCCCTTTCACCCCTCTCTCCACCTGCCCTTCCCTTTCACCCCTCTCTCCACCTGCCCTTCCCTTTCACCCCTCTCTCCACCTGCCCTTCCCTTTCACCCCTCTCTCCACCTGCCCTTCCCTTTCACCCCTCTCTCCACCTGCCCTTCCCTTTCACCCCTCTCTCCACCTGCCCTTCCCTTTCACCCCTCTCTCCACCTGCCCTTCCCTTTCACCCCTCTCTCCACCCGCCCTTCCCTTTCACCCCTCTCTCCACCTGCCCTTCCCTTTCACCCCTCTCTCCACCTGCCCTTCCCTTTCACCCCTCTCTCCACCTGCCCTTCCCTTTCACCCCTCTCTCCACCTGCCCTTCCCTTTCACCCCTCTCTCCACCCGCCCTTCCCTTTCACCCCTCTCTCCACCTGCCCTTCCCTTTCACCCCTCTCTCCACCTGCCCTCCCTTTCACCCCTCTCTCCACCTGCCCTTCCCTTTCACCCCTCTCTCCCCCCCCCCTTCACCCCCTCTCCACCTGCCCTTCCCTTTCACCCCTCTCTCCACCTGCCCTTCCCTTTCACCCCTCTCTCCACCTGCCCTTCCCTTTCACCCCTCTCTCCACCTGCCCTTCCCTTTCACCCCTCTCTCCACCTGCCCTTCCCTTTCACCCCTCTCTCCACCTGCCCTTCCCTTTCACCCCTCTCTCCACCTGCCCTTCCCTTTCACCCCTCTCTCCACCTGCCCTTCCCTTTCACCCCTCTCTCCACCTGCCCTTCCCTTTCACCCCTCTCTCCACCTGCCCTTCCCTTTTACCCCTCTCTCCACCTGCCCTTCCCTTTCACCCCTCTCTCCACCTGCCCTTCCCTTTCACCCCCTCTCACCCCTGCCACCCGGCCTGCTGGACCCGTCTCTCTTGCAGTACTTCACGGGAATCGCCACGTGCTTATCCTGGTCCCCACCTCACTGAGTCGAGTTTTGAGTCGACTCAAAACTTGTCCTTGTCCCCACCTCGAAACTATCCCTTTATGCTTGTCCTTGTCCCCGCCTCACTTTCCCGCTCACCCCCGTCTCTCCCACGCTCCTCTCTCCACCTGTCTCCCGCCCCTTTCCGCCAGGCGCGTGCTGGACCCGTCTCTCTCGCAGTACTTCACGGAAATCGCCACCGCGTGGGAAGAAACCCCCGACCCGCACGGTGCGCTCCTTACTCCTCCTGAGATCGCCTCTCCCTACCCTCTACCCTTCACCGTTTCATTTCTTCCCTCGTCTTAAACCCCTCTTCCCCCCTCCGCACACCTCTCTCACTCTAGCGCTTCACTCCCCCCTCCATCCCGCATGAACTTCAATGCCCCAATCCCGAACCTCCTCCGCGCCTCAGACCGAGCCTCCATCGCCGCCAATGCTCTGGAGGAGGCTCGGGGGAAGGAGCACCAGCTTCTGTGGGACACCCAGACCTGCCGCACCCTCGAGCCGCTCCTCTCCGCCGCCCCCCCCGCTGCTGCCGCGCGCTTCCTCGCCGGCGCCTGTTGCTGCGCGCGCAGGAAGGGAGGGGAGGGGGGGGAAGGCGCGGGGGGAGGGGGGGAGGGATCGGGGGAGCGGGAGGTGAATGTTTGTCGGGATGTGTTGGCGCATGGGCTTGCATCGAGGGTGATTGAAGCGGGTCTGAAGAATATCCGCGCGTGGGTGACGGGAGAGAGCAGGACACGTGGCAGCGCGGGATTGGACGAAACCGGGGCAGGAGACGACGAAAACGAGGATCAGGATGGGGAGCGGGAGGAGGAGGAGGAAAACGAGGAGGGGACGGGCGGCCAGGGTGATCTACCGAAATGGACCGGAACAGTGCGGGTGGTTTTGAAAAAGATCTGCAAAGAGGTGGGAGAGTACCCTCTAGCAGCCATGACGAGCCCTGCTTGCTCCCACGTGCTACGCTCCCTGCTGCTCCTCCTCGCCTGCCGCCCCATCCACGACACTCCCGCAGCAGCAGAGGGCACCAGGAAGGCCCGGCGGGATGGTGCGGGTGCGGAGGGCGTGGGTGGGGAGGAGAAGAGGGAGCAGGGCGGGGCGGAGGGTGGGGAGGAGGGGAGAGAGGGTGGGGCGGGTAGAAGGTTCGGCGGCCGCTTGCCTCCGCAGATCCAGCGGGCAGCTGGGAATCTCCCCATGTCCTCTGATGTGACCTTTTCAGGGCTGCCCGGAATGGCCGGGCAGGGTGCAGGGTTGGCAGGAGGGACGGAAGTGGGAGCAGAAGCAGCGACAGCGGCGGCGGAGAGGGGGAGGAGGGTGGGGGCGGCGTTGGGGTTCCCGGCGTTGCTGCAGCGGGTGGTGGTGGGGGTGACAGCAGCAGCAGCAGGGGCGGACGAGGCAGTGCCGTCAGCAGCAGTGGCGTGGTCGCCCTACGGGGACTCGTGGTCCCTGGCTTGTGACCCGTCTGCTGGCCCTCTGCTGCAGGTGAGTGTGGTGTGGTGATGGTGTTGCTGCTGGTGGTCTTGCTGTTGCTGCTGCTTGTGCTGGTGGTGCCGTCAGCAGCAGTGGCGTCGTCGCCCTACGGGGACTCGTGGTCCCTCGCCTGGGACGCATCCGCTGGCCCTCTGCTGCAGGTGAGACACTGATGGGGTGGTGTTAATCATGTTGCTGCTGCTGCTGCTGGGAATGAACGAACGCTGCATTCTGAATCTCTGCACCTCCTCCCCTCCCCTCCTGCAGGTGGTGCTGGACGTGATTCGTGATGATGCTGCTCTGCTCACCCACGTCATCACCTCTCTGCTCCACCTGCCCGAGTCCTCGCTCCGGGCAGCAGCAAAAAAAAGGAAACGGGCAGGGCCGGGCAGGCAAGAGGGAGGGCGTGGGAAGAAGAGAAGCAGAAGAGAGAAGGAGGAGGGGGGAGAGGAAGGAGATGAGGAGGAGGGGAGGAGAAAAGAAGCGGATGGGGGCGAGGAAGGGGAGGAGACAGAGCAGCAGGTGGAGGAGGAGGTGGGGCAGATAATTGAGCTGATGAAGGACCGGTGTGGGTCGCGATTCATGGAGGTGAGGTGACGGGTTGGTTGATGCAGTGAAGCATCTCACCATCCAATCCATCCCCTGCCGTGATGTGATGCTCTTGGTTTGGCCGTCACTCCACCTCCGCATGCTGCTCTGACAACTCACCGCTTTCCCTCCCCTTTTCTTCTGCCCATTGTTCCCCATCCCATCCCACGTTGACCCCTTCCTCATCTCTTCCCCTTCACCACCTCCCCCCCACCCCCCCCCCCCACCCCCCAACTTCCTCCCCAGACCGTGATTCAGCTCGCCCCACCATCGCTCCGCTCCTCTCTCCTGCGAGTGGCGCTGCTGCCACACCTGCTGCCCCTCGCGCTGCACCCCATCGCCAACTACACCATGCAGACCGCCCTCTCCGCCTTCCACTCCCCCAATGACGTCAAACGCGCCTTCAAGGCGCTCGCGGAGGGAGGGAAGGGGGGAGGGGGAGGGGAGGAAGGGGGTGGAGACGGGGGAGAGGGGGGAGGGAGAGGGGAGGGGTTGTTGGCGCTGCTGAAGGGGGGCAGGGGTCGCGTGGTGCTGGCGCTGCTGATTGCATGCGGTCGCACCAAGACGTTCCAGGCGCGGGTGAGTGAGAGTTTTGACTTTTTAAGGCACCTAAAAAATGCTGGCGCTGCTGATTGCGTGTGGACGCACCAAGACGTTTCAGGCGCGGGTGAGTGAGCTGTGCCTGCCTGAACAAAGCGATAAACCCACGGGTCCGTGTGGCTTGGCCTGGCTGAACAAAGTGATAAACCCACGGGTGCGTGTGGCTTGGCCTGGCTGAACAAAGCGATAAACCCACGGAAGCAGGGGGGCTGCTGCGCGAGTGATGAACAAACACCAGGCAAGTCTAAAAGGCATGAAAGGGAGAAAACGATGAGGGTATGACAAGCATGAGATGGGAACGACTGTGGTGTGCATCGTCTCCTTTCATGCCTGCCTGACATTCCTTTCACTACACACACATTCCTGCATGCCTGACCGCATCACGTTACTGTTTAACCGAAGTGACTTTTGAGTCGAGTCAAGAGTCGAGCCAACTCGGAAGTCACCTGACCACATCACATTACTGCGTACCCGAATCTCCTCAAATTCATCTTACCCTCCCTGGCAGGCCTGTGAAAGCCTTTTGGCCGCCCTCTCCTCCTCACCATCACCAGCACCGGTCGACACTGCAGCAGCAGATGCAGCAGCAGTGGGCGATCTGCTGTGGCTGGACGCGTGGCAGGCAGTGCGGGTGAACGACATGCGCTCCAACCGAGCCAAGAAGCGCCAGCAGCAGCAGGGGTGGGGCTCCGTGCCTGTGGCGGAGCGTGGGGCGGTGTCGTTTGTGGGGTGCATGGCTCTGCAGACCATCTTCTCCTTCCCCCTGGTGAGTTTCCATTGCTGCCGAAAAGTGGCAAGGGAGAAGCAGCACGGAGCAAGCTGTTTGTATCACGATTCACGTCTGTGACCCTCATCTCGTCCGTCTCTGCTCGGCAGGCTGCACTAACAAAGCTCCCATGTCGGCCAATTCACCTGTTCCATTGTACCTCTCCCATAACACCCCTTCCCTCCCACATGCAGGAGGCATCGCAGCGAGTGGTGCAGGCGTGTGTGGCGCTGCCACCTTCCTACCTCATGCACCTGGCCACGGACGTCAAGGGTATACGCGTGCTCTCTGCTCTCATCCATCCCCGCATATGCTACCCCTCTCACCATACTCCCCTCCCCTCCCACTGGCAGGTAGCGTCGCAGAGGGTGGTGCAGGCGTGTGTGGCGCTGCCACCTTCCTACCTCATGCACCTGGCCACGGACGTCAAGGGCTCGCGAGTCCTCTCCGCCTTCTTCCGTGCAACCACTATTCCCTTGGACCTCAAGACCACCATGCTCGCCAGGTACCACATGTTCTCTGCCCTGCGGTGCGGTGCGGTGCTGTGAGGTGAGGTGCCGTGCGGTGTGGTGCAATCTCCCACCCTCTCCCCACCCTCCTACCTCGTGATGTGCTGTGAGCATTTGATTTTGCAAGAATGCATTCTTCAAAACTTCGAAACAGGCTGTAATATTGAAAGCTGGAAATTATCATGTGATATTGTCAAGAAGGAAATACCGAGCATATTATATAAATTGGAAAGACCCCATAACGACTGAGGAAATGGCGTCTGCTTGCAGATTCCCAAGTACAAGATAGCAAAACTTGCTATAACGAGCCGAGGCTCTTGCTGTTAAGTGAAGCAAGAGTGTGGTATAGTGGAAACCGGGATACCAGGAAACCTTGATACCGGGAAACCGTGATAACGGGAAACCGGGATACTGCCATACCGAAATACCGGGAAACTGGGAAACCGGGAAACCGGGAAACCGGGAAACCGGGAAACCGGGAAACCGGGAAACCGGGAAACCGGGAAACCGGGAAACCGGGAAACCGGGAAACCGGGAAACCGGGAAACCGGGAAACCGGGAAACCGGGAAACCGGGAAACCGGGATACCGGGATACCGGGATACCGGGATACCGGGATACCGGGATACCGGGATACCGCGGGATGCCGGGATGCCGGGATACATGCCGGGATACCCCGATACATACCCGGATACCGGGATGCCGGGATACCGGGATGCGGGGATGCGGGGATGCCGGGATGCCGGGATGCGGGGATGCGGGGATGCTGGGATGCGGGGATGCGGGGATGCGGGGATGCCGGGAATCCGGGAAACCGGTCGAGGGCGCACGCGTGCTCTCAGATAAGCTGGGTGCATTCATGGTGTCATGGGCAGTATTTTTAGGGAAGGGCAGCATTTGATGCCATGGGGCTGGGCGACTGTGTCAACGCCTGAAAACTCACCTCTCCCCGCCGTCTCCTCACCCCCCTTGCTACCCCGTTGCAGCCTAAAACCACGCTTGACAACGATTGCAGCGGATAAGCTGGGTGCGTTTGTTGTGTCGGCAGCGTTTGATGCCATGGGGGTGGACGGCAAGCAGATGATCCTTGCTGAGCTGGCGACGCGCTATTCGTCGGCGTCATCCTCTTTGCTGCAGCGGCCGCTCTTCCGCCACATGGGTCTCTCAGAGTGAGTCAACACTTCCTTCTCCCTCTGCTCCCCTCTGCTTCCCTCTGCTTCCCTCTGCTTCCCTCTGCTTCCCTCTGCTTCCCTCTGCTTCCCTCTGCTTCCCTCTGCTTCCCTCTGCTTCCCTCTGCTTCCCTCTGCTTCCCTCTGCTTCCCTCTGCTTCCCTCTGCTTCCCTCTGCTTCCCTCTGCTTCCCTCTGCTTCCCTCTGCTTCCCTCTGCTTCCCTCTGCTTCCCTCTGCTTCCCTCTGCTTCCCTCTGCTTCCCTCTGCTTCCCTCTGCTTCCCTCTGCTTCCCTCTGCTTCCCTCTGCTTCCCTCTGCTTCCCTCTGCTTCCCTCTGCTTCCCTCTGCTTCCCTCTGCTTCCCTCTGCTTCCCTCTGCTTCCCTCTGCTTCCCTCTGCTTCCCTCTGCTTCCCTCTGCTTCCCTCTGCTTCCCTCTGCTTCCCTCTGCTTCCCTCTGCTTCCCTCTGCTTCCCTCTGCTTCCCTCTGCTTCCCTCTGCTTCCCTCTGCTTCCCTCTGCTTCCCTCTGCTTCCCTCTGCTTCCCTCTGCTTCCCTCTGCTTCCCTCTGCTTCCCTCTGCTTCCCTCTGCTTCCCTCTGCTTCCCTCTGCTTCCCTCTGCTTCCCTCTGCTTCCCTCTGCTTCCCTCTGCTTCCCTCTGCTTCCCTCTGCTTCCCTCTGCTTCCCTCTGCTTCCCTCTGCTTCCCTCTGCTTCCCTCTGCTTCCCTCTGCTTCCCTCTGCTTCCCTCTGCTTCCCTCTGCTTCCCTCTGCTTCCCTCTGCTTCCCTCTGCTTCCCTCTGCTTCCCTCTGCTTCCCTCTGCTTCCCTCTGCTTCCCTCTGCTTCCCTCTGCTTCCCTCTGCTTCCCTCTGCTTCCCTCTGCTTCCCTCTGCTTCCCTCTGCTTCCCTCTGCTTCCCTCTGCTTCCCTCTGCTTCCCTCTGCTTCCCTCTGCTTCCCTCTGCTTCCCTCTGCTTCCCTCTGCTTCCCTCTGCTTCCCTCTGCTTCCCTCTGCTTCCCTCTGCTTCCCTCTGCTTCCCTCTGCTTCCCTCTGCTTCCCTCTGCTTCCCTCTGCTTCCCTCTGCTTCCCTCTGCTTCCCTCTGCTTCCCTCTGCTTCCCTCTGCTTCCCTCTGCTTCCCTCTGCTTCCCTCTGCTTCCCTCTGCTTCCCTCTGCTTCCCTCTGCTTCCCTCTGCTTCCCTCTGCTTCCCTCTGCTTCCCTCTGCTTCCCTCTGCTTCCCTCTGCTTCCCTCTGCTTCCCTCTGCTTCCCTCTGCTTCCCTCTGCTTCCCTCTGCTTCCCTCTGCTTCCCTCTGCTTCCCTCTGCTTCCCTCTGCTTCCCTCTGCTTCCCTCTGCTTCCCTCTGCTTCCCTCTGCTTCCCTCTGCTTCCCTCTGCTTCCCTCTGCTTCCCTCTGCTTCCCTCTGCTTCCCTCTGCTTCCCTCTGCTTCCCTCTGCTTCCCTCTGCTTCCCTCTGCTTCCCTCTGCTTCCCTCTGCTTCCCTCTGCTTCCCTCTGCTTCCCTCTGCTTCCCTCTGCTTCCCTCTGCTTCCCTCTGCTTCCCTCTGCTTCCCTCTGCTTCCCTCTGCTTCCCTCTGCTTCCCTCTGCTTCCCTCTGCTTCCCTCTGCTTCCCTCTGCTTCCCTCTGCTTCTCTGCCCCATGCCCTCTTTCTCTTCTGCATGCTTTCTCCTTCTGCCTCCCCTCTCCCTCCTCCACTCTTCCACCACATGGGCCTGCCAGATTGACTCCATGCACCGTTTGCGCTCATAGTGCCCGAGTGTGCTTTGGCCTACCCTTTTAGCACGGTGCGTCCACCCAAGTGACATGTCTGACGTGTCTCATGCCCTCCTTGCCTCTCAGTCGCCTGGAACCGACTTTTGAGGCGCCTAGAAAAGTCTGACGTGTCTCATGTTCTCCTTGCCTCTCAGTCGCCTGGACCCTTTAAGTATTCCACCCGCCGTGTCATGCGCCCGCGCCTCCGCCCCGCACCCTCCTCCCTTCAGGTATCTGGAGAGCCCAGAGGCATGGCAGAAGCAGCAGCAGCGCAAGGAGGGTCTGCTGCGAGAATTCCAAGACCTGCTTGGCGCTGCTCCCTCTGCCCCTTCCGCTCTCTCCGCTCCTCCTTCCTCTGCTGTCCCCTCGTCTTCTCCTGCTCATCCTGCTGCACTGCCTTCTTCCTCGACACCTAATGCCAAGCCCTGTAAGAAGCAGAGAGAACCAGCTGCAGATGCAGCAGCTTCGGCTGTGACTAAGAAAATGAAAAGCGGGAAGACGAGAAAAGGGGTCAGTGAGGGGGGAGAGGGGCGGGATGGAGGGGGGGATGTGGGAAGCAGAGGGGGAGGCAAGTCTGGGGGGGCGCTGAGAGGGATTGTGGAGCAATTGGAGCTGGGCAGTGAGATGGCAATGTTGGGGTTCGGTGGTGAAGGTGGGGAGATGGGAGAGGAGGTGGAGGGTGGAAGTGTTTTGAAGACAAGAAAGGAGAAAGTTGCTGGTGCAGCACCCAAGAAAAGAGGCAGTGTATGAGGAGTCCTATATTAAATTTGCATGTGTGTGTGTGGGAATCTGTTGGATCACTCGAAAATCAGTTCTGCAGCAGCGTACTGATTGCTTATGTGTTCTAACGGGGAAGTACTTATTCAGTATATACCAGGCCTGTTTCACTAAAAGTGAATTTATGCCGAGGACGAAACAGTTGCCGCTCCTGTCGGTGGGAACTTGAGATCCACAGTGCCACCTGGACTTTTAGTGCCGATTCTGAGAGTGGCCATTTATTAGCCCACGAACTCGGAACAGTTATGGGAACTGTGACTCGCTGTGTGCAGTGAGTTTCGTTCCGTCCAGCCCGCTGAACTGTGCAGCTGGGTTTCGGGCTGCGTGAAAAGGTCATTCAAGAAATCGAATCATGAGATTCTACTGCATTTGTGCAGGCATCCCTGCTAAGCATGAGGCCCACGATTCACAAATCCAATCTGTTCCGAATGCTATCGTTGCCGCGCGGAAACAATCTCTCCACCACGAAGCGTGAGGTTGCCCGGTTCGCTCCCCTGCTTTTTTAACGGCCCAACGCACCGCAAACCTTTGAAGGACGGGCAGAGGGAAGCTGCAAGCAAAACTTGAGGGCCGTGTACAGTGTACACAGACCGCAAAGCTGGCAGAGCACGACAGCCCTTCTGTCGCATCGCATGCTAAATCCACCGCAAAGGCTTGCCTGTTCACAGTGCTCTACGCAACGCACCCACCCACTCAGCCACCGAACGTTCTTCTCAACCCACCTCACTCGGTCTCTTTCCACCCCTCATTACCAGGCTCAACTACCCGCGCTTCACCCATCCTGTATACGCTTTCTTGCAATTCCAACTACTCACAAAAGCAAGCCGCACACAAGCTAGTGTCACTCGCACATACGTATTCTCTCCATTCCAGTCACCCTGAAGCCTGACCTCCTTCGTAGCATGTAGACGCTTCGCGGTTACCGTGCTTGTCTGTCTCGGCTCGTTCTTAAAGACTCTCGCGAGACGCACATTGTAGCGGTCGACGCTCATCCGCTGTGGCTTGACAATACTCGTCGAGCCGAATCATTAAACATGACAACCGATCAGACGCGAGATTCGTCCACGGAAGCGCCGCTAGGTGGTCCGAACGGCCATGGATTCGCGGCGGATGTCCCGCCGGAAGTCGCGGCTGCAAGCGCGGCGATTTTGACGGAGAAGGAGCAAGACCCGGTGACGCGTCGCGAGTGGTGGGGGTGGTTCATCTACAACGCGGCGGGAAACGCGTTCTCGCTTGTCGCCATGTCGATCTTCTTTCCGCTGCTTCTCGTCTACCTCGCCACCGCGCAGGCCGCCACGCAGGCCGGCGCGCCGCCGCCGCCGCAGTGCAACGCGACGCTCACGACGGGCTGCTTGAAATGCGTCGCGGGCAAGGGGCAGCAGCTGATGACGTCAACAGGGTACGCTCTCCCGAAGCGCGTTAGCATAGTAAAGAATAACACGGTCGTCAAGAATTACTCTTGCGGAAATTCGCGGGCGTGCATGTGCGCTAAGGTAAACGATGCCTGGTTTTGAGGCGCCTCAAAACCGTGCATGTGCGCTAAGGTAAACGATGCGAGCGCGGGACTATCATGTTGAGTCAACGTCAACCAAGCCTTATCGACCCGACTTGACATATGGCGGCCTTCTAGCTGACATGTCGCTCGAGGCGTCTTGTTCCGCGCCGCCGTTTATTGTTCCTTGAGGACACGTCGGCCCTTTACACTAGGTCTCGCTCGAGCCGACCCGAGTAAGCGGTTCTCTTCGCATCCCGACTTCCGCGCTCCCATTTTCCTGCAGGCGCGGCTGCTACTATCCATAGAGCCCGTGGTGTACACGGCGGTCGTCGGGCTGATCCCCACACTCCCTCATCCTCTTCCCCCTCCACCTTCCCTCAATCCCCCATCAGCTAAACGGCGTACGACGCGCCGAGCCTGCAGGCACGGATCAAACTGACTCTCGGACTCCCTCATTGTCCCAACCCATTCCCCGCCCCTTCCCATTCAGCGATGATACCGCGTACGACGCACCAAATTTGCGAGCTGGAGTGCTGTCCTTGGAATTGGTTGCGCACATCACGGTCGTCCTCGGGCTGGCTTTCAGAATCCATGGAACTCCTCATCCCCACACTCCCCCTCGTTCCCTCCCCCCACTTTTGAGGCGCCTCAAAAGCTTTCAGAATCACTCATCCCCACACTCCCCCTCGTTCCCTCCCCCCACTGCCTCTCCCTTTCCCCGGCAGCTACACGGCGTACGACTCGCCCAATCTTAATGCGGGCGCGCTGTCCATGGAGCCCGTGGCGTACACGACGGTGGTGATCGGGCTGGCCGTGGTGGTGCAGATCATCGGCCTCGTGTGCTTCGGCGCCGAGGCTGACTTCGGGCAGGGGCGATGGCGGGTGAGAGCACAAGGGGAGATGGCGGGAAGGTGAAGGGGGAGGGCGGGGAGGTGAAGGGGGAGGGCGGGGAGGTGAAGGGGGAGGGCGGTGAGGTGAAGGGGGAGGGCGGGGAGGTGAAGGGGAAGGGTGGGCGGGCCGTGATGGTGCAGGAAATCGGGCTCGTGTGCTTGGGGGTCCAGGCTGACTTTGGACTGGGGCTCTGGCGGGTGAGAGCAGCGAAAGGAAAGGGAAAGAGTGGAGGAAAGGGATTGGGGCCGTTGGCGGGGGAGAGCAGGGGGACGCCACTGTGGGGCGTGCGTACTGTGCGTGTGACTTTTGAGGCGCCTCAAAAGCCACTGTGGGGCGTGCGCACTGCGCACTGTGCGTGTGACTTCGAGAGTTCCTAGCTTGGCTCGGCTCCCACTCTTCACTCCTCCACCGCAGATGCTGCTGGTGGGCACACTGAAGGGAGCAGTGCGGTGCATTCACTTGTTCGCTCCTCTTGCCCTGCACATCTCCCCCTCTTTCTGCTAACTCTCACCTTCACCCAATCCCTCGCTCCCTCCTCCCCACAACAGATGCTGCTGGTGGGCACGCTGATGGGGGCGGTGCCGTGCATTCTCTGCCTCGCCCTCACAGCGCCATCGCTCTGGTGGCTGGCGGGGCTGTTTGCCATCATCGCCAACCTCGGATACGGCATCTCGCTCGTTGGCTACAACAGGTGAGGTGCAGCAGGGTGAGGCGTTTTAACTCAACCAATAAAGCATCATTCCCTCGTTCCCCCCTTCGCTCCCCCTTGCTCCCATTCCCCGCCCCCTCATCCCCCCTCCCCTCCTTCCCCCACCACCTCCCCCTGTCCCCCTGACAGCTATCTGCCTGTGCTGGTGGATGGTTTTTGAGAATTCTCAAGAACCGATGCGTCACCAAAGGTTCTTGCTGCCAGGCCAGACGGGGCATCTCACCACCACACCACCCTCGCAATCCCTCCCTCCCTCCCTACTCCCCCTCCTCCTTTCCTCTTCGCAGCTACCTGCCGGTGCTGGTGGATGCATCGCCAAAGGTGCTCGCTGCAGGCCCAGACGAGGCGTCCATCCTTGCTGTTCGAGAGAAGGTGAGCTGCCTGCTTTTGAGGCGCCTTTTGAGGACTTAGGAGGCGCCTTTTGAGGACTTATGAGGCGCCTTTTGAGGACTTATGAGGCGCCTTTTGAGGACTTATGAGGCGCCTTTTGAGGACTTACGAGGCGCCTTTTGAGGACTTAGGAGGCGCCTTTTGAGGACTTAGGAGGCGCCTTTTGAGGACTTAGGAGGCGCCTTTTGAGGACTTTTGAGGCGCCTTTTGAGGACTTAGGAGGCGCCTCAAAAGACGAGGCATCCATCCTTGCTGTCCGGGAGAAGGTGAGCTGCCTGCTTCCTTCCGCCCCTTGTCTCACCTCCACCCCCATGTTCCCATCACACCCCTCTCCACCGTTTCCATTCCACCTCTCCGCATCCCCTCTGCTGCTCCTCCTCGCATTCCACCTTCCCCTCTTCCCAGTTCTCAACCACCTCCCTTAGCCCGCACGCTTCTTTTGAGGCGCCTCAAAAGTTTTCCATTCCACCTCTCCGCATCAACTCTGCTGCTCCTCCTCGCATTCCACATTCCCCTCTTCCCACTTCTCAACCACCTCCCTTAGCCCGCACGCTTCTTTTGAGGCGCCTCAAAAGTTTTCCATTCCACCTCTCCGCATCCCCTCTGCTGCTCCTCCTCGCATTCCACATTCCCCTCTTCCCACTTCTCAACCACCTCCCTTTGCCCGCACGCTTCTTTTGAGGCGCCTCAAAAGTTTTCCATTCCACCTCTCCGCATCCCCTCTGCTGCTCCTCCTCGCATTCCACCTTCCCCTCTTCCCACTTCTCAACCACCTCCCTTTGCCCGCACGCTTCTCATCCCTGACCACCTTCTCAAGCTCCGAGTCACCCCTTTCCTGTCCTCCTTCCCCTACCCCACCAGGTGGAGAGGAGAACCAAGCTTCCCTGTCAGTCAGGCCTGGCAATGGGCACGGTGGCAAGTGTCCTTTCAATGCTGCTCACCTTCGCCATCACTCTCCTCATCCCAGATGACCTGCTCACGCTGCGAGTCACCGTGGCCGTCTGCGATCTCTGGTGGATCGCCCTCTCCGCCTTCACCTTCGCGTGGCTGCACCCATGCCCTGCCGTCTTGTCATTCCCACCAACTCCCCACCCATCTCCTCCTCTCCCCATGCCCCCTCCCATACCATCAGGTGGAGAACCAAGCTTCCCTCTCAGGCCTGGCAATGGGCACGGTGGCAAGTGTCCTCTCCATGCTGCTCACCTTCGCCATCACTCTCCTCATCCCAGACGACCTCCTCAAGCTCCGAGTCACTGTCGCAGTCTGCGGCATCTGGTGGATCGCGCTCTCCGCCTTCACCTTCGCGTGGCTGCACCCGCGCCCCGGCCCGCCCATGCCCAAGACCGGATTCTCCATGATCAACCGCTGGCGCCACCTGTTTCGACTATTCAAGGAAGCATCCCGCTACCGCTACACGTTCATCTTTCTGGTCTGCCTTGTCGCGTACAGCAGCGGGTTTACCACGATGCTGCAGATGGCGGTACTGTTCGGCCAGAACGACCTCTGCCTGTCTGTGTCTTCCATGGCGATTGTCGCGCTCACTGTTGCTGTGGTGGCGATTGCCGGCATGCCGATTGCTCTGTTCTTCCAGCGGAAAACCCACGCGACGAACAAGACCATGGTCGTGATTCTCCTCACGTGCCTAGTTCCCCTGCCCGTGTGGGGATTCATCGGGTATTTCACCGCAGACGGGGGATTCGGGCTGAAATCCGCGTGGGAGATTTACCTGTGCGCTGCCTGGCTGGGGTTCTTCCTGGGCGCGCTGACGTCCTACTCGCGCACGCTGTTCATTGATTTCATCCCCGTGGGCCGCGAGGGCGCCTTCTTCACGCTCTTCTTCATCTGCGATCGCATCAGCTCCTGCATCGGCCCGTTTGTCATTGCAGCCGTAACGCAGGTCAGTGCTGGGGGGCTGATGCTGGGGGGCTGATAGCCTGATGCTGGGGGGCTGATAGCCTGATGCTGGGGGGCTGATAGCCTGATGCTGGGGGGCTGATAGCCTGATGCTGGGGGGCTGATAGCCTGATGCTGGGGGGCTGATAGCCTGATGCTGGGGGGCTGATAGCCTGATGCTGGGGGGCTGATAGCCTGATGCTGGGGGGCTGATAGCCTGATGCTGGGGGGCTGATAGCCTGATGCTGGGCTTGTGCAGGGCTGAGATTGTGATGTGTGGGTTTGTTGGGATGTTATGGATGAGCCTGGAATGTATGAGGTGAGGACACGGGAGGGACAGAGATGACGGTATGCATGGATGTGATGCTGCTGGGGAGAGTTTGCGGAATTTATCTGCTGGAACAAGTAGCATCCGTGCCTTTGAAGGTACTGTAGGGTCAGCTGGCCTCACTGAGTGTTTGTTCTTCATGTGCGTGAACTTTGTATTTCCCCTGGCCATCCACTTCTGTCTGTTTGTCAGGTGGGGGGTCAGCTCCGGCCTGTGTTTGGATACGTCTTTCTCGTGCTGGTCATCCCTTCCATCTCCGTCCAATTATTTATCAACTACAACAAGGGGGTGGCAGAGGCTGGGAGGGCAAAGCAGCAAGAGAGGTTACAAGAGGATAGTCTTCACGAAGCCAGTCACGCTCATGGGACTCAGGTTGTTCATGTAGAGCCATGAATCTTAATCAAATGCTTAAAGGCCTTGAGGCCCTTTGCTTTTGTTTCCAGTATGGGTTGGCTCCTCACCAACTGACTACACTTAGTAATTCTCTATTTTAAATACTCACAGCTTCAAAATAATTTATTTTTTTCCGGTTTGTCGAATCAGCTGTATTTGCCCAGAAACGCGAATCGGCAACATTTTCGTCGTCACAGCGATCGCATCTCGACCGACCACATCACATTCCGTTGGGCTTCCTTGATTCAAATCCCGAGAGAAAAACGTCGCGTCGCGTCGTGAGGGCGATGATCCCGAATCGCCCGAAATCTCTAATTCCACGCACCTCTCAATTTGGCGAAATTCGGCAGTTCACATCTTCCCTCCCTCACTGCCCCAGACGCGATGATGCATCTCGCTTGCAACCCACCACCGCAGTCGGAAGAGCAGAAATGGGAAGGGAGGAAGTGCAGGAGAGGTCAGGATGTGTTTCAGAAGGCAGGATGTGCAGTACAAGTTGAAGCAGAGAGGTGCCGTCAGTAACGGCTGGCGTTCTCGCTTCTCGCCGCCCCCAGGTGGAACCCGAATCAAATGGTTCTGACGATTCGAGGAACTACAAGGAGCGATGAGCGTGCATTGTCACAGTCGACTCGGAAGAAAGAGCATTTGCATATCGCCCGTGTGGGAAGGCACTCCATAGACTGCGTGACTAAGTCAATTTTCTGCCGTATGACCGCCTATTAACTCGAGCTGTAACGTCGGAGCCTCGTCTGGACTGGTTGGCTGAATCTGAGACATTGGACGGGTTCTCATGCGGCACAGTATTCGCTTAAAAGAGCGACTAGAAACCTCTTCTGGTACGCGTATGTAAATGATATCGAGGTCAGCGGGCGAAAGAGCTCCTCGCCCGAAAAGGTTCCGTATCTTTGAAGCTTAGACTGGCGATCGAGAAAAGTATTTTCGAATAACGTAGAAATACTGGTTCGTTGAACCCTAGTCTATCAACCTCACGAACGACAGGAGGCCATGGTGAAGGTCGCTCCCGTCCCCATTATAGTGTCCCGACTGGAATACACACCCAAGGATGAGCACATGCGACAGAAAGCCGCTAGCGCGTTTCTCGACCTCGACGATCCTGGCGGAAGCGGAAAGCGCGCAGGAAGCGCGGGGGGTGGGGAAAATGCGGGAAACGGGGAATACGCAGGAGGAGAGGAATACGCGAAGGGTTCGAGGGTTCCATTGACGAAGCGGGAACTATGGGGCTGGTACTCGTACAACGTGGCCGCGAACTCGTTCAGTGCAGTCGCCATGCCGATTTTCATCCCGCTGCTGCTGCTCCTGCTCGCCGACGCGCAAGCCTGGAACGACTCGGGCGCCGCCAAGCCACCGCAGTGCACCGATCTGATCACCGCGGACTGTCTGCAGTGCGTGCCGGGGAAGGGGAACCAGCTGGTGACGTCAGCGGGGGGGTACAGCGAGCTGGAGCAGCCGCGCGTGCGGCTCGGCGCGCTTAGCATCAACCCCGTGTCGTACGCGACGATCGTGATCGGCGTCGCCGTGTGCTGCCAGATCGTCGCACTCGTGTCGCTCGGCCCATTCACGGACTACGGCCGCGGCAGGAAACAGGTGCGTGGGAAGTAGTCCCTAATAGCCTCAAGGGGCAGAGAGTAAGCAGCAGTCAGCAATCATACGCCACTCGTCTTCCATTAAGCCTGAGTGCTCGAGTGGCGCTCACTCAAGTTCTCACTCGAGTGGCGCTCACTTGAGAAGTTCCCTCCTCACTTCCTGCCACACTCTCTCCATTGAGAATCGCAACATCTCCAGATGCTCAAGGTGGGCACATGGATGGGTGCAGCAGCTTGCACAGCCCTCCTCCTCATGCTCTCGCCGTCCCACTTGCTGTTCGCTCGCCTGCTCGGCATCCTCCTTGTCTCGTCAATTCCTCTCATTCCCCAACCCCTCTCCAACCCCCTTCCTTCCAGATGCTCAAGGTGGGCACGTGGATGGGTGCAGCAGCTTGCACAGCCCTCCTCTTCATGTTCACCCCCTCCCTCTGGCTGCTCGCGGGGCTGCTCGTAATAATCGCCAGCATCGGATACGGCCTCGCCACCGTCAGCTACAACGGCTACCTGCCCCTCCTCGTGCACGCGTCCCCGGAAGTCCTCGCCGCAGAGGCAAAGGCCGATCCGGAGGCAGTCGCTGCAGCGCGGGAAGACGTGGAGAATCGGTATTCCCTCATCGGGCTAGCAGCTGGGTGCCTGGGGGATATTCCGATCACGCTGATAGCCTTTGCGCTCACGCTCGTGTCGTCGGACGAGTCGGTTCAGATGCGAGTTGCCACCGCGTTTTGCGGCCTCTGCTGGATTCTCTTCGCGCTCCCCACTTTTCTCTACCTCCGCTCCCGACCAGGACCCCCGCTCCCGCTTCCCCCTCCCCCCTCTGCGGGGAATCATGAGGCAGATGGGGCGGGGGAAGGCGGGGATAGAGGCTGCTGTTCCAGCTGTAGCGGCGCTGGTTGGTACAGCTCGGGCGGGGGCTGCCGGGGTTGCTGCTTCGGCTGTGGGTCGTGCTACAGCCGGGTGCAGTTTTTTCTCAGTGTCGTGGGGGCGAGCTGGAAGGGCATGGGGGACACGCTGGCAGATGCGTATCGGCACCATCGCAACGCTCTCGTGTTCATCGCGTGCTACTTTGTGTACGCTGACGGCTTCTCCACTATCATCCAAGTGGGGGTAATCTTTGGGCAGCAGGACCTCTGTGTGCCGCCCGCAACGCTCGCCATCCTCGCCACCTCGGTTTCGTTCTGGGCGGCAGCCGGCATGCCAGTGCTGTACTTTCTGCAAAGACAGACCAAGTGGAGCAACAAGACAATGGCAATGATTGCTCTGGGCGGCATGCTACCCCTGCCGCTCTGGGGCCTCATCGGCTACTTCACAGATAACTTCGGGTTGAAGCACACGTGGGAATTATTCGCCTATGTGGGGTGGTTCGGCCTGTGTTTAGGCCCGCTACTGTCGTACTCGCGTACGCTGTACGTGGATCTGATGCCGACGGGGAAGGAGGGGGCGTTCTTTGCCATCTACACCATCAGTGACAAGGGCAGCTCCTCCTTTGGCCCGTTTGTCGTCGCCATCATCGCTCAGGTAAGATGTCGGCTCGCTTGCTTCACTTGCTGCGTGCTAATCTGCTTTATGCGTCCTTGTCATGAGGCAAGTGGTGCTCCATCCAGAGAGCTTCTTGATGTGCTGGGCTGTAAGAGCATATCCACATGGAACGCCTATCTGGTGTAGAGCCCACCCACATGTCGGTGCCATGTCCATCCATCCTTGCTGTCTGTCTTGATCACAGCCTCATCAATCCCAGCTCAGCCATCTCACCCACATCTCAAAGCTGTCACTCATCATTTCTGCCCTCCCTCTGCCCACAACCCTCCCTCCCATCCGTCCCTCCTGCAGGCTTCTGGCACAATCAGGCCCACCTTTGTGTACATATTCCTGGTCATGTTCATACCCCTTATAGTCATCATCTTTTGCCTTGACCACAAGAAAGGCATGGAAGACGCCGGGCGCAACAGGCTCACAACAACAATGAAAACGTTGGAGGATGGGGAGGACGCTCCCTCTACAACACGTGAGGGGTTGGAGCATCAGTATGCTGACGTTCAAACCAGCGTTAGTGGCAGGAGAGACAGTCCAGGATAGGACATGCCATGCCACAGCTAGTGACATGAACCCTCCACCTGATTTGAATTTACGGTACATTGTTTGCTGGCACTCTCCACCCATGCAACACCGTACAAGAGGTACCCACGCAGTGCAGCTCGTGACGTGTACCCTCACCTACACTTGGAGTGATCTAACATTCACAGGCCAAGTCTGTTCACCTCAGGTAATGACATTATAAGAGAAGATCCGAGTGTCAGTGAAGGGTTTAGTAAAAGCCTAGCATACAAGTGCCTGACAGCACTATGGTATGTTCCCTACATGGGCACAGGCCCTTAGGCGTACTGGATAATAATAAGGATCTTCCTGCATCCTCCTCCCCCCCAACCCATCCCATCAACCCTGACGGCCACCTCATAAGCCGCCCCAAATTCTCACATCCACGATATCCAACCACCTTGCATTGACCGCCGAAACCACATGTCATCCATAACCATAACCCAATCCCGATCGCGTGCAGGTCAGATGAGCGCCTCGAGAGGCTTGCCATCGTCGAAGCACCCAATCAGCCCCGCCAGGAACTCAGCGTCCGCCAGCGTGTCTGCGTCCTTTACCCCAATCTCCTTCACGCCCACCATCCCTGCGCCCATTGCGCGCGCCCGCGCCAGCCCATCATTCCCCGCGTTCGCTCCGTTCGCCACCACAGCCGCGTCCGCCGCGACTCCCTCCGCATGTGACAGAGGCGCGGTCGCGCCCGTGATCGCGCTGGGTGAATGCACACCCTCCTCTTCCGACTCTTCGAAACTCGTCGAGGCCACTAATCTCGCGCGCTTGTTCCCCGCGCCTTCTGCCAAAGGCTCGGCCACCTCTCGTTTCCCCGCCTGACCAACCTTAAGCGCGAAATCCGGGCTCATGCCCGCGTCCGCCGCCGCGTCAGCCGGCTTGTTCGCCACAGGAACGCCGGCGCGAGCGAGCGCGTCGCGTAGCCGTTTGAGCTCGTTCTGCAGGCGGTCGTTGCTCTCTTGGTATTGCCGAATCTGATCCGACGCCTCGTTCAGGCGCCGCGTGACGGCCGCGTTCTCGACGCGCAGCTTGGCGCTCTGGATCTCGAGCTCCTCCAGCCGCTCCTGCTTCCGCTGCCGAGACCGCTTCGCCGACGCGCGGTTCGACATCATTCTGCGAGGAATAAAACGGAGAAAGACGAAGGCAGAAACCCGTTAGACCCACGCCGCAACTAGAACGTAACGTCCAATCTACGGATCAAAACAGAAGAGATGACATGACAACGAGAAAGTCCATTTCGAAGTGCCGCCAAGGGACATTGAACCACCATATACGGTCTCAAGCCCACAGCTGGAGGTGCTAGCCTACAGCTGGAAGTGCTACACGATACAAAACGGCCAATCCCTCCGACACCTCACCTCTTATGTTTCTTCGGGTCTAGCTCCGCGAGCTCCTCCGCCGTCATGCCATCCGCGCTCATCGCGCCCATGTCGCCCGCGTGGAATTCCATCTCCTGCGGCAGCCCGCACGGTATCCCCTGCGCCATGCCCTGCGACATATACCCCAGTGGTCCCTTCGCCGCCAGAATCGGCGCGGGCGCCGACATGCCGTGCGCGGAGTGCGACGGCCAGGACATCGGGAACATCGGTTGCGCGGACGGTGTGTGCGCGGTCGGGGGTTGCATTTGCGGCGGTTTGGGGAGAGCGGGTTGCGCGTGCTGCGGGAGGAGCCACTGCGCTTGAAGTGGTTGGCGGGTTTGCATGGCCGTCATTTGCGATGGGTCTGCTGACATCATGCCGTACATCCCGGCGTTACCGCCAAATAACCTGAATCAGGGAGAACGAGGGGAGAGGGGACGGACTAAGCGCTTAGTGTCAAGTACTGCAACGCGAAACTTGGGCGACTTGGCGAGTTTCATAGCAGGGCGACAGTTGACGAAGTAAATATTGACTGTATAGAGAAACCTGTAACTGCAAGCGCGTATAGCTTACCGGCCGCCAGGAGCAGTCATTGGATTCCAGTTCCAAGCACCGCCATACGCAGCGGCATCGTCAATCTGCTGAGCCCGCCACCTGGCGTCGAGTTCTTCCTCAGCCTCGGACTGAGCCGCGCCGGGAACCACATCAGGTGGGCGACACATGGTGGCTGACGGTAAACGCCGACAAAAATGGAAACGGCGGAACAGATGCGGCCTTACTAAAGTTCTAGAAAAGGCTTATCCTAAGTTATGATACTAAGATCTTGGTCGGACTCTTCCTGACTTGTTGGAGTTCTGACTAAGCGATGCGATTGAACACTGGGCCAACAGGACGGAAGTAGATTCAGGGCGACAAGTGAAGGCAAGGCAAGTCTATCCAGCAAAGCAGACAGTGATTGTGGAAACAAGACAGCGATGCAGAGGGAGCTGTAGGAAAATGTAGGACGAGGCGGAGGTGAGGCCGAGAGAAAGCCAAGAAAGGCGAGGGACGTGGAGGAAACGGAGGGCTCAGCGCAAGCTTGCGAAGCACGCGTGTCGGGGGAGGTTGGGTTGGGGAGGGCTGCGGGGAACAGGCCCAAGGAACAGGCGGAACATGAGATCCAGTGGGGGGAAGGCGTGGTGGGAGGAGTCACAGAATGGGAAAGGGAGGGGAGGGGAAACCACACAGCCTGGGGAAGGCATATGTGTCGCGGACTTGCGGGGGGATAGGACCACTTTTGGGGCGGAAGGGAAGAGGGAGATCGGGGTTTACAGTATTGCCAATTTGTCATCTCTCCAATCCATGACCGCGTGCGCGTGGTGTGGGTCAACATGTGCGCAGCGCATCCTCAACTGGATCGGAAACTGGAAATTGCCTGCGGCAACGGGAATTGCTGACGCGCGTGGCATGATGAAATGCCAGCAGGACAGCCCCTAGTCCTTCGGGGAAGCGGGCGCCCCATCGAGACAGCGTGGCGCGCGGCGGACCAGTCTCGGGAGGACGACCAATCTCGGCTAAACGCCACTAGCACATCACTATGGCGAATCTAGGCTAGCTGGCTTGATGTCTAAAAGTTTCCGGTACAGTAATTTTGTTTCCCGAGAATTACAGTTTCAAATTGAGCTTGGCTGACACCCAAGAACTGTATGTAGTTTGTGTTCTGTTTTCTGAGACACGTGCCACGGAAGCACGCTATGCCAGTTCAAAGAAATAGTGCACAAACGGTCAGTCGAAATGTGTTCCAGAAATCACATGGATTCGGAGTGCTCGTTCGAGATTGTTATCTGGGGCTCTAATTTTTAGGGTTGCCTAGCTCCGATTGGTTGTGATCGTGACGTGGATCTGTGCGCTGGAAAAGCACCATCACATTATGATGACGCTCGACAACTCCAATTATATACACACGCGTGACGTCAGCACATGCCGCCCCGCCCGCCCTGGCACAGAGGGAATTGGGGCAAATCGAAAAACCCGCGAAATCCCTCCGGGCCCCCGAAAATTCCCGGCTGACCATGCCGAAAAACCCTCCAAATCCCGCGGTTTCAATGTCGTAAACTTATGACAATATATATGTCAGCCGTAACAGTGGAAATTGATGGAGCTCGACGGGAGAAAACTCGATATACCATTGTAGAATAAAAAATAGTGTTCCGTAACTCAAATTATCAGCCAAGTTAGGGCCCTAAAACTAATATGCATTTGTTACTTTTTTTTGCAGACATTTTGTTCTCGACGGAAGGGGTATTTCCGTCAAAAATGTGTCAATTCTCGACGGAAGGGCGTTTCCGTTCTGCAATTTTCTGTCTTCGACACTGCCCTAGTTCGCATTAAAAGGGTGTATCGCCTTCGACAACATTTCAATTTCGCGGCAAATGTTTTTTCTTCGACGAAAACTCTAATGTGATGTTCGACAAGAGGTGCTTCCAGGATGTTCGACAATACTTAGGGATTTTCGCTAAACGTTTCCGTGATTTTATTTTGTCTTTCTTGCGGTAAGTGACAGTTCGACAAAGCAGATTGAAAAACTTTGCCCGTACACTTTCACATTTTTGTCGAAACAGTACTGCACTACTTTCTGTCGAACGGGGAAACTCATTCGATAAGGTTCCGATTTCACACTCGGGGAAACAAAAATACGAGACGTTGTTCGATGAAATTGATTTTCGACAGCAGAAGTTGTTTCTAGATTTTGGCAAGTCAGCATCTGCATTCGACGCGGAAGTTGTCAAGATGCGCATTCACCCCATTGGTCAAAACAAAAGAATTCGACAGACGGAGCAAAACGGTCGAGAGGTTTATTTCACTCGACCAGGCATATCTATCGCCTCCAGCACCCCGTTTCACTTCTCTTCATAGCAACGAGACACACAGTCACACAAACTAATCAACAATACTCGAGTTTTACTATACGTTAATACATGTCGCGAACGTGGACAATCGACACAAACAATGTTATTGTTGCGCATATATATGTCAGCCGTCACAGAGGAAACCGACGACCAATCGACGAGCAGCTACGTGCGCTGTCGACAAAAAAAATCAACAACAATCGACTCGATATTGAACAGTGGTCGAAAAAATAATGTATCCTCCATAAATTATTTTTCAACTCACTTCATATGTCAATTTAAGCAAGTATAATTCTGTTTAAATGCGTTACTTGTCTGTTCAACTCAGTCTTTTCGACAATAAGGGTATTTCAAATCCCCACTTTCCGTTGACCGAGCTATAATTTTTATTCAACAGAGCTCTTCATATTCTTTCGTGGTTTTCCCGTCTTCGACAAAGCTACATCTGTCATATAAAGGGTGCCTCGCCTTCGACAAGACTTAATATAATCGCTGCAGATTTTTAACCATTCGACAGTAGGCAGTCCTTTGACGAAAAGGCAACTATGGTTGTTAGGTCTCGACACGATGAACAAGACTTTGTTAATTTGGCTAAGAGTTTCGTTTTTCGGTGTTTAAACTCTGTCGTGCTAGAAAAAAAAACTACCACTTCATTCTGTAAGCAGGGCCAGGTATTATGTCAGCTCGATAGGCCAAAAGAAATATATTTGCCCTTACATTTTTCACATTTTTGTCGAGGGAGTACTGCAGTACTCTCTGTCGAACAGAGATATTGCAATCGACAATACCAGCTCCGGTTCACCCTGAACGTCGAGCGATGAATGGAATTAGCGACAGAAACTACCGTTTTTCAATTTTGGTAAGTCATCATTCAGATTCGACACTGAAATCGTCGAGCAGCGCCGTATCCCTGTCCGTCAAAGCGAAAGAATTCGACAAAAAGAGCAAAAATGTCGAGTTTTGTTTTTCACTCGACCAAACCTATCTACCGTCGCCAGCACCCAGTTTCGTTTTTCTTTGTAGCAACGGGACTCACAAACAAATATATTATCAACAATGTGAAAGATTTCATATACGTTAAAGCTCAAGGCCCAAATTGCGCAAGGTTAGTAATCTTGCGCAAGGGTTTGGGCTGGTCAAGAAAGTGTTGGGAGGGTGGGGTTGACTTATTTCGCACAAGTTCTCGCAACACTCGCTGAGTCAGGAAACCCCAAGGCAAACATTCAGTTTGGTTCCGAGAGTCCCAAATTGAGAAATACTGAAAGTTGAAGTTTCTGCAGTGAGATTGGCCTCGACCAATCAGATTCATTCGTGCCTACCGTAACCCAAGATTCGCCAAAGCACATCACGAAAACAACAGCTGAGCAAGATTAGTAATCTTGCCTAGCGCGCCCCGCAATTTGGGCCTTGAGCTTTAATGCTCGTCATGAACGTGGACAGTCGACCGAAACAATGTTATTGACGTAGTACAATTCGCAAGCATTATCTTATTCGATCGAAATACGAGACGCTGTGGATATAAAACATTGTTACGTCAATCATTCGTCGTCGTACCGTCTTCGAGAACACCTCGTTCTATCTTGTATCAATGCTGTTGGATAGAAAGGCCCCGCCCCCGCTTGAACGAAGCCGAATGACGTCGAATTAGAGAGCACGACCGGGTGGTAGTCGAGTTGCTCCTTGCTGGTCGACAAGAGCTGTGCTCGGGCAGGAGTCATGCTCGACGGGAACCAGACGATAATGTCAACGGACATCTCTGGTCGACAAGCCCGCGAGAGGTGCTGGTCGACGAGGTCCGTCGAGGAGCACTGGTCAACGGGCTCTGCTTGCCGAGCTAGTTTCGGCGGACGCTGTTTGGCCGAGCAACGTCGAACTCGTCGACGGGGGTTGCTCGACAATGAAACAACGGGTGTGCGAGTTTCGCCATCTGCAACGCTGGCTAATCGCCGTGATGCAGCGTTGGCGAGCCGTGCAGATGCAGCGCTGGCGAGCCGTGTAGATGCAGCGCTGGCATGTCGGCGACTTGCAGTGTTGTCAAACTGCCTCCAAGCTATGTTGGCAGACTGTCGACCTGCTGGGTTGCTAGGCTCCAAATGTAGTCACTTTGCGATTTTTATTCCTAATCATTTTGCCATATTGCTCTATAAACAAGCAAGTAGTGAGAACACAAGCAAAGCTACGATCGTTGATGCCACCAAAGTTCAGCCCGCACCGTTATAGAGTGTGTCTCTGCAGGGCCGTTAACATCGTTGACGTGAGGGATTCTTATCATTGTAGAACCGTCTTCGGCTGCAGGCCGTTTTTTTAGCCACTTCGTTTATGCCGTTGTATAGTCTATTTATGTAGAACACGATGTTCATAGGGAGAATTGGTTCGTCGATTGAGACAATTGCTATAACAAGGCAGTGTTACAGCTGCCATGTGACTGAATTATCATTCACGTTGCGGTTTTTCGAACGGACAATGCGTATGCGACGGGAGCATAGTCCAATTGTGATAGCGATTGCTATTTTATTTTATTGATGCCTTGGCCCAATTTTACAGGCCCAATTTCTCATCGAGTCTGCCTATTGCTGTTTAAGTTCCCATTTGTACATACACGCTTTTATTTCTGCGGTAGCCCTGCTCTAAACCGAATTACGCAATGGCGCGTTTCAGCCCTTGCGTGTTCCGTTTCACTTTCCGTCGAGTCGAGACGGAATCCGTCGACGGGGACGGATTTCCTCGACGGGAAAAAGGGGCGAGGGGGGAGCACGTGGGGTCAACGCCAGCTCGAGCGGGGACCACCTCGCGTCACTCCGAGCTGGCGGGTCACATTTCGTATGGGCGGGGTGGCTGGCTCCCGCCCCTCGCGTGCCCCGCTACGCGACTGCGGGAAAAAGAAAACCCCTCCAGGGAAAACCCGCAGGGGCGACGGGGGTTTCCCGGAGGGATTCGGCCGAGGTCTTCCCAACGATATGCCAACCAGAATACGTCAAATTGCACCCATCGTTGTTGATGGATCAAATTGCATTCAGGAGTCGGGACTTTTTCTGAGCTCGTCGCTGAACCTGTGCCCCCAAAGTGTTAGGGCGAGTTTGATCGGAAGGTCACGCGCAGATGTTTTGAAGTTTGTGACGAAGCCAGTAGCCTTTGCTCCAGTTCGCAACTCCCGAATTAAGACTGCACCTTGGCCACAGGGAGCATTTCTGATGACCGCTTAATTTCTGAAATAACGGATTTATGTACTCAGATGGAGAGCTTATCACAGCAAACCTCTCAAAAAATGTACTCACTGTGAACGGTTCTGATACATTGTTTCGGGTATCCCATTGAGCTATGTATACATGACATTCAGGCAAACATATATTTGTCACTGGTCTGTTCAGGTTCTTGACACTGAGGTGCATTCTGGTACAAAAGCTACTTACACCGCACAGCGGAGCATCATGCAACGCACCACTCGTTCCCCGTAAATCTCCAGACCATCAGTAGTTGTGCGTACTTAGTTCCCTGTCAGAGTGACGCTACTTCTCGAATACAGGCAGATGTTCTGAGCAATCTAGTCTCTGGTGTCGTTACCGGCAGGTTGCGGACGAGCATGCGTGAAATAGACGTTGCGTAGCTTAGGCTCCGACAGAGGAGAATGGCGTCATTGAATCTTTGGGGGTTCGATGTGCCATGGCGGTCAGACAACTCAGATTTTCCAATGCAATCAAGCAAAGCTTGCGAGAGCCACGGTAACGAGTTTTCCCAACAAGCGAATGCTCGCCGCATTCCGTCCGAGCAGCCCGAATTGGCTCCTTGGATCAATCTGGCTTGTCACGACCGTCCCATTCCACCAGATTCCACGGCGAGCCTTCCGGACATGGATTCAATACTCGATCTTTCGGATGATACCTATGGAGAGCCAAGACGCGTTTCTCTGGATGATTCCTATGTTGATCTTATAAAGAGGATAAACTGGACTTTTGGTTCTGGAACGGATCGCGGCGACCCGCCGAGGAGTAACTGGATGCTGGATCAGATGCTGAGCCACCTGACGCCGAATCTCGTCGTGACATCTGGCATCGCGGAAAAAATGCAGGCGATGTCCACGTGGCAGGCCGTGCGGGGAATCTCGGATTTCGAATTAAAGCTGCGGCAGGAGTGGGGGTACTGTTTGCCATCCACCAGGTCACTCACTCTCACCGACCTGTACCCTTCCCCGTGTATTCTAACCGAACCAATTCCTACGCACACCTAGGAGCCAATGTTGAGACGTCTCAAACCTCACATTTAGACGCCACTGATCGCGTGTCGCAATCCGAGAATCTCGGCTCGCAGAAGAGGAATCGGGCCCGGGAAAGATCGGGTGAATGTGGAGGAGAGTGGAGGAGCGGCGAAGATAGGCCACCGGGTTTGAGAGACGAGGAGATTGGACGAGGCGGCCGCGTGGCTGCTCGCTGCGCTGACGGCGCAGATGACTTGGCGATGGCACGAGGAGAGAGCAGATGCAGAAAGGTGGGTTCTTCTCTCTTATGCTGCGGCAAAACACTTCTCATTTCTCTGCCCGTCTGTCGTTGCAAGCACCAAGCAATCCACACTTGGCAATCCACCTCAGATCTGCACTGCCATTCCCAATTTAATCTCTTCCGTTCCTCCACTCCGCTATACTCCCCATCCCCACTCTCTCTCTCGCTCTCCCTCTCCCTCCCAACATCCCCTTTGTCTCCCGGTCTGCCAGCATCCGCACGCCCTCGCGCACGTGGCGGCGTGCGCTCTCAGGGGGCAGCCCGCCGCCCTTTACGTCCTCCAGTCTCTCCGCTCGCGTGGTGCCTCACCCTCCGCACTCGCTGCCCCCGCTGCCCCCGCTGCCCCCGCTGCCCCCGCTGCCCCCGCTGCCCCCGCTGCCCCCGCTGCTCCCACGAGCTCGCAAAAGAGAGGTCCAGCAGCTGCACGGGCCGTGGCGAGGCAGGGGGTTGAGGAGGCGGTGCTGGGCGAGATAGTGGCGGATGGGCACGTGTGCCGGAGACTGCACTGCCTCGCAGCGAGACTGCAGGCGCCACCTGGTGCTGCTGACGCAGCAGCAGCAGCGTGGGGAGTGCCACGTGTGCTTGCTGACGTGGACTGCCAGCTGGCTAGTGTGCCGTGTCAGTTAGCTGCGTGCAGGATGGTGCAGCAAGCGGCAGATGCTGACGGTGCAGGTGGCAGAGCATGTGGCGATGCTGCTGGCGGTGGTGGTGGGGGTGGGTATGGCAGCGACGGGGAGGGCTCGGACTGGGATTCAGAGAGTGGGGATGTGTGGGTGGGATGGACGGGCGGGGAGAGTGATGACGACGAGAGCGATAGAGACGAGGAGGGCAACGAGGGAAAGGAGGGTGAAGAGAGTGCGTGGTGCAAGAGCAGCAGTCAACACCATCATGATCACGCCAATCATGGACCTAAAGCGCATCATGAGCGCATTGCAGCAGCAGGGGCAGCAGCATACAGGTCCCCGCGTGGAGAGCCACGGCCAGGGGGTAGCGCAGTGGGAGCGGTAGGGGGCGGTGCGGAGCGGGACGACGCGGTTCTGAGGGGTTTTGGGCGGGCATTGTCTCTGGTTCTCGCTCAGTACGAGGCCGGGGTTGCCCAGCTCGCCCGGGCGTGCACTGCTGCTCTTTCTGCCTCATCAGCAACGGTAGCAACAGATTGTTCCAGCTCTGCACGCTCACAAGCAGCCAGTCCAGGCGGCCCTTCAGATGCCGTGCTTCTGCTGGCCATGCGGAGCAGGCGACTGAGGGAGCAGCTGAGGCGCCTGGTGATGTTGCTGGGGATGGATTCGAGAGAGAGGGAGACAGCAGGGGGTGAGAGGAAGGGGCAGCCATGGGAGGGCGGGGCGTTGAGGGGGAAGGAGAGGGCAGAGGGGAAGATGGAGGACGCGTGGTCGGTGGTGTACCAGTGCCCTCGGATGCCCATGCCTTGCTCGTCAGATCCGAGCAGTGCAGGCATGAGAGCCATGCCTCTCACTCCACCCGCTGCACACATGCACCGCACGCCCCACACGCACCACATGGGCCATACTGTTGCTGCCAGCGGTGGCAGCAGAGCCGTGCGCCCCACCACCACCCACAGCAGCCCAGCTGCTGCACTCCTCTCTTACCTTCACTGCATGCTCCAGCTCACGGCCATGGATAACAGCAGTGGCAGCACGGCCAGTGCTCTTGGTTTGAGTCAGAAGCAGCAGCATCGGAAATGGGGAGGCGATGGTTCAATGGAGGCGATGAGGTGGCTGTTTGTATCGTCGTGCCGGCCGCTTGTGTGCCAGCTGAGGACCACCATGGCTCTGGGTGACCTCGCCTCCTTGCATCCCTCCCTCGCTGCTGCTGCTGCTGCCACTGCTGCAGTTTCTGCTGCTGCTGGGAGTGCTGCTGCTGGGAGTGTTAGCCACGCCACCAACGCCACCACCGCCATCACTCGTACCCCTCCTACCCCTGCTGGACAGTTCACTCCCACTCGCAGCGTCACTCCTTCACACATGGTTACCCCGTCTCATCTGGTTACCCTATCCCGCCAGGTTAACCCCTCGCATCTGGTTTCCCCATCGCACGTAGTCACCCCATCACAGTTCGACACACCTCGTTTCCTGTCCAACCAGGCAGCAGCAGCTAGCGACGCGTGGAGTGCGTCGCTCTTCCTTCGTTTTAGGAAGGTGCGTTTTTAACTTAACTAGGCTATGAATCGAACTAATCTGACTCGATTTTCTTTCCTTTATGTTGTTTTTGCATGGCCTCTCCATTCCACCCACGCCCTTGACCCCTTACCCCTGTTTCCCCTTTTCTTTCCTCCATACTCAACACCAGATCAACCACCTGCTGCCCTTGTTCCTCCATCCAGTGTCACACCTCGTTGTAAGAACAGCGCAGCAGCAGCACATACTCCTCTCTGCTCCCTCCCCCACCATTCGCCAACTCGCCTCCCGCCTCTCCTACCTCCTCTCCTCCCTCCTCCTCCCCCACTCACACCCCTTCCCCTCTCTGCCAACCAATGGAGAAAATCCACGTCACGTTCAACCAGCGCTTGCGTCTGATTGGTCCATCGATTTCACCATGGCTGGGGTGGCCCGAACCAGAGAGATCGTCCAGAACTGGCCCGCCAAGGCTGAGCTGCAGGTTCGGCAGCTTCTGGACGCTTTGGAACCTTGGTCCAGTGCAGCAGGCGAGGCTCGGATGGCTGATGTGGGGGATGTGCTGTGGGGCCAGTTTGGGGCGGCAGCAGTTCCCGTGCTGCCTCCAGGGGCTGTAACGGATGCTGCTGGGAAAGGAACGGCTGTAGCAGCAGCTACAAAAAGACCAACAGGTGGCTTGAAAGCTGCAGAAGCAGGAGTAGCAGCAACAACAACAGCAGCAACAACAACAGCAGCAACAGCAGCACCATTACCACTGCCGCCACTGCGCCCCCCTCCTGGTGCTTCCAGGGCCGCACCTCTCCACAGAGCAAAGGACGGACAAGCTCTGAGGAGGGAGGAGGAGGAACGCGAGGGAGGGAAAGGAGGGAGGGAGGAAGGGAGGGAGCAGATCTGCTCTGGCTGTGGCTGGTCGCATGAGCCCTCCTCACACACACCTGGTGACGACGTGGCAGCAGCTGATTGGCCATGGAAAGGCACCCACCCACCTCCTCTGTGCAATCTGCTTGCTGGTGTGCACATGCCAAGCAACGAGTCAGCACAATCCCCCGGCTGCGCCTCACCCAACTCCACACTGCGTCACGCATGGGTGGAGTGCGGTGCCATGCTGCGCCTCTGTGACCCCCGCGCTGGCCCCGCTTTTCCCTGGTCGTGGATGGCTTGTAACGAGGATGGTTGTAATGGGGATGGCTGTGGTGGCGCTGCGGTGCATGGTGCGAGTGGCATCTCATGGCATGCAGTGCTCCAGCATGCTCAGAGGCATGGAAAGGAGGGAGGTATGGGGGCAAAGGAGAAGGTAAAGGAAGGAGGAAAGGACGGAGGAATAAGGGGAGGAAAGGAAGGATCAAAGGAGGGAGGAAAGGAGGGATTAAGAAAGGGAGCGGCAGGTAGTGGGGAGGGGAAACAGAAGGGCGTTGAGGTTCAGAGTGGGAACAGCGGAAGGGCGTTGAAGCACAGCGGAAGACAGAGAAGTGGGCACAGTGAGAGGCGGAGAAGTGGGCGCAGTGGGAAGCAGGGTGGGTTGGGTAGGCAGCAGAGTGGGAGGCCTGCTGGGAAGCAGAGTGGGGAGGCGTTTGGAAGGCAGGGTGGGCGTGGAGGGGCAGCAGGGAGGGGAGGGGGCCATGTAACGGATGAGGAGAGGCGGCTGGAGGTCATGGCAGTCACAGAGATGGATGGGAGCTTCGATGATGCCATCCATGCCCACCTGCTGCTGCCCATCCGTGCAAGGTATGCTCGTGATGCCTCGAAATGAGCAGCATGTGATGTGAGTGCCACCGCCTCTTCCTCTTCCACCACTCGCCTGCTGCCATCTGTTCTCCTGCTTGCCCATTATTACTCCTCCCCTCTGTTCCCAAGTCAACCATCAGTTAAACAGTCTCTACCTCCACCTTTCTCGGCCCTGCCTCCCCATGTCTCTCCCCCCACCAGCCACGCACTGGTGAGCAGGGCAGCAGTGCAGGTGCTGTTCGCTGTGGGGCGCTACCGCGACCACTGCACCGCACTGCACCACCTCTTCCTCTCCCCCCACTCTGCCCTGCCCTCCGCCCTCCTGCACGCCCTCCATGCCGTGGTGAGTGCTACATACATGCATGCCCGCTACAGCAGGACCTGTTTTTGAGGCGCCTAAAATAACATGCCCCCTACAGCAGGACCTGGGCCAGCATTCTCTCACTCTCACTGCACCACCACGCCCTTTCTCTTTCCCTGCTTGCTGCCTTTTTTGTTCAACTTGCTTTTGCTTCTGGCACCTTTACCCCCTCTTCTCTCCTCTCTCCTCACTCGTCTTACCTCTCCCCTCAACCTCTCCCCTTCACTCTGCTGCAGGACTGGGCCAGCCTCCGCTCACTGCCAGAGCAGCAGCACGCGCTCTCCTCCGCCCTCGACACCGCCGTCTCGCGAGCCTGCCTCTCCTCCCTCCCCGCCTCCTCCCTCTCCCGCCTCCACGCCTTCATTGCGCCCTCCTCCCTCTCCTCCTCCTCCCTCTCCTCCTCCGCCCTCTCATCCATGTCAACACCACCGCCTCACCCAATGTCGCCAGGGTCGGGAGGGGGTGCAGTGGGCAGTGCGAGCAAGCAGCTCACGTGGGGCCCTTTGTCTGCCCACCGTGAGTGCCCAACCTGGCAGATAGAGCAGCATGTCTGATAGATTGTTACGTCTGAGATTTCTTTGAGGATGAGAACTGTTAAGGAGGGAGGGTTGAGAAAGAAGGGAGGGGGGTGAGTGGGCAGTGCGAGCAAGCAGCTCACATGGAGCCCTTTGTCTGTCCACCGTGAGTGCCTGGGTTATTATAACAGTTGAGGCACTTTCTCAACCGCGCTGCATCCCTCCCCACACCCTCCATCCGAATCTGGTCCATGTTACGTTCCACGAGTGCGGTATGACACTTGCCTGGGCACGTTCTCAACCGCACTGCATCTCTCTGCGCCCCTCCCCGCACCCACCATCAGGGCTGGGCGCGTTTGACTTTGTGCGGGTGGGGTACGACCCTGGCTGGCCAGCAAGCGTGGTGATAACACTGCACCTGGTGCAGCAGTATGGAGACATTCTCGCTGCACTGATCAGGCTGCACCACGTGCAGCGGGCCGTGGAAAATCTCACTGTTCACGTCAAGGTAGGCTATTTTTTGGGAACCTCGATAGCCTGCTAGCGTGGTGATAACCCCCTAGCTGGTACAGCAGTACGCAGACAAACATGCTCACTGCGCTAATCAGGCTGCACTATGTGCAGCGGGCCATCGGCAGCCTCACCAATCACATCAAAGTGGGCTTTGAGTTGAAGCGAAAGTCACTCTCTCTCTGCGCAGCTCAGGTTGCGCCTGGTGCATGGTGCGCCTGGTGCATGGTGGGCCCCGATTCACCAACGTCACCCTACCTATGGAGGCCTCACCATTCATGTCATAGTGGGCCCCAGTTGATGCCTTTCACACTAGCACCATGTGCAGAAGGCAATAAGGCAAATAAGGCATTGGCAGCATCAATGTTCATAACATTTCAATGTGGGCTGCATTATGCTCGTTGCTTGCCTTGACCCAGCATGTGTTCTTTTCCGCATCAGCCCTACCATGCAGGAGCATACACTTGCGCTCCATGGCATGAATCCTCATGCCCCGCCATGCCGTACCCTTGCTGTCAGGTCCTCCGTTCAGCACTGTTGGCCCAGTCATTGCCACCAGCGCCAACAGCACCAGCGGCAGCAGCGGCGGCGGCAGCAGCAGGAGGCAGGGCAGCCCACAGGGAGCAGCATCGGCGTCTTTGCGTCCTCAACGTGTTCATGTGAGAGCCTTCCTGTGAACATGAAGGGGCATGTCTTTGCCCCTCCCACGCCTTCCTGGCGCAGCTGAGCTTTCCTATAAACCTATGCATGCATAGCAACTTCTTTTGGGGATGATTACTCAGGGCAGCATGCACCGCTGCTTGCTGGCCAGCCAAGCCCCCCCGACACTCACTGCACCCAATACACGCCCTCCTGCTCTCTCCTCTTCCCCTTCCCCCTTCAGCATGCGCGCATCACAGCTGGTGTCTTGCATGCTCGCCTTTATAACCGCTCAGCTGCAGCGAGCAGGGCAGCATGGGGACCAGATGCTGTTGCTGGGCATTGATGACTCCTCAGAGGGACACAAGCCCCACCTGGTGGGTCTGGGTTTTCCATGGGTAATTCCTTGAGCTGCCTCGAGCATAGATTTTCGCTTGAATGAGTGCGCAGATGCAGCAAGCAGCGCAGCAGGGTGACCAGATGCACAAGCACAAGCACCCACGGAGTGAGTGGGGCGAAAACAAGGAGCATCAATAGAACAATGAGTGAGTGATGGTTTTCATGTGCTTTGAGAGTCCCTGGCTTGGCGTTTATGTCTAGGTCCTGCCCAGTTGGATCTATTGTTGCTCCTTGTTTTCGCTCTTTTTTTTTTTCTCCCAATTCCCCTTTGTTCTATTCGTAATCCTTCCTTTGCCCCTTCCCTTGTTCCACCTTCCCTTGTGCCACTTTCCAGGACCTATTCTCATTCCAAGAGGCACATGCACAGTTTCTGATTTACTGCACAACCAGGTACCCCCTCCTCCCTCACTCCGTATTCCAATTTCACCGTCTCTACTATCACATATAACCGTATTATTATCTATAACTTGAAGTCATCATCCTTCCTGTCTGTCATGGCAGGTGCCTGCTAGACGCGCGGAGTGCACCCATCAGGGAGCGCCTAGACAGTCTGCTACAGCTGGTGTTGGATGTGCATCGTAGCGTTGACTCGGCTCGCATGGTCGCCCCTTTCTCTGAGTTCTTCCTCGACGACGATACTCCCATCTGGGAAGAGGTGAGGGATGTAGTAACTCGAGTGCGTATGCTGTGCTGTCGTGGTATATGTCAAACAAATATATTGTGCACCTATGCTCAACCGCCCCGCTCTCTCTGAGTTCTTCCTCGATGACGGTGCTCCCATCTGGGAGGAGGTGAGGGATGTTCCAGCTTAAGAGGAGAGGGAAATAGCTTGCTGCAGCTGGTTCTGAATGTGCATCGCGGGGTGGACTCTGCCTCCATGATCGCCCCGCTCTCGGATTTCTTTCTCGGTGATGCTCCCGTTTGGGAGGTGAGGGATGTAGCAACCTTTGAGAAAGCTCTGATTAGACACCCTGTTGTGCAGGTGGGGTAACGAGGCCTTGGATGACTTGTTTGATTTTGCAGCTCGTGATCATGCTTGTTCTCTGTTTCATCTCAAGTTTGTGCTTGTGATGGATGGGGTGCAGGTAGAGCAGCATGTGGGAGAGTTCAACGAGGCATTGAACGACTTGCTTGATTTTCTCTCGCGCAAGCAGGAAGTTTCTCGTCCTGAAAAACGCCTCCTCAAATGCCTCATTTTTCTCAAACTCAAATAATCCAGACTTGTCACATGGCTACACTTGGTTGTGCACTTTATTTGGGAGAATGTTTCATGCTTTCTTGTATATTTTTTGTGTAGGCGGTTGATTAATCACCTAATAAAACCGTATACGGTAGCTTACTGGTACGAGTTGCGCGAGGCTTCCTCATTTGCCGAGTCGCTTGAGCAGGGACTCCATTAGACCTAAGTTCACCTGACGCGTAGTTACCTTGCCCTTCTTCCGCACTCAGCCATTTATCCGCATTCTCGGTCTAACGTCGCGGCGAGATTCGACAATGGCAAGCGACAATTGCGGCAGTAGCACCAGCAGCATCAGCACTGGTAGACAAACGCGAGTGCAGCAACTTGAGCGACTTCAGGTGTGCAGGACTTCACACGGTTGCACTAACATCAGTTCCGTCCTTCTCCTTTCCCTCTCGTCGCAGATGCTCGTTTTTTCAGTCATTCGTTGCCACGTACCGGCCCCACTCGTCCCCCCTCGTCGCTTCCATCGAGGCGTTTGGTACGTCGTTCAAAGCTCGAATGGTTCGATCTCGTTTCCTCCGTCAATACCGCCCGCCTACTAGGAGCTGTCGCGGCTGCGGAGGAGTCTCGCGGGAGCCAAGGGTGTGAGATCAGATCCCAGGGCTGAACCTGCACACTCGGCAATCCCAAGGACGTCTACAGGCTCGGAAGCGAGGCAGGGCATGAGGCGGCGAATCCAGCTGGCTCAGTCATGCGGGGAGGCAGGGAGGGACGGCGGAGGTGGGGAAGGTAAGGGGAAGGTTGCAGTGGCAGAAGGGGGTCAAAAGCAGAGCCTGGGAGAATAGAGGTGTGTGGAGAGCGTGCGAGGGCTGGTTCGACTGGTAACAGCAACATGAGACCAGCGCGGGAGGAGGCGGAAGTGCAGTTGGGAAGAGTGCATCATTTTCGTGGTGCAGAGCGGTGCAGCGAGGCTCAGAGGGTGGAGTTGCGTCTGCAAGGGGAGCATGCAGTGAGAGGTGGAGGGCTGGGAGGTCCGTCGTTGGTGGCGGTACCTGTGGCGAGCCGGCAAAGCACAAGCACAAGCAACAGCGCAAGCACGAGCGTGGACATGAGGATGAGCATGAGTATGAGCATGGGGCGGTTTGAGGGCACGCCTCACGGCACGTTGGGAAGGGAGGTAAGCATCTGTGGATCATCATGGGTCAGCTTGTGGTTGGTTGGCTGGTTCGTTTGTGCTGCTCATTTCGTCTATGATGGGTTATGTGCATGCGCGAGCCTCCATGTGTGGCCCCCATGCTTCCAAGTATTCCTCTCATTCCTGCCGTCTCTCAAAGCCTGGGGACACATGAGTAACGGCGTTACAGTACAGCGACCATGCTCCGTCTCCTCACGTGCTCCTGTATGCTTCCCAGACACAGCTGGATCGCGTGTTGGAGTCAGTCCTACAGCACAACTGTCATGCTTCTTGTGCTCCCCATGCTTCCCATGATTGCCACGTGCTCCCATGTCCTGCACACGTGCTCCCATGTCCTGCACACGTGCTCCCATGTCCTGCACACGTGCTCCCATGTCCTGCACACGTGCTCCCATGTCCTGCACACGTGCTCCCATGTCCTGCACACGTGCTCCCATGTCCTGCACACGTGCTCCCATGTCCTGCACACGCGCTCCTGTATGCTTCCCCAGACAGAGCTGGACCGCAGGTTGGAGGCAGCCTTAAGGGCTGGTGATCACGCAGCAGCGCAGCGGCTGAACGATGCACTCATGAGGCGGGAGAGCGTGCGGCAGCAGAGACAGGCGGAATGGCACATGCAGCTCGCAGCAAGCCTGCAGGTGAGGAGAGAGGCAGAGCCGGAAAGGTTTGCCAGTTTGACCGACCATGCCACAGCCAACAGCTTGCTGCTTGGACTTACTGGTATGAGCGCTCCTGGCTGAAGAGCACTCTTTAAGAGCACGCTGGGGCTGAAGCGTGCCCTCTAGGCAGGGTGAGCGTGTGCAAGCAGAGACAGGTGGAGTGGCACGTGCTGGAGTGAGCTAGTGTGGAGGAGTGGGGAGTGGGGCAAGGCGTAGCGTGCTCGACAGAAGCATGAAAGCATGTCCACGGCAGGAGCAAGGCAGTGGCTAAACTGGTTAGCAGCGTTCCTCACATGCACACATCCACCCGTCGCGTTTCCACAGGAACAGGAAACACAGCGGCGCAGGAAACGGCAGCGGCTAAACTGGGGGTGAGTTCCTTCTTTTTTCATCTACTTTCTGGACTTGGAAAAATTCTGTTGGCATTCTGTACTGTGTCAGGTCACATCATGCTGCTTTCCGCCTCCGTGTGGGCTGATTTGTTGCAGGATGGATGTGCTGCGAAAGTCAGAAGGGAAGGGCAACATGTGACGTGGAGGAGCATTTGTGCATACCCTGAATGTGTAACCACCGGTAGCAGAACCATTAGCGACTAAATGTCATACCAGGTTAGGTTTGTACGGTACGTTTTTTCTTTTAACCCGGATTCTCAAGTTCCCCAAAACTGCCTCAACCTTCCTACCTTTGGTTGGGTTTAACCCAGTAGAGAACAGCCTACTTCGCGAATCGTCGAAGCGATCGCTGCAACCCTGTTCCCGTTGCTTACAATATTCAAATGACAGGAGTGTAGAGAGTTATATTTACAGTAATCCATGTGCTTGTGCTGTATAGAAATGATAAGCTATTCAGTAGTTGTTGTGGCTGGAGCCGGAAGTGGTTAGAACGGCATACTGTAAAGAGATGTCTCTACAGATGATTCCTTATGCAGTTGCCTACTAAGGATAACATGCTTCCTACATTTCCTGTACCGTACCCTGTAGTTAATGACCGTTGAGAGAACGGACCATCTTATTCTTCCACCACAGCCGAACTCTCTAAGACTCCACCTTCCACCTCATCTTCACGTTCACAGCTCCCAGTCTGCAAAGCGTCACCATCAGCCCAACCAGCACAAGACGCACCAGCAGCAGCATCAGCAGCTCCAGAACCAGAAGCCATGCCAGCAGCAGCAGGTTCACGGAGCGGTGGACGGAGCACAGGAGCCAGCAACCCAGCGTCAGCGGCTTTGGCAGCAGGGAGGAAGGGCCTGAGGAGGCCACCCAGAGCGTATGACAGGGAAGCAGCGTCACCCCGCCACCGCCGCCGGAGCTTCAAGCACTGCTGCAGCCAGCGGGGCTTCAGACACTGCTGCTACACAGAATGCACCCACTCCCTGTTGGGCTAGGGGTAGCGGGTCAATCTTTCGTCGGGCTGCCGGGGCGCTTGTCCCTGAAACCTCCCCCCATTCCAGTCCACCTTCCGGCACATTCAAAGCCGGGAGCGCTCTTTTCTTGCTCCACCCCTGCGTTCCATCACTCTCCATCACCCCGCCCAAATTACCCATGTCGCTCAATCCACTGCAGCTGCTCAAGCCACGTATGCCATTTACGCCACCCGCACCACCATCCCTGTGACTCCCCTGGTCTTCTTCAATGTTGTGAATGCGCGCTCCTCTCTCCGATCCCTCCTCTTCCTCCCCTCTAACCGAACTCTCGTCCTCTCTTCCTCCTGAATCACCTCCGTCACCTTCTGTTTCCGCACAGTCATGATTTGTTTCACTTGTAACATAGCGAAAACCGGCGACAGCGGCCATCTGTTCGCGCAGCAGAAGAATCTCCTCGCCTTGCCTCTCCACCTCCGCCCTTAAACCCTCTACCTCCTCCTCCTCGTACCGCGCTTTCTCGACTAAGATCCTCTCTCTCTGCCGGGCGGCTAACTGGTCGGCAGCTTTATCGTCTTGCAGCCGTCGGATCGACTCCATGCTCGCCATCGCAGCGCTGTCCGCTGCCGCCCGCTCCTGCTCCAGCTCCCGTCGCAGACTGTCGCTCAGCACCCACTCTTGCTCGAGCTCTTGTCGTAGAGCGTCGCACGTCGCTCGCGCTTGCTGGAGCTCGTGTCGCAGGGCGTCGTTTTCTTGCACGTGAAGCTCGCCGGACGTACCCGCTGCGATAGTCCTGCTCCGCCCTTCGCCTCCTCTTCTTGTTACAAGGTCCTCTTCGCCTGCTGCAGTGGCGAGCTTCGCAACAGCTCTCGCCTCCTCAACCCATCGCCTCATGTTATCCTCGTCCCATAACCTACCCGGAGAAGATTTATCGCCTAGCGACGACGACGACAGCCTGAGTTGATCCCATGGCGACCATTCGTCGCAACCTACTTGCTCAACGCCCTCGCAACTCCATGCATAAGCCGCATTCTCCGTGTACTCCTCCCTGTGCTCCAAATCCCGAGCCTTACCGTAGAACTCAATATCGCGTACAATGGCCGAGAGCCAGGTCTCGACGAGGCACACGAATCGCACGATTCTCTGTACGGCGCGGAGCGGCGGCAAGAGAAACGTCAAGGCGAGTCTGCAGGCGGCGAGGGCGACGAGGGCGCGAAAGAGCAGGAGGAGCGAGCTGAGCGCGTGGATGATCTGCGAGGAAATGGAGAGAATCTCGGCCGCCGTACATCGCGCCGAACGAATTAATGACGTCGACATTCTTCTGTCTGTCAGGAAGGGTTTGGGTGGAAATTCGTGTGCGTGCGCATTCTTGGTTGCGGCGTTGCTGGACAGGCCGTATGCGATGGGTTTGCTGAAGCTGTTGTTCTGCGCGGATGCTCTGTTGCTCCGAGAGCTGCTTCTGCAGCTATACGCTTGATCGACCATAGGTTTCAACAAGCGTGTGACAAACGGTATGAGAAACTCACGAGATGCTATTTCCGCACCCATTTGGGAAAGGCACTGGGCGTCGCTATTTATTTGTTGAGTTCTGCACCCTTGTCTAGCTTGCTGGACCAGCGCCAGCAAGGGGCGATCTGTGCAGAACTGGGGGTGTGGGTGATCAAAGTTTGGTGGGGCAAGAAAAGGGGAGATTGATGGGTCGTGGCCGTCGAAAGCGCCTGGGATGTGAAATTGCTGGAATTGAGTTTCGATGCGTGCATGCATTGAATGCGACGCGTGCGTGAAATGCAGGGTATGAGCGACGCGATCTAAAAAGGAACGGAATCGGGGTCCGATGTGAGTGTGAGAGAAACGAGCGTGAAGCGCAAAGATAACTTCAGGGTCTCTGTTATGTACTGTATGTTCTGCGAAACGTATGTGCTACAAAAGCATTCAAATCACATCTGGGTGGACTGTTTTGACTTGGCACACCAAGGCTCAACCTCCAATAGAACAGCCAAATGCATCGCAGTTGGGTTTTTCCTGTTTCGCTCAAATTCGCGAAACTTCATTTGCGAGACACGGTTGGAAAGCTCCGTGTTCAGATCCGAAAAGCGAACATTAGGAAACCCAAGGGGTGTCGAATCGGGTAACTTGATTGCTTGTCATTTTGTGACCCACCATTCTTTTGGAATTTGGCACAACCTCCACCTGTGAAGGCTGGCAGCAGGCAGTGTGGAAAGTGGGGGCGCGTCGACGACACAACCTGGCACAACCCACACCTGCCGCGTCGCATGTGAAACCTCCTCGCTGCAACCATCCCTTGCAGCCTGCTGTTCCCTCACTCTCACGTTTCGACGGCTCAGATCATCCCATCGTTGCGACCATCCAGCTCATTCCACACCCATCCGACACAACTGCGAGGCGCCCCCCACATGTGCCAGCGATCTCGATTCTCAGAGCCCAAGAAATGAATGCCGCCATTAGCACCGAGAGATAAATAGCTCGTAGTTCTCTTCAATTCACAAGCTCGATTTACTGGAGCTCCTAGAGCAATCCACTCTCGACTCGACATTCTTCAAACGCCCATGTGTGTGAGCGTCCCTGCTCGCTTCAACGTGTTCGATAAAATGGAACGAAGCGACTGGCTCGTACTCGCTGCGGCTGTTACCTAGACGTCATTACGGATTCTTCAGTTCCGAATTTTCAAAAGCACAATGACGCCTTTTAACGCGACAACAGCAGAGCGTATGCAGCACTCTGCGCGGTCGGTGAATGCGGCAAAAGATATACATACGACAGAAGAGGCGGCGGATCGAAGCGGCGCGAATCACGCGGATTCACGACGAAGCGGTTCGCATGCGACGATGCGGTTTCTCGCTGAGAGAATTACTACTATGCGGCGTGAATCACGTCGCTATGAGGGAATAAGCGCTACTACAGCCAGTGACTGCCCTCAGCGAGGAGAGAAAAATCCGTCCAACAACCTCCGGACGAGAAATAAGCGTGGGCGCTACCAATTAGCGAGGACGCTTCAATTTTCGCAATCCATCAGCATCCTCCAATACCAGCGCGCCACCTGTCCGATAGTAGCGCTAGGGACGAGAGGACGCGCTTTGCTGCTCCCTCCCTCCTCCCAGTCTTCCGAGTCCACCAATAAGCGCCGGGCTTCAGCTGGCTTCTGGCTTACAACGAATCTTCGTGCATCGAGGATGCGCTGTAGCTGCAGCTTCCGCCCCCAACTCGAAGACAAATAAAGCGCGCCGATTGGCGACAGGCCACGCGGACGGCCCAGCGTAGCCAGTTACTGCCCGCAGAGAGATGCGGTTAAAATCCGTCCAACAACCGGCGGACGAGAATAAACGTGGGCGCTACCAATAAGTGGCTCGATTTATCGCAATCCAGCAGCGTCCTCCAATCATTGGAGGATACCAGCGCGCCACGTGTCCGATAGCAGCGCTGGGGACGAGGGGAACATGCTCTCTGCGGCTCCCCCCTCCCCCTTGGTCTTCTGAGTCCACCAATAAGCGCCGGGCTTCAGCTGGCTTCTGGCTTACAGCGAATCCTCCTGCATCGAGGATGCGCTGTTGTAGCTGCAGCTTCAGCCCCCACTCTGACTCGAAGACGAATAAAGCGCGGCGAATGGCATTATGCCACGCGGACGGCCCTGCTTAGGGCCCACGTACGGTGACCCTCCCTGCACATCGCACACACAATAAGCGGCTCGACACCGATCCAATCCACTTCTGTCCAGAATCCGACCATCATCCCTCGCCATGAACCTTCTACCCCTGCGATTGCGACTGCCCTTCGGGCGGATCGCACAGAGTCGCAGGACTGGTCGCACGGCGAATAAGAGGCTCTATCGCCCACGGGGAGATTGGCTACGGACTTTATGACTGGGGCAAGTTTTGAGCGAGGAGTGTGACTATAGCCGCATGCAGTGCGATGACACAATAAAGGGAAGGGTACTGACTTGTCAGCTGGGAAATTCTGTTCCAACTGCGGATTCATTGATTAGTTTCTAAGGAGTATTTCATATTGCTGTTTTCTTTCTCATCAATGTCAAGCAAGATCTACCGGTATAGCAACACTGTGAACCCACAGTGTGCACAGGAAAAGGGGAGTTAGATTTGATTAACGATAATCATTTCTGCAGCACAAGCACACCCATAAGGCCTCCTCCAATCTCATAATGCACTGCTTTGGAGAATCCAGCTTCCTTTGCCAACTGCTCCTGCTGCCGCCCTGTGACATGCACACACAAAGCCATGCACAGAAAATCAATTGAGGGTCTAAGAGCCATGCACAGAAAATCAATCTTGATACGAGGATCTCTAAGAGCGTGTTCCTACACCTCGTATCAGAAACACCTCGTATCAGTTTCGCGTGGCGAAACGCATTTCAGTGTGTTCAACTGCGGTTGGATGCGTTTTAGTGCGGTTCGACGCGAAATTGATACGAGGTTGCCTGATAGGAACACGCTCTAATGCATGGGGCAAGACATGGCCTCGAAGGTGTGGATGATGAGAAGATTAAGTGGGAGGACAAAACTTGCACAACTTGTGGGAAGGCATCACCTGTGGGGGCAGGTACTCGTACTCCTCTGACAGCCCAAACAGACAGCAGCACCTGGGGGAGGCACTAATCGTGAGGAAGTTGTTACCTACGGAGCAGCCATTATCTGGGGGAGGTGTCACCTGTGGGGAAGCGGCGGATGGAGGGCAGCAGGTACTCGTACTCCTCTGACAGCCCAAACATGCGTGCCACCGGCACCACTGCGTTCTGCAGAGCAAACTCCTGCATGTGGGGTATGGAAAAGGGGGAGGGAGTGAGGAGGGGGTGGGGAGGGAGTGGGGAGGGAGTGGGGAGGGAGTGGGGAGGGAGTGGGGAGGGGGGTATGGTGTGTGACAGCTTCTGAGAGTGCTGTTGACACCAATGCCTTTGCAGAGCAAACTCCTGTAGGGGAAAAGGGGAAGGGAGAAAGGCAAAGGAGAAAAGGGGAGGGGGAGGGGCTTTTGAGTCGAAGCAACAGAGTGTGCTGTACAGGGCCAAGTTGTGCATGCAGAGGAGAAGAGGAAGGACTGGAAGAGGGGAAGGGGATCAAAACAGCTGGTTACTAAGGCAACTGAGGGAAACGTGATACACATGACTGCTAGTGATGCCTCAAGAACGCTCTGCTGCTGCTCTTGAACGCAACCTTGCTAACCTGGAAAGAAATTATGCTGACCTGGAATGGGATAATGCTGACCTGGAATGCGGCCACAAGTGGGTCCTCCGTGTGGTTGAAGTCGAGAATGGCTGCAGAGCTACCTGCAGGTGGGGAAACGCAGAGAGGGACAAGGAAACAGAGAGAGATATGGCAAGCACGTGAGGCACTATTGCTCGTGAGGCACTATTGCTCGTGAGGCACTATTGCACGCGAGGCACTATTGCTCAACAAGAATGCCCTTTGAGCACGCGGAGATATACCCCACCACCCATTTCTCTTCCTCCCACCCCTCACTAGTCTTCAGCACGCAGTGAATCTCCTGCTTCACAACTCACAAGTCCACCACCACAGCACTCCGCTCCGCTCAGCCAAACACTCAGCAGTCCACCCACCCAGCCATCCATCCACCCAGCCATCCATCCACCCAGCCATCCATCCACCCAGCCATCCCCCGCCATCCACCCACCCAGCCATCCACCCATCCAGCCATCCATCCACCCAGCCATCCATCCCTCTCACAGTCCCTTCTCCCACCCTCGTCACTCACCAGCCTTGAGCACGCGGTGAATTTCCTGCAGGGCGCGTGGAATGCTGGTGACGTTCCTCAGCCCGTACCCCATGGTGATGGCGTCGAATGAGTCGGCATCAAACGGCAGGGCTAAGGCGTCGCCCTCCACCCACCTGGAAGGAAGTGAGGGAAGTGAGATGGGTGAGGGGTGGATGGATGAGGTGGGGGTTGGTTGGTGCTGGTGACGTCTCCCAGCCCGTACCCCATCGTATGGTGTTGAAGGTAGCTGCATCGAATGGCAGGGTCAGAGAGTCGTGTTTTGAGTCGACTCAAAACACCCTCCGCTCCACCCACCTGCAAGGAAGTGGGTGGGGACGAAGCAGGGGGGCAGATTGTTGCTGCCGGTGACACTCCTCATCCCATACCTCCCCCCCCTCACCTCCCTCACCTCCCTCTTTCACCCGCTTCCCTGCCCGCCCTCCCTACCTCATGTCCACTCGGCGAGCCGAGTAGCTGTCTTGCTGCTTCTGGGCGGCGACAACGAGCTGCTGGGCGGCGAAGTCGAGCCCCACCACGCTCCCTGTGGGGCCCACCTTCTCTGCCAGCAGCAAGGAGAGGTCGCCGCTGCCACAGCAGATGTCCAAAGTGGTGTCGCCTGGGCGCGCTCTGAAGGCAGGGGGAGAGATGGTGAGATGGTGAGATGGTGGGGAGGGGAAGAGGATAGGGATGGTTAGCCAGCAGCAAGGAGAGATCCCCGCTGCCACAGCAGATGTCTGATGGGGGAAGAGAGGCGCAGCATCGCCTGGGCGAGGTCTGATGGGGGAAGAGAGGGAAGAGAGGCCGGGGGCGGCGGACGGGGAGGAGCAAGGGGGGAGAGAGGGCGCATTGGGCTAAGAGGAGGGTGACAATGAGGGAAGAATTGGTGCAACAGGAAGGAGGGAAGGAGGGAGAGGCCACTTGCACGCTACTGCCCTGGACGCGCTCTGAGGGGGGTCATTTTTGAGAAATCTCCAAAATTTAACTTGATTTGCTTTTCGAAATTCCACTTGAATACATCTGGGCGCGCTCTGTTTCTCCTCATCCCACACCTCTATTCTCCCCCTGACCGCCCTTCCGTTAGCCTCGCCTTCCCCAGCCACCCACCTGCTCCACCCGACAGTCATTCGCTTCCACACGCGGTGCTGCCCCAGACTCAGCCAATCGTTGAGCTGCGCGTGGCAGGCAGGGAAGGGGGTGAGGGCGAAGGGAGAGCAGCAGAGACGAATTTGGCGAACGGGCGGGTGTTTGCGAGGGAGTGATGTTAATGAAGAGATTCTGTGGGCTGTCGCTCTGAAGTGCTCGATTTATGGCATGCGCCAGTCAGTGTTACTCGCACATTCCTCACGAGCCGCGCGTTATACTCACACCACGAGCGTACTCGCATAACTCGCATAACTCGCACAACTCACGCGACGACGATTACTCACGCTACGCGCATTACTCACGTCGTCATACATGGGAGCGATGTTATTGAATATCTTCTGTCGGCTGTCGCTCTGCGCGCGCTCCTCCTCGCTCCGCCCTCCCCTCCACCCCGCCTCCCTCCCCCTCTCATCCTCGCTATCAGTCAAGTCCGTCGGATTCACATCGGACGGCCCCTGATCATCCCAATCCACGCCCGTCGAATCCGCCGCTGCCGCCACTACCACGCATCGCCGCTCTGAGTGTCGCTGTGCATTCCCGCTAAGGCTACCTTGACACGTCCGTAAACGCGCGCTGACGCTGCTGCTGCGACTTAAGTTCCCGCCGGTACCTGTGCTGTTCTGACAGCCTGAATCGCGCAACTGCGCGCAGTGCAAACCAGCGCAAGGGCTCACTGCAGCAGCCGCGGACGCGATGGCGGAAGCCATTCTGTAACGTGATTGGTTGCGCGGATTCGGGTTCGATGAATTCAAGGAATCCCTTTGGGTTTGTCTCAGCTTGACACAGTTCCCGCCAAATCATGTCAGGCTGTTGCCTGTGACACGCTTGGAAGCGACGATGGGACGTTTTCGCAGAAGTGTCTCCGTGTAACCATGTAATCGAACGAAAGAACCTTTTGGGGCTTGCCGAGTGTGTGACCCGTCTGGTTCGTGATCAGCAGCTCTCGCGAATGGCTCGCGAAGCCATCCGGTGCAGTAAGCTCTCAGAGTTGACAACACTCCCCATGACATAAAAACAATCTTGTACTGTACTCAGATTAGTTCGTCCATCCAGCATAATTACAATCTTGTTTTCCGTAGCTGCTATATATCCCCCGCCGTTCATTCTCGCTGTATCTATTTTCAAGAGACTTCAAGAGTAGTTTGTTGTATAACCTCCTGAACATAAATTCCTTCTATTCTAATCTCTTCTGAGCATCGATCGATTCGTTCTAACCTCCTCGTAGATGGAGGGCGACTGGGGGGACTTCCAATCAGGAGCCAGCGGCTTCCTCTCAGCGCAAAACGCGCCGTCATCTGCGGCGGCACCGGCGCAGGCGGAGGGGGCCGAAGAGCTCACGGCGAGGGCCGTGGAGGCTACGCATTCGTCAGACGCGGATTTGGCGGCGAGCGGAAAGTCTGCCGCGAAAAGTAGCGACTCGTTTTGGGGGGAGGGGGAGAGCGGGGGTGGCGCGGATGCGGGAATGGACTTCTGGGGGGAGGTGCAGGCGCTGGGGGGAAGCGGGGAAGCGCAGGCATTGGGGGGAACTGCGGAAGCGCGGGTGACAGATGGGGGAAGCGGGAATAACCATTCGGGGCCAATGGCGCAGGGGGCGGAGACTCCGCTTTCTCCGCCTCCCGCATCCACCGTTGACAGCGGTGGAGTTGCGCCGGCGACAGCGGCGGCTGCAGCTGGCCCGCTAGCGGCAGCGCTGGCGGCACCAGTGGCGGCGTCCGCGGGAAGCGGATTAGGGTTAGATCATTCCGGGTTGCCTGGGCCTCAGAGTGGGCCCGCTAGCGTTCAAACTGTCGCCAGCGCTGGTTACCACTCGTCGCCAATGACCGCAGGCGGTTCGCAAGGACCCAGATCTCCGGCGAAAGCTGATCCGCACGTTGCGTCAGATCCTCATTATAAGCATGATTCGGTACAGCGACCGGGCGCGCATCATCCGAGCGGGTTTTCCGCCCACATGATGTCTTACTCGCACTCGTCCCCGCTCCGCCCCTCCGCGCCCCACGCGCTCGACGCGCATCAGCGGAAATCCCCCACCCCCCCGCCTCCCGCCAGTGCCGCCCATCCGCCCTTCCGCGGACCAGCGCCAGCGCCTGGGTCTGCGCCGCACTCCTCGCTCTCCGCCCGCGGCCCTCTCTCCGCCCCTCCCGTCTCTCACCCACAGTCACACCCCCCAGGTTCACACCCGCTACAATCACACCCGCCGTTTCTTCCCCCTCCTCCACACTCCCCCCCGTCTCGCTCGTTGCCCTCCCACCCCCCTCCGTCTCACCCTCCCCCGTCGCTTCCCCATCCCCTATCCCACCCGCCACCGTCACACTCGCCACCGTCACACCCGCCACCGTCACACCCGCCACCGTCACACCCGCCACCGTCACACCCGCCACAGTCTCACCCGCCTCTATCCCGCCCCACTCACCCCCCGCCCGGGTACAGACCTCCCCCGCAAGGCCCCCCTGGCTCTGCCAAGCCCGCAGGCGGGGCAACCGGGGGAGCAACAGGGGGGGCAGCAGCAGGGGTAAGGGGAGGGGTGGGTGCAGCGGGAGGGGCGTTAATGTCAGGCTCAGGCGCTCCTTCGGCTGCCACCACCACCAGCACCACCACTACTAGCAGCAGCAGCACCACCGCCATTGGAGCTGCTAACATCAGCACGACTAGCACCAGTGGCAGCAGCGGCGCCACTAGCAGCAGTGCGTTTGCAGCGCGCTCATCCCCGCCAGTCAGCTTTCGCCGCATGTCCAGCCTTGACGTCAAGACCTCTCTGGACGGCCTCGCTGTACTCGCTGTAAGTCATGCTCGCTGTAAGCTGTACTCGCTGTAAGCTGAACTCGCTGTATGCTGTACTCGCTGTAAGCTGTACTCGTTTTAAGCTGTACTCGTTGTAAGCTGCTGTACTCGCTGTAAGCCCTACTCACTGCAAGCTGTGCCGCATCGCATATGTGATTTATTCTCTCCGTATCTTCCATGCAACTACCAGAGGCAAGGGTCATGGCAGACAATAGTGGACAAGCCTCATACTGAGAGTGGTTCAAGCTGGGGCGGAGTGGTACAAGCTGGGAGGGCTGCCTCATACTGACTCCCCTCTTGCCGCATCACATATGTCGTTTCCTGTGCTTTCCATGCTGCAACCACCAGAGGCAATAGTGGACAAGGCGGTTGAAGGATATACCAACTCATACCGACTCGGCTCTCCCGTTGCCACATGACATATGTCATCTCATCTGTTTTGATGTACTTTCTTTTCAACCACCAGCGGCAGGGCTCGTGGAGGGCCATAGTGGACAAGGTCGTGGAGGGGTACAAGCTCGCGGGGCTGGCACAGCAGCTGGCGTTACGCGGTTACCACGTGCTGGCACTGATGAAGCTGCGCATGTATGGGGCAGCAGCAGAGGAGCTCATGCTGCTGGGGAACCTCGACTCCCCGCAGTACCGCTACGAGGCACACCCCGGCATGTACCCTGGGAGGAAAGGTGAGCACCCGGATGTTACATGGTTACCATGTCCTGGTGCTGCTGGCGCTGATGAAGCTGCACACCCTGGCATGTACCTATGTGGGAGGAAAGGGGGGTGAGAGGTATCCTATGTGGTGGGCTTGCTGCAAGGCGCAGAGTAGCTCATGCTGCTGGGGAACCTCGACTCACCGCAGTACCGTTACGAAGCACACCAAGCGATGACATGTCGTCTCCCCATTCTCTCCCCACTCCCATCCGTCCCCGCATTGCCTCCCCACGTTTCCATTGCAGGCTCCATGCTGCCATTTGCCCTGCGCTGGCTGGCAGCCGAGCTGCCCCACCGCATGGGCAATCCTGCACTCACATTGGAGCGATTATGTGCTCTGCAGGCGTACTGCACAGCTAAGGTGGGTGCAGTGCGGTGGAGTCAGGTTTGTGTGTGTCTCTCAAGAGCTGCCCCACCGCATGGGCAATCCAGCACTCACATTGGAGCGACTGTGCGCTCTGCAGGCGTACTGCACAGCCAAGGTGGGTGCAGTGCGGTGAGCCAGGTTTTAGCACTTAGCACATTGCATTCTGCATCTTGCATTTTGCATTCTGCATTTTGCATTTTGCATTCTGCATCTTGCATTTTGCATTCTGCATTTTGCATTTTGCATTCTGCATCTTGCATTTTGCATTTTGCATCTTGCATTTTGCATTCTGCATTTTGCATTTTGCATTCTGCATCTTGCATTTTGCATTCTGCATTTTGCATTTTGCCTTCTGCATCTTGCATTTTGCATTTTGCATCTTGCATTTTGCATTCTGCATTTTGCATTTTGCATTCTGCATCTTGCATTTTGCATTTTGCATTTTGCATTCTGCATCTTGCATTTTGCATTCTGCATCTTGCATTTTGCATTCTGCATTTTGCATTTTGCATTCTGCATCTTGCATTTTGCATTTTGCATTCTGCATTTTGCATTTTGCCTTCTGCATCTTGCATTTTGCATTTTGCATCTTGCATTTTGCATTCTGCATTTTGCATTTTGCATTCTGCATCTTGCATTTTGCATTCTGCATTTTGCATTTTGCATTTTGCATCTTGCATTTTGCATTCTGCATTTTGCATTTTGCATTCTGCATCTTGCATTTTGCATTCTGCATTTTGCATTTTGCCTTCTGCATCTTGCATTTTGCATTTTGCATCTTGCATTTTGCATTCTGCATTTTGCATTTTGCATTCTGCATCTTGCATTTTGCATTTTGCATTTTGCATTCTGCATTTTGCATTTTGCATTCTGCATCTTGCATTTTGCATTCTGCATTTTGCATTTTGCATTCTGCATTTTGCATTTTGCATTCTGCATTTTGCATTTTGCCTTCTGCATCTTGCATTTTGCATTTTGCATCTTGCATTTTGCATTCTGCATTTTGCATTTTGCATTCTGCATCTTGCATTTTGCATTTTGCATCTTGCATTTTGCATTCTGCATTTTGCATTTTGCATTCTGCATCTTGCATTTTGCATTCTGCATTTTGCATTTTGCATTCTGCATCTTGCATTTTGCATTCTGCATTTTGCATTTTGCATTTTGCATTCTGCATTTTGCATTTTGCCTTCTGCATCTTGCATTTTGCATTTTGCATCTTGCATTTTGCATTCTGCATTTTGCATTTTGCATTCTGCATTTTGCATTTTGCATTCTGCATTCTGCATTTTGCATTTTGCATTCTGCATCTTGCATTTTGCATTTTGCATTTTGCATTTTGCATTTTGCATTTTGCATTTTGCATTCTGCATCTTGCATTTTGCATTCTGCATCTTGCATTTTGCATTCTGCATTTTGCATTTTGCATTCTGCATCTTGCATTTTGCATTTTGCATTCTGCATCTTGCATTTTGCCTTCTGCATCTTGCATTTTGCATTTTGCATCTTGCATTTTGCATTCTGCATTTTGCATTTTGCATTCTGCATCTTGCATTTTGCATTCTGCATTTTGCATTTTGCATTTTGCATCTTGCATTTTGCATTCTGCATTTTGCATTTTGCATTCTGCATCTTGCATTTTGCATTCTGCATTTTGCATTTTGCCTTCTGCATCTTGCATTTTGCATTTTGCATCTTGCATTTTGCATTCTGCATTTTGCATTTTGCATTCTGCATCTTGCATTTTGCATTCTGCATTTTGCATTTTGCATTCTGCATTTTGCATTTTGCATTCTGCATTTTGCATTTTGCCTTCTGCATCTTGCATTTTGCATTTTGCATCTTGCATTTTGCATTCTGCATTTTGCATTTTGCATTCTGCATCTTGCATTTTGCATTTTGCATCTTGCATTTTGCATTCTGCATTTTGCATTTTGCATTCTGCATCTTGCATTTTGCATTCTGCATTTTGCATTTTGCATTCTGCATCTTGCATTTTGCATTCTGCATTTTGCATTTTGCATTTTGCATTCTGCATTTTGCATTTTGCCTTCTGCATCTTGCATTTTGCATTTTGCATCTTGCATTTTGCATTCTGCATTTTGCATTTTGCATTCTGCATTTTGCATTTTGCATTCTGCATTCTGCATTTTGCATTTTGCATTCTGCATCTTGCATTTTGCATTTTGCATTTTGCATTTTGCATTTTGCATTTTGCATTTTGCATTTTGCATTCTGCATCTTGCATTTTGCATTCTGCATCTTGCATTTTGCATTCTGCATTTTGCATTTTGCATTCTGCATCTTGCATTTTGCATTTTGCATTCTGCATCTTGCATTTTGCCTTCTGCATCTTGCATTTTGCATTTTGCATCTTGCATTTTGCATTCTGCATTTTGCATTTTGCATTCTGCATCTTGCATTTTGCATTCTGCATTTTGCATTTTGCATTTTGCATCTTGCATTTTGCATTCTGCATTTTGCATTTTGCATTCTGCATCTTGCATTTTGCATTCTGCATTTTGCATTTTGCCTTCTGCATCTTGCATTTTGCATTTTGCATCTTGCATTTTGCATTCTGCATTTTGCATTTTGCATTCTGCATCTTGCATTTTGCATTCTGCATTTTGCATTTTGCATTCTGCATTTTGCATTTTGCATTCTGCATTTTGCATTTTGCCTTCTGCATCTTGCATTTTGCATTTTGCATCTTGCATTTTGCATTCTGCATTTTGCATTTTGCATTCTGCATCTTGCATTTTGCATTTTGCATCTTGCATTTTGCATTCTGCATTTTGCATTTTGCATTCTGCATCTTGCATTTTGCATTCTGCATTTTGCATTTTGCATTCTGCATCTTGCATTTTGCATTCTGCATTTTGCATTTTGCATTTTGCATTCTGCATTTTGCATTTTGCCTTCTGCATCTTGCATTTTGCATTTTGCATCTTGCATTTTGCATTCTGCATTTTGCATTTTGCATTCTGCATTTTGCATTTTGCATTCTGCATTCTGCATTTTGCATTTTGCATTCTGCATCTTGCATTTTGCATTTTGCATTTTGCATTTTGCATTTTGCATTTTGCATTTTGCATTTTGCATTCTGCATCTTGCATTTTGCATTCTGCATCTTGCATTTTGCATTCTGCATTTTGCATTTTGCATTCTGCATCTTGCATTTTGCATTTTGCATTCTGCATCTTGCATTTTGCCTTCTGCATCTTGCATTTTGCATTTTGCATTTTGCATCTTGCATTTTGCATTCTGCATTTTGCATTTTGCATTCTGCATTTTGCATTTTGCATCTTGCATTTTGCATTCTGCATTTTGCATTTTGCATTCTGCATCTTGCATTTTGCATTCTGCATCTTGCATTTTGCATTCTGCATTTTGCATTTTGCATCTTGCATTTTGCATTCTGCATTTTGCATTTTGCATTCTGCATCTTGCATTTTGCATTCTGCATCTTGCATTTTGCATTCTGCATTTTGCATTTTGCATTCTGCATCTTGCATTTTGCATTCTGCATCTTGCATTTTGCATTCTGCATCTTGCATTTTGCATTTTGCATCTTGCATTTTGCATTCTGCATTTTGCATTTCGCCTTAGTTCTCCAGAAGAACACCTCACTGAGTTCCTCAATCCGTCTGTGCCTTGCTGCGTGGATGACAGATGAAGGAGGTTCAGGCAAAAATGGCAGGAGACAGCAAGGGCAAACAGGGAAGAGCAGTACCTGCAGATAGCAGCAGCAGCAGCAGCATGAGCATGAGCAAGAGCACAAGTGCCGTGACGAGAGAAGGGATGGCAGATGTAATGGCCCCAGAGGATGGTGAAGGCGTGCCTTCTCATGCTAGGCCCTCTGATGCTACCACCTTAACCAGCAGCACTAAGGGCACATCACCAGCACCAGCATCAGCACCAGCATCCTCAGTGGCATCAGCAGCAGCATCGCAGCATGCGGCGTTGGTGGCATGTTGGGCGCGCAGGCGGCAGGCAGTGCGGCACGCGCTGGTATCGCACCACCTGGCGCAGCGAGACTACCCCACTGCACTCCTCTGGCTGCAGCGCCTCCTGCGCTACGAGCCAAGCAACGCCGCCCTGCTCTCGCGGTACGGCCTCGTTCGGCTGCAGCTGGGGGACGTGGAGGGCGCGAGCGCCGCGTTCGGTTTGGTGGAGAAGATGGTGGTTCATCGTGAGGTGGAGATGGAGAGTGAGGGGGGGAGTGGGGGGGGAGGTGGAGAGGGGGAGGGGGAGGGAGGAGATGCGAGTAACACAGCAGGAGCAGGAGCAGGAGCAGGAGGAGGAGCAGGAGCAGGAGCAGGAGCAGGAGCAGGAGGAGGAGGAGGAGGAGGGAGCGATGGGGGTGTGGGGGCAGGGGGGGTGACAGCAGCAAATCTGGGCGAGATGAAGCGGCTGGTGCGACTGAACAAAGCTCTGGTGCACTTTGCTCGCAAGGAGCACGGGCAGGCCCTGCAGCTGTTCACTGCGGTGACAAAAGAGGATCCCACCAACTCCATTGCTGCGAATAACAAGGTGAGGGGATGTGGTAACCAGGTTACATATTGGGTGGGTAGCCAGGTGATGATAAGGCACTTTGCTCGCAAAGAGCACGGGCAGGCGCTTCAGCTATTCACTGCGGTGACTAAAGAGGATCCGCCAGCTCCGTTGCTGCGAATAACAAGGTGAGACAAGGTGGTAACCCTGTTACATGGTGAGAGAGCCAGGGATTCAGTAATTTCAGAAGGCACTTAGCTCGCAAGGAGCACGGGCAGACGATGCATCTGTTCTCTGCGGTAACAAAAGAGGGTCCCACCAACTCCGTTACTGCGAATAACAAGGTGAGACAAGGTGGTGACCCTGTTACATGGTGACTAAAGAGGATCCCACCAACTCCATTGCTGCGAATAACAAGGTGAGGTCACAGTAAAACAGCCAGGTGATTCAGCCAGTTCAAAAGTCACTTTGCTTGCAAGGAGCACGGGCAGGCATTACAGCTGTTCTCTGCTGCTGTTGCCAAGGAGGTTCACAAAAAGTTTCCTACCCGGTGGAATCCTACTAATTCCATTGCTGCCAACAACAAGGTGAGGCGAAGTGATGCAATGTGGTAACCAGGTTACATGGTGGGATAGTCAGGTGAGTCAGGCAGCGCAGGATGCGTCTCACAGGTTGCACTTGGTGTTGTAACCAAGTTACATTGGTGTGGTATCGTCATGCAGTTACCGTTCACATGGTTCCACCTACCATTCATCCCCTTGCCTTTTGTTCCCGACCAGGCCCTCTGCCTGATGTACGGCCGAGATCTAGCGACGGCGGTGCGGGTGCTGGAGGACCAATTGCAGGCGAGCCCGCTGACAGCTGTCGACGAGACAGTGGTGCTCAACCTGTGCTCCATGTATGAGCTGGCGGCGTCTGATACGCTCAACGCCAAGAGCACGCTTAGCAACTGGCTCACGCGTCTCGCTCCTGACGACTTTGACTTTGCCTGCACTCGACTGTAGCAGAAAGGGAGATGTGCTGTACAGGGTATAGAGTCAGGGACAAAGCTTAGCGTCAGCACAGCAGCATCAGAGAGGCAACTTTTTATGTGTGCCTCTGCTCTACTGCACCTACGTAGTGCTCGGCGCATGTTAAACTACCGTATCAAGTCCTTTGTTGAATGGTAAACTAGATGAAGCTCTCTTCTCTGTGGCAACTGTTGCAAAATAGACCTCTGATACATGTCAATATTTCAAGTGTACTGTTGCATGGTAATTGTATCAATTCCCTGAAAAGCTAGCATCTGAATCCTATGCATTTAAATGTCCGTGCTGGTTATGTTATATGTCCGATTTTTTTCTAAAACATGCATGAAGCAATTACGGTATATACTACGAGGTCCAGGTACCTAGTTCTAGCAGTACGGTAATATCATGTAAGCAATTATAGAGCTCCCCACTGTCTTGGGTCTTCTGGGCCCCTCTTGGCCACTAGGGGGGTTAGCCCCTAATGTTACACCCACACACCACGTTGAGGTGGGGACCCTTCGTGTGGGACCTGCATGGAAACCACGGCGAGTTAGGTTAAAAAAAAAAACCCGACGAGCAGAGCGACTCACCGATACCCACCACCGTTGTCTTTGTTGCCTTCCGCAGCCCCTAAACGACACGAGCCGGGCTGCAGCGTCCCACAAGCCCAACTCAGACCAGGTGGCGTAACACCTGGCCAGGCGAAGGCGGGGTGAGGAGGCCATCAGACTTCAGGGAGCGTCCCCCCATCCATCGTCAGAGCGCTCACTCACACACAGGGGCGCCTCAGGCGCGGACCGCGTCCGACCCAACGCCGTCAGCAACCCCTGCCGCACGACACCTATGCCGCAGTCGGAGGCGGTCTTGGGTCTTGGACACCTGCCAGCTGCAGAGCGACACACAACACAAGACTAACACAACACACGATCAAGTGAAACAGGCACGAGAATACATACAATGCGGAAAACAGAAAGAAAGCAAGACAAATCTGAGAAAGAAAGCAAGGCGGAAACGGACGAGGGAAGAGGCGTACCTCTCTTCAGCGATGAAGCTGCACCTCACCTCCGTCCGTGCCGCCCGCCGTGTCGTCTCCACGCTGCCCGCCATGGTGAAGGGAATGGAAGCGGGAGATTATGCAGGGAGACGCCTCTTGCTGCCTGCACGCTGCCCCCTCGCCCTCCTCGCCCCACATGAAGCCCTGAAGGGAATGGAAGGGGGGGATTAGAGAGACAAACAGGAAAAAACAAGATCAAGTGAAACATGCACGACAAATACATGCAATGCGAAAAACAGAAAGAAAGCAATGCGGAAACGGACGAGGGAAGAGGCGTACCTCGCTTCAGCGATGAAGCTGCACCTCACCTCCATCCGTGCCGCCCGCCGTGTCGTTTCCACGCTGCCCGCCATGCTGAAGGGAATGGAAGGGGGGGATTATGCAGGGAGACGCCTCTTGCTGCCTGCGCGCTGCCCCCTCGCCCTCCTCGCCCCACAAGTCGACCTGAAGGGAATGGAAGGGGGGGGGGGGGGGGAGAGAGAGACAAACAGGAAAAAACAAGATCAAGTGAAACATGCACGACAAATACATGCAATGCGAAAAACAGCAAGAAAGCAAGGCGGAAACGGACGAGGGAAGAGGCGTACCTCGCTTCAGCGATGAAGCTGCACCTCACCTCCGTCCGTGCCGCCCGCCGTGTCGTCTCCACGCTGCCCTCCATGCTGAAGGGAATGGAAGGGGGGGATTATGCAGGGAGACGCCTCTTGCTGCCTGCGCGCTGCCCTTTCGCCCTCCTCGCCCCACGTGAAGCCCTGAAGTTAAGGAAGGCGGGGATGAAGCAGAGAAGCTCCTCTTGCTGCCCCACCGCGCTGCCCCCTCGCCATCGTCGCGTGAACGCCCAAACTGAAGGGAATGGAAGGGGGAGGAGTGAGGACGGAGTGCGGGTCAGGAGGACGTGAGACAGAGGCATGGAAGAGGACAGATCCAAGGGCCAAGGTGGAGGAGGAAAGCGAGTAGCCGCAGAGGCCGAGGGTGGGCCCCGTGCGTCAGGACAAGACCAAGAGAGAGTTGGGGGCCCGCCACTCTCAAATGATCGAGTCCGTCCGCCCCTCGTCACTGCATGACTCTCCCTCTCCATTCAACAGCACCCCTCCTTGTAATCGCCTCAATTCCGCCTGTCAGTCGCTCCGTCTCGTTCCTCCGCCTCACCCCATGGACGCAGGGGGAGAAGCCAGCACACGTGGGAGGAAGACGCCTCGTCGCAGCGCTGCCTCCTGGTCGCGCCTCGCCTCTGAGCGCGTGGTCAGCAGGGTGGGTAGGAGACAGCCACACGCATGTGACTGCCGGCCGTGCGTCATCCCAACACACTCGCGTCCAAACACGCAAGCACACACAAGGGAGTAAGCAGCAGGCACACTCACAACCGAACACGCAAGCACACACAAGGGAGTAAGCAGCAGGCACACTCACAACCGAACACGCAAGCACACACAAGGGAGTAAGCAGCAGGCACACTCACAACCGAACACGCAAGCACACACAAGGGAGTAAGCAGCAGGCACACTCACAACCGAACACGCAAGCACACACAAGGGAGTAAGCAGCAGGCACACTCACAACCGAACACGCAAGCACACACAAGGGAGTAAGCAGCAGGCACACTCACAACCGAACACGCAAGCACACACAAGGGAGTAAGCAGCAGGCACACTCACAACCGAACACGCAAGCACACACAAGGGAGTAAGCAGCAGGCACACTCACAACCGAACACGCAAGCACACACAAGGGAGTAAGCAGCAGGCACACTCACAACCGAACACGCAAGCACACACAAGGGAGTAAGCAGCAGGCACACTCACAACCGAACACGCAAGCACACACAAGGGAGTAAGCAGAGAGAAGAGAGACTTCTTAGCCGTATTCAGGAGGGGTCGAAGCTGCATGCACGCGTGCTCGCCAGCAGCGGCACTTCTCCCTCCTCGCCTTGCCGTTCCTCCGGAGGCGAGCAGTGGTCAGCAGGGCAGCAGCAGTGGTGTGTTCCTGCCTTGCCGTTCGTTCCTCCTCGCCTTGCCGTTCCTGCCTGCCGTGCGTCATCCCACTGCCGCCATCCCACAGGTGCATTGCAGCAGCCTCCGCACCTCCAGTCGCCACCCGCCTCCTCGCACAGGTGCAGTGCAGCACCCATCCTCCTCCACCCACCCAATCAAGCAACCCATCCCATCCAAGCAACGCACCCAAACCAAGCAACCCACCCCAACCAAGCAACTCACCCCAATCAAGAAACCCACCCCAATCAAGCAACCCATCCCACCCAAGCAACCCACCCCAATCAAGCAACCCATCCCATCCAAGCAACCCATCCCATCCACGCAACCCACCCAATCAAGCAACCCATCCCATCCAAGCAACGCACCCCATCCAAGCAACCCACCCCAATCAAGAAACCCACCCCAATCAAGCAACCCATCCCATCCAAGCAACGCACCCCAACCAAGCAACCCACCCAACCAAGCAGCCACCCATCCACCTCCACCCACCCATCGCTCCACTCCACCTCGTCGCTCGCCTCCGAGCGAGTGGTCAGCAGGGCGGGTAGGAGGCAGCCACACGCCTGTGACTGCCGGCCGTGCGTCATCCCAACACGCTCGCGTCGACCTCAGCCACGTGCCGTCCACCTCAGCCACGTGCCGTCCACCTCAGCCACGTGCTGTCACCTCAGCCACGTGCCGTCCACCTCAGCCACGTGCCGTCCACCTCAGCCACGTGCTGTCACCTCAGCCACGTGCCGTCCACCTCAGCCACGTGCTGTCACCTCAGCCACGTGCCGTCCACCTCAGCCACGTGCCGTCCACCTCAGCCACGACGAGCGACGTACCGTGAGTGAGGGGCGCTGGAGGTGCTGCACTCTGTCAGCAAGGCGGGGTCTTGTCAGTCCCGAAGGTGGCGCGTTGAAGGCGCTGCAGCAACGCACGAGCGCGTACCCACGCCCGTGCACACACCTTGCTGCAAGCATGCACTCACCAGTCGAGCTCGCCCCTGCCGTTGCCGAGTGTGCCTCACACACTCGGGCCTCTGCCCACTTGCCTCAGGGCACTGCCCCTAGCTAGCCAATGTCCAATCCGAGCCTCAATGTCCAATCCGAGCCTCAATGGCCAAGCCTCAATGTCCAAGCCTCAACGTCCAAGCCTCAATGTCCAAGCCTCAATGTCCAAGCCTCAACGTCCAAGCCTCAATGTCCAAGCCTCAATGTCCAAGCCTCAATGTCCAAGCCTCAACGTCCAAGCCTCAATGTCCAAGCCTCAATGTCCAAGCCTCAATGTCCAAGCCTCAAAGTCTGCTGCTGCTACTGCCGGGCGACCTGCACAAGTGACAGAACACAGCATCAGTGCCTGGGTATTCAGAAACGACAAAAAGGGAAAGAAACAAAAAAGAACAAAGGGCTGACAAACGGCATTGACTTACCAGGGCGGGCTGATCGGTGGGTAAGGCTCAATGCCCAATGGCCAAGCCTCAATGCCCAAGGCCCAAGGCACACTGTCTGCTGCTGCTGCTGCTGCTGCTGCTGCTGCTGCTGCTGCTGCTGGAAGGTGTATGCAGGGACAGCGGTGGTCAGCAGGGCATGCCCAGGCCGTGCGTCATCCCACCGCCCCGTAGCTACCCCTGCCTCCTCTCCTCTGCACCTCCTCTCCTCTGCACCTCCTCTCCTCTGCACCTCCTCTCCTCTGCACCTCCTCTCCTCTGCACCTCCTCTGCAACTCCCAAGAACGAGTGCAAACAAGAGCGTGAAAATATTAAGAGAAGAGAGATTTCTTAGCCGTATTCAGGAGGGGTCGAAGCTGCATGCACGCGCGCTCGCCAGCAGCGGCACTTCTCCCTCCTCGCCTCACCGTTCCTCCGGAGGCGAGCAGTGGTCAGCAGGGCAGCAGTGGTGCGTGCCGTGCGTCATCCCACTGGCGCCATCCCACAGGTGCGGTGCAGCAGCCTCCGCCCGTCCAGTCGCCTCCTCGCATACTCGCCGTGCAGCAGCAGGCCTTGGGCAATCTTCACAGGTCAGACACCGTCCTCTGCAGGCTCCTCTGCTCCTCCTCCGCTCGGCGCCTCCTTGAGTGAAGATCCGATCTTGAGTGAAGAACACATGATCGCTGAAAAACAGGGGGAGGGAACACACAGACAGACGAGCGAAGTCAGTAAACGGAAGTGCGAAATGAAAAAGAGAGCAAAACAAACACACAAATTGCGGAATTGAAAGCGGAAACGAAGTGCGAGATTGAAAGCGGAGAACAACACGTGGAAACGAGGTGGTGGGATGGATGCACGTCCATGATACGTCGGCTGCAGCTAGCAGAGGGAGGAGCTATGCTACCCAAAACCCAAAAGCTATGCTACCCAACCCAAAATCTATGCTACCCAAAACCCGCGGAGGACATCTACTAAGCTGCAGCCGAACGTATCAGAGGGACGTGCACAAACGCGAAATGCAGGACGATGGAGTGAAGAACGAGGTGCTGAAAACACGGAATGACCAAACGAAACGAATGGAGGGTGGCGAAAACGGAAGGCGAGGGGAAAGAGACTTCCCAGTTGCTTTGCTGCCCAAGAGATGCCAGTGATGCCTTGATGCTCCAAGGCTTCAAGGCTCCAATGCGCTCGGGTGGTCAGCAGGGCGGGTAGAGGCAGCCACACGCCAGCCGTGCGTCATCCCACCGCGCCCGTCCACCTCGGTCCACGTGCACCTCCAGCAGCGTCAGGATCAGCCAGCAGCACTCCAGCAGCACTCCCACTGCACCTCCTCTCCTCTGCACCTCCTCTCCTCTGCACCTCCTCTCCTCTGCACCTCCTCTCCTCTGCACCTCCTCTCCTCTGCACCTCCTCTCCTCTGCACCTCCTCTGCAACTCCTGCCCATGCGTTGTGCCCCAGTGTCACGTCAGCCCTGTGCCTCTGCAAGGACGGGGAGGAGAGCACGTGGAGACAAGGAGGTGAGCCAGTGCACGAGAAAAGCGATAGGGACAATGAACCAGCCAGGGCAGAAAATATCCATGGCATTGCTTAAAAAAAAAACAAGGCGGTGAGAGGAGGTGGGAGAGGGTGGCAGGGCCAGCCAGGGTGTGGGGTGGTGAGGGAGAAAACACACATAAGCTGGGCGGGTAGTGAACTCACATAAGCTGGGTCGCAGGTGGGAGAGGGAGCAGTGGTCAGCAGGGCTGCCTGCCGTGCGTCGTCCCACTGCGGCCCTCTGCTGCCTCTGCACCGTGCTTTCTGAGAGGGGAGCAGGTGAGACAACGCTGCCCTTGCTCTGGAAACAGCGGAGAGAGGCAAACAAGAAGAAATAAGGTGTAGGGTCTGAAACGGCGAAATAAGAGTGAATGTGGAAAACGGCGAAACACTGAAGAAACGAGCCCTGTACGATGCGAGAACGGTAGCATGGAAACTGAATTGAAGGTACGGAGAGCAACGTAGGGTCTGAGAGCGACGCACCTGAAAGCAACGCCACGTAGGGTCTGCACGTGGCTGCAGTGCCGCCCGTCGCTGCCTCGCCCGTCACTGCTTTCCCCTCGCTGCTGCCCCCCACATATGGCGTGTGCCGGCCTGTAGGCGTGCAAGCAGAGGATGTGGGCTGGAGGAGAGGGCGGACAAATGATTAGTAAGAGATAGGGAAAACTGACAAGCATACATGCAAGCAAAGGAAAATGCAAAACTGGAAAGCATGCATCAGGTGAAGGTGGTGTGAGTGGCAGTGACAGTGCCAGCGGCAGCGGCAGCAGCAGCAGTGTCAGCGGCAGCGGCAGCGGCAGCGCAGGCAGGGTGGTGGGTGGCAGCTGCAGGGCGGGCACCAAAGGACCGTACCGTACCTGAGCACACCTACTTACGCATGATGCCGCCGTTACCTCAACACACCTGGGGAATGGTCCAATGGTGCCGCCGGTGCGAGCTGGAGGAGGAGGAGCGAGTGGCACGAGGAGGACGAGGCGGCTATGAGGGCGGAAGCGAGCAGTGAACGAAAAGGTGCGAACAAGTGCGTGAAAAAACGAGATATCTTATCCTTATTCAGCAGGCAGGGGTCGAGGCAGCGGCGCCCGCCTCTGTCCTCCTCGCCTCAGCTGTCGCTCCGTCCGCTTCCGCAGTTTGCCGCTCGCCAGCTCCCTTGAGTGCGCCGTGCTCCCTGAGAGGCGAGCAGTGGTCAGCAGGGCAGCAGCAGTGCTGCCTGCCGTGCGTCATCCCACTGCCGCCATCCCACTGCTGCCGTCTGCTGGCTCTGCACGAGAAGCAACCAGGAAGATCGGGAGAGAGAGAGCAGAATCAGCCTCAGAGCGGCAGAGAGAGAGAAAGAGCACAAGCGGAAAACAACAGAAAAGTGTGAAATTTTAGCACAGCAGAGCGACAAGTGAACGGCTGGGGAGGGGTGGGAGGGGGAAGGCGCATGGCGACAGTGGCCCAAGGGCACGATAGCAGCGAGCTAAGGCAGCAAGGGACGAGAGGGACGCGCGCATGCCATGAATGCACTGCTAAGCTATGCTACACCCACTGGACCCTCTCTCTGCTCTGGACTCTACGTGAGCTCGCCTGCCAAAGTGCACCCTGAACCACCAACGCCATGCGCCTTACAAGACAACGTTTCGTTTGGCACGAAAAGAAACGATAGATGCAGAGGGATGAAACGACAAAGGGGCGTGGGGGAAAGGAGCGAGTGCAAGGGGTTGAGGAGGGAACTTAGCGAGGTTCAGTGGCCGCCCGTTGCTTGTTGCCGCGTTCGCCCGCCCGTTTCTGATTCGCCGTTCTCCAGCCGCCGCTCGCCTCCTCAAGTCAGCGTCGCCTCCTCGCCGTGCAGCAGCAGGCCTTGGGCGATCTGCAGAGGTCAGACAAAACAGCATCAGTGACTGAACATTCAAAATTAGAAAACAGGCAACAAAATAATAGAATCTCTCGGGTTTCCACAAATTCAGCGTAACGAATAAAAGCAACTCGGGAATCATCACTCGGAATTTCATAGGAATTCTGAAACAATGCTCGGAATTTCAAAATGCTGAAGCATTGCTTCAACTTACCATGACGGAATGCTTCATAGGAACTTCACAAGCTACGTAGCTTCCTCGCCAGCAGCGTCATTTCTCCGCGCAGCTCCAGGCTGCTGAATCGCACTGACGGTCGCGCAGCTCCAGGCTGCTGAATCGCACTGACGGTCGCGCAGCTCCAGGCTGCTGAATAGCACTGACGGTGCAGCAGCACTCGTTATTCAACTGCAGCAGCGGTGGCCGAACCCTCCGTTCTTCAGCAGGCCCTTGGGTCACCTGCACATCATCAAATCACCTTGTGAGCATTCAGGGATCGAACAAAATAAAGATTAACGAAGAATCACTAAAGGTTTCAACACGCAAAGCGCTGGAAGATTGCTTTGAAAAAATGCTTTAACTCATCATGGCGAACTGAACGGTGAGTATCCATGTGTGTATATCATGGACCACGGAACGACGTAATCGCGCTTCGTCGTCGGATTCGTATGGACGTCGTCAGATGCATCGTCGGACTGGCATGCGGAAGTCGCCAGCATCCGCAACGTCGCTCGCGGTTGGTCGCCATTATCCTCAAATCGTTGCATGCGGAAAATCTGTAGGAATCACAGTCGCTCTTGAGGTGATATTGCTGTTTGAGCCTCCCGGGATTAATCTAGATAGATATCATCTTAGCGGAACCTCCAGAACGTGTAAAACTAAACCACCGCGAAAAGCACGCTGTATCGAGAAAACTACTTCCCCACCAAATTCAGTTCTGTAAACGAACCGTTTTACTCCAAGCAGAAGGGGATCATGGAGACTGAGACAATACTGAATCCATGGCGAGATGAGAAGACATGGCGACGGGAGCCACGGTGAAAATACATGGACGGTACTTTTTACGAGCTTCATGGCGGCCTTGAGGTCTGGTGAGTAGAGCAGTCGGAACAATGGAGGTGTGGGAATGTGGGAGAACACGGAGTGGAAGGCCTTGGGAATCTGGGATTGTCGCTTGACGAGGGTGACCAGCGTCAACCCACAGTGGTGATTCTCCCTTGCTGGGTGAGGGGGTGGTGCTGCCTCAAGGGTGACCAGCGTCAACCCAAAGCGGGGAGTCTCGCTCGCTGGGTGAGGGGTGTTGGCTCGACGGTGACCAGGGTCAAACATAAGTGGTGTCAGTGGGTGGGGAAGGATTGCGCCAGGCGGAGCGCGGGTGACAGAAAGTGGCGGGGGGAGAGGTGGGTTCGCGCGTCAAACGGCATTTTTTTTGTTTTTTTGGGGTAGAAAGAGATCTCTCGGGAAAGGAAAGAGTGTTCGGTAAGGAAGTCAAAGCGCTGAGTTTTACAAGAAACTGGTGACAAGCGGCAATAACCAGGGCACTTGGCACCCGAATGAATCGGCTATTTTCTACTCTGGGATGCGTGGAAAACATTTCGCCGGTAGTATGCGGATGTGAATTTGACATCAGCGGAGCGCGGGGTTCAGTGACGGGCCCGCGCGCCAGATGTGTCTGCGCGCCAAGTTTCACTGCGGGAACTGGCGCAGTAACCTTGCGCACTGACTTCAAATCATGAGGTTCGCCTGAAGATGGTGAACACGGAAACACAGTTCGCGAATCAGCGACGATTTTGCACACCAACGTGCGAAGCGGGAATATGTGCGCTGAGCGGGTGTTTGCGCGGTTGTCAGACTAACCTAGGTGACGGCGGAGCTTTAGCGGTTCTCCCTAGAAATCATCTCCCCTCATGATGTTGATCGGACGGCTGAGCTTATGCTTGTGAAGCTATCCTCGCCACCTCTACAATGAAATGAAATAGCAACTGTAGAAAATTCAATTCAACAGAAATTTTCACAGATAGGATACGAAAGTTGATTTACATTCAAATTGGTAGTGTTTATAATCCCGTGTCGAACGATCATTGAACAAAATGTTTGCCTGCAATATGTTGATGTAGGCACTAATTTGCCGGCAAACATTTTTTTGTTTACATTCAAATTGGTAGTGTTTATAATCCCGCTTCAAACGATCATTGAACAAAATGTTTGCTTGCAATATGTTGATGCAATACTTAGCTGCACACCTCCCTTAATCCTCCTGAGATTAATTAAGGATGTGGGCATGTAGTTCTTTTTCATAATCTCATACTATCTGATGCAACTGGATTGTCTAGATGTCATGTCTGTAGGAAAGCATCTCCAAGCTACTGAGAGTTGATCTCATTTCCAGCGATAATGAAGCTCCACCACTTGGCCGCTTTCCGGTTAGCCGTTTATCCTCGCCGCCCATGTAACTCTTCTCCACGTTAGTTACTTTGAAATCACGAGACAGTTCGCTATAGATCGAAGCAAGGCACCAGAAATTACCAGCAACAGCGCGACGGACATACCAGTGCAGACACGGATTTTTATCTAGTTGTAAATGCATTGAAGCTCCGGTAAGATATCGGGTGAAGGGATCAACACAAAATTGTTGTCTGATGCTGAATCCGACCCAGCACAATCAAGTTACCAATGAGAGTCAATCCATTCCAGATCCAGAAGAGGCGGCCACAAACCACAACCCACAGTGAGGGGACGAATAAACTAGCTATAGTGTAAAGAATGCACATGGTCTCGCAATATGTCCAGGAAGCGAGCCTTGGTGAAGACCAGTAGTCGTCCTAAGTTCTTACTCAACCGCCCTTGACTGGGCGTTGCGGATTATTTGGAAAAGAGCTGCACAGCCCAAGAAAAAACAAAATTGTAGTCTTATTCCGTTGGTAAATAAATTTAAATTCATTTGCGTTTACGTTAGCAGTTACACACTTACACGAGCCAATGACAACGAAGATGAAGAAACCGAGAACCCAGACGCTGACGGGAAACTTCTCACTCCGTTTCGTGGCACTATCAGGAACGTTCCCTCGTTTCGTGATGTTCTTGTGAAAAGCGGAGTTCTTCTTCTCAGCCAATCGCTTGGAAGTCGTCTGCAAGACCAAGGTGGACGTTCGTTGTCAGATTCTAACCAGAGAAGTCAACCGATCAAGAACACGCACGAAGCCCAGAAGAAGTACTAACCATTCTGGACGAATCGTTAACACACTGAGGAGGCAAACGAACTCCAAGCTAACAGGAAAGGCTGAGAGAAACGGCGTGAGAAACTAGAAGCTGGTGAGCTGAATGAACTAAAAGCTGTTGGCGGGTCTAGCTATGAATGCGAATTTATCCCTCCCTCGCTGATTGCCAGCGGGGACCAGACTACGCCTGCCTGCTCCTTCTTCTCCGAAGCATTGAAGCAGAACAGCTGGGAAGCAGGTTCGACTTGGCGGGAAGGCCTGCTCACCTACCACACCAACCAACCACCAACCGCCGCTGCAAGGCTCGGCCTTGGCTTTGGCGGTGACGAACGCGTCCGAGGTTCAAGGACTGGACGACGCATGCGAGGGATTCGGGAAAACCAACGATCTGGTCGGGAACGACGCACATGATTCGAGCGATTCGTCAAACCTTCCAGAAACACGTTTGTGCGACTCAAACAGTCGTCGTCGCATGTGCAGAGTTGACGGTTTCGGTTCAAGCATATCACCGGCACGGTTTGACTGCCAAATCTCGCTACAGATGAGACAACACAAACCGATATAGTACTTGAGCCGATTTCTGATATATAACTTCCCCAACATACCAAAGGAAACATTTCAGTAGTATGGCGTTGAAAAGAGATTTCATGAAACAAATGCACAAGCGTAAAAGCCGCATATTTACATGTGTAATTTACATCCTTGAACCATACTACCATCCTAAATGAACTAAAAAGTTGTAAACACCGCCAATCTACCACCTAGACGAATGCTCAATGTGAATCATCTTTCGTATACCTATCTGTGAAAGTCTCTGTTGAATTGAAGTTTCTACAGTTGCTATTTCATTTCATTGTAGAGGTGGCGAGGTTGACCCCACAATATCTACCTGTACTGAATGATGACGTCAGATGGGCCCACAAGCTTAAAGCTCTAGGCCCAAATTGCACAAGATTACTAGTCTTGCGTGGTGAGGGGTGGGTTTGGGAACGTGGGGGTCGAGGGGAGTGTTGGGAAGGTGACCTGTCGGATTTCGCCCGTAACACTTGTTTTTTTCGCTGAGTCAGCGAGCTTCCGGGGGAAACGTGAGTTTGGGGACCTCGAGTCCCAAATTGCAGAGTAGTAAAACTCGATGTTTTGGCAGTGAGTTTTGGTTCGACCAATCAGATTGCATCGCACCTACTGTAACCAAATTTTCGCCACACACCAGCACAGAAAACGAGAAGTGTGCAAGATTACTAATCTTGCCCTGCGCGGCCCGCAATTTGGGCCTTGAGCTTTAAGCTCAGCAGTCCGATCAACATCTTGAGGGGAGATGATTTCTAGGGAGAACCGCTAAAGCTCCGCCATCACCTAGGTTAGTCTGACAACCGCGCAAACACCCGCTCAGCGCACATATTCCCGCTTCGCACTTTGGTGTGCAAAATCGTCGCTGATTCGCGAACTGTGTTTCCGTGTTCACCATCTTCAGGCGAACCTCATGATTTGAAGTCAGTGCGCAAGGTTACTGCGCCAGTTCCCGCAGTGAAACTTGGCGCGCAGACACATCTGGCGCGCGGGCCCGTCACTGAACTCCGCGCTCCGCTGATGTCAAATTCACATCCGCATGCTGCCGGCGAAATGTTTTCCACGCATCCCGGAGTAGAAAATTGCCGATTCATTTGGGTGCCAAGTGACCAGGTTATTGCCGCTTGTCACCAGGTTCTGGTAAAACTCAGCGCTTTGACTTCCTTACCGAACACTCTTTCCTTTCCCGAGAGATCTCTTTCTACCCCAAAAAAAACAAAAAAAATGCCGTTTGACGCGCGAACCCACCTCTCCCCCCGCCACTTTCTGTCACCCGCGCTCCGCCTGGCGCAATCCTTCCCCACCCACTGACACCACTTATGTTTGACCCTGGTCACCGTCGAGCCAACACCCCTCACCCAGCGAGCGAGACTCCCCGCTTTGGGTTGACGCTGGTCACCCTTGAGGCAGCACCACCCCCTCACCCAGCAAGGGAGAATCACCACTGTGGGTTGACGCTGGTCACCCTCGTCAAGCGACAATCCCAGATTCCCAAGGCCTTCCACTCCGTGTTCTCCCACATTCCCACACCTCCATTGTTCCGACTGCTCTACTCACCAGACCTCAAGGCCGCCATGAAGCTCGTAAAAAGTACCGTCCATGTATTTTCACCGTGGCTCCCGTCGCCATGTCTTCTCATCTCGCCATGGATTCAGTATTGTCTCAGTCTCCATGATCCCCTTCTGCTTGGAGTAAAACGGTTCGTTTACAGAACTGAATTTGGTGGGGAAGTAGTTTTCTCGATACAGCGTGCTTTTCGCGGTGGTTTAGTTTTACACGTTCTGGAGGTTCCGCTAAGATGATATCTATCTAGATTAATCCCGGGAGGCTCAAACAGCAATATCACCTCAAGAGCGACTGTGATTCCTACAGATTTTCCGCATGCAACGATTTGAGGATAATGGCGACCAACCGCGAGCGACGTTGCGGATGCTGGCGACTTCCGCATGCCAGTCCGACGATGCATCTGACGACGTCCATACGAATCCGACGACGAAGCGCGATTACGTCGTTCCGTGGTCCATGATATACACACATGGATACTCACCGTTCAGTTCGCCATGATGAGTTAAAGCATTTTTTCAAAGCAATCTTCCAGCGCTTTGCGTGTTGAAACCTTTAGTGATTCTTCGTTAATCTTTATTTTGTTCGATCCCTGAATGCTCACAAGGTGATTTGATGATGTGCAGGTGACCCAAGGGCCTGCTGAAGAACGGAGGGTTCGGCCACCGCTGCTGCAGTTGAATAACGAGTGCTGCTGCACCGTCAGTGCTATTCAGCAGCCTGGAGCTGCGCGACCGTCAGTGCGATTCAGCAGCCTGGAGCTGCGCGACCGTCAGTGCGATTCAGCAGCCTGGAGCTGCGCGGAGAAATGACGCTGCTGGCGAGGAAGCTACGTAGCTTGTGAAGTTCCTATGAAGCATTCCGTCATGGTAAGTTGAAGCAATGCTTCAGCATTTTGAAATTCCGAGCATTGTTTCAGAATTCCTATGAAATTCCGAGTGATGATTCCCGAGTTGCTTTTATTCGTTACGCTGAATTTGTGGAAACCCGAGAGATTCTATTATTTTGTTGCCTGTTTTCTAATTTTGAATGTTCAGTCACTGATGCTGTTTTGTCTGACCTCTGCAGATCGCCCAAGGCCTGCTGCTGCACGGCGAGGAGGCGACGCTGACTTGAGGAGGCGAGCGGCGGCTGGAGAACGGCGAATCAGAAACGGGCGGGCGAACGCGGCAACAAGCAACGGGCGGCCACTGAACCTCGCTAAGTTCCCTCCTCAACCCCTTGCACTCGCTCCTTTCCCCCACGCCCCTTTGTCGTTTCATCCCTCTGCATCTATCGTTTCTTTTCGTGCCAAACGAAACGTTGTCTTGTAAGGCGCATGGCGTTGGTGGTTCAGGGTGCACTTTGGCAGGCGAGCTCACGTAGAGTCCAGAGCAGAGAGAGGGTCCAGTGGGTGTAGCATAGCTTAGCAGTGCATTCATGGCATGCGCGCGTCCCTCTCGTCCCTTGCTGCCTTAGCTCGCTGCTATCGTGCCCTTGGGCCACTGTCGCCATGCGCCTTCCCCCTCCCACCCCTCCCCAGCCGTTCACTTGTCGCTCTGCTGTGCTAAAATTTCACACTTTTCTGTTGTTTTCCGCTTGTGCTCTTTCTCTCTCTCTGCCGCTCTGAGGCTGATTCTGCTCTCTCTCTCCCGATCTTCCTGGTTGCTCCTCGTGCAGAGCCAGCAGACTGCAGCAGTGGGATGGCGGCAGTGGGATGACGCACGGCAGGCAGCACTGCTGCTGCCCTGCTGACCACTGCTCGCCTCTCAGGGAGCACGGCGCACTCAAGGGAGCTGGCGAGCGGCAAACTGCGGAAGCGGACGGAGCGACAGCTGAGGCGAGGAGGACAGAGGCGGGCGCCGCTGCCTCGACCCCTGCCTGCTGAATAAGGATAAGATATCTCGTTTTTTCACGCACTTGTTCGCACCTTTTCGTTCACTGCTCGCTTCCGCCCTCATAGCCGCCTCGTCCTCCTCGTGCCACTCGCTCCTCCTCCTCCAGCTCGCACCAGCGGCACCATTGGACCATTCCCCAGGTGTGTTGAGGTAACGGCGGCATCATGCGTAAGTAGGTGTGCTCAGGTACGGTACGGTCCTTTGGTGCCCGCCCTGCAGCTGCCACCCACCACCCCGCCTGCGCTGCCGCTGCCGCTGCCGCTGACACTGCTGCTGCTGCCGCTGCCGCTGGCACCGTCACTGCCACTCACACCACCTTCACCTGATGCATGCTTTCCAGTTTTGCATTTTCCCTATCAGTTTTCCCTACCTCTTACTAATCATTTGTCCGCCCTCTCCTCCAGCCAACATCCTCTGCTTGTCAGTTTTCCCTATCTCTTACTAATCATTTGTCCGCCCTCTCCTCCAGCCCACATCCTCTGCTTGCACGCCTACAGGCCGGCACACGCCATACGTGGGGGGCAGCAGCGAGGGGAAAGCAGTGACGGGCGAGGCAGCGACGGGCGGCACTGCAGCCACGTGCAGACCCTACGTTGCGTTGCTTTCAGGTGCGTCGCTCTCAGACCCTACGTTGCTCTCCGTACCTTCAATTCAGTTCCCGTGCTACCGTTCTCGCATCGTACAGGGCTCGTTTCTTCAGTGTTTCGCCGTTTTCCACATTCACTCTTTTCTTCCTACACCTTATTTCTTCTTGTTTGCCTCTTTCCGCTGTTTCCAGAGCAAGGGCAGCGTTGTCTCACCTGCTCGCCTCTCAGAAAGCACGGTGCAGAGCCAGCAGAGGGCCGCAGTGGGACGACGCACGGCAGGCAGCCCTGCTGACCACTGCTCCCTCTCCCACCTGCGACCCAGCTTATGTGAGGTCACTACCCGCCCAGCTTATGTGTTTTTTTCTCCCTCACCACCCCACACCCTGGCCGGCCCTGCCACCCTCTCCCACCTCCTCTCACCGCCTTGTTTTTATTTTGAAGCAATGCCATGGATGTTTTCTGCCCTGGCTGGTTCATTGTCCCTATCGCTTTTCTTGTGCACTGGCTCACCTCCTTGTCTCCACGTGCTCTCCTCCCCGTCCTTGCAGAGGCACAGGGCTGACGTGACACTGGGGCACAACGCATGGGCAGGAGTTGCAGAGGAGGTGCAGAGGAGAGGAGGTGCAGAGGAGAGGAGGTGCAGAGGAGAGGAGGTGCAGAGGAGAGGAGGTGCAGAGGAGAGGAGGTGCAGAGGAGAGGAGGTGCAGAGGAGAGGAGGTGCAGAGGAGAGGAGGTGCAGAGGAGAGGAGGTGCAGAGGAGAGGAGGTGCAGAGGAGAGGAGGTGCAGTGGGAGTGCTGCTGGAGTGCTGCTGGCTGATCCTGGCGCTGCTGGAGGTGCACGTGGACCGAGGTGGACGGGCGCGGTGGGATGACGCACGGCTGGCGTGTGGCTGCCTCTACCCGCCCTGCTGACCACCCGAGCGCATTGGAGCCTTGAAGCCTTGGAGCATCAAGGCATCACTGGCATCTCTTGGGCAGCAAAGCAACTGGGAAGTCTCTTTCCCCTCGCCTTCCGTTTTCACCACCCTCCATTCGTTTCGTTTGGTCATTCCGTGCTTTCAGCACCTCGTTCTTCACTGCATCGTCCTGCATTTCGCGTTTGTGCACGTCCCTCTGATACGTTCGGCTGCAGCTTAGTAGATGTCCTCCGCGGGTTTTGGGTAGCATAGATTTTGGGTTGGGTAGCATAGCTTTTGGGTTTTGGGTAGCATAGCTCCTCCCTCTGCTAGCTGCAGCCGGCGTATCATGGACGTGCATCCATCCCACCACCTCGTTTCCACGTGTTGTTCTCCGCTTTCAATCTCGCACTTCGTTTCCGCTTTCAATTCCGCAATTTGTGTGTTTGTTTTGCTCTCTTTTTCATTTCGCACTTCCGTTTACTGACTTCGCTCGTCTGTCTGTGTGTTCCCTCCCCCTGTTTTTCAGCGATCATGTGTTCTTCACTCAAGATCGGATCTTCACTCAAGGAGGCGCCGAGCGGAGGAGGAGCAGAGGAGCCTGCAGAGGACGGTGTCTGACCTGTGAAGATTGCCCAAGGCCTGCTGCTGCACGGCGAGTATGCGAGGAGGCGACTGGACGGGCGGAGGCTGCTGCACCGCACCTGTGGGATGGCGCCAGTGGGATGACGCACGGCACGCACCACTGCTGCCCTGCTGACCACTGCTCGCCTCCGGAGGAACGGCGAGGCGAGGAGGGAGAAGTGCCGCTGCTGGCGAGCGCGCGTGCATGCAGCTTCGACCCCTCCTGAATACGGCTAAGAAATCTCTCTTCTCTTAATATTTTCACGCTCTTGTTTGCACTCGTTCTTGGGAGTTGCAGAGGAGGTGCAGAGGAGAGGAGGTGCAGAGGAGAGGAGGTGCAGAGGAGAGGAGGTGCAGAGGAGAGGAGGTGCAGAGGAGAGGAGGTGCAGAGTAGGGGAGGTGCAGAGGAGAGGAGGTGCAGAGGAGAGGAGAGGAGGTGCCAGAATCACTGACTGGCGGACGGACGGACGGGCTCCTCTGCCATTCACCTTGTAAGTTGCCCTCCACCACTCGTTCCGCCCTGGTGCATTGCAATCTTATCGTCCTTTCTTTCTGTTCTTGTCATTTCTGAGTAGCCAGGGACTGATGCTGTGTTCTGTCACTTGTACAGGTCGCCCACGCACTTGAGGCGAGGAGGCAGGGGTAGCTACGGGGCGGTGGGATGACGCACGGCCTGGGCATGCCCTGCTGACCACCGCTGTCCCTGCATGCACCTTCCAGCAGCAGCAGCAGCAGCAGCACAGTGTGCCTTGGGCCTTGGGCATTGAGGCTTGGCCATTGGGCATTGAGCCTTACCCACCGATCATCCCGCCCTGGTAAGTCAATGCAGTTTGTCAGCCCTTTGTTCTTCTTTTGTTTCTTTCCCTTTTTGTCGTTTCTGAATACCCAGGCACTGATGCTGTATTCTGTCATTTGTGCAGGTCGCCTGGCAGTAGCAGCAGCAGACATTGAAACTTGGACATTGAGACTTGGACATTGAGGCTTGGACATTGAGGCTTGGCCATTGAGGCTCGGATTGGACATTGAGGCTCGGATTAGACATTGAGGCTCGGATTGGACATTGGCTAGCTAGGGGCAGTGCCCTGAGGCAAGCGGGCAGAGGCCCGAGTGTGTGAGGCACACACGGCAACGGCAGGGGCGAGCTCGACTGGTGAGTGCATGCTTGCAGCAAGGTGTGTTGGGGTGGGTTGCTTGGTTGGGGTGCGTTGCTTGGATGGGATGGGTTGCTTGATTGGGGTGGGTTGCTTGGATGGGGTGCGTTGCTTGGATGGGATGGGTTGCTTGATTGGGTGGTGCGTGGATGGGATGGGTTGCTTGGATGGGATGGGTTGCTTGATCGGGGTGGGTTGCGCTGATGGGATGGGTTGCGTCGATGGGATGGGTTGCTTGGATGGGATGGGTTGCTTGATTGGGGTGGGTTGCTTGATCGGGGTGGGTTGCTTGATCGGGGTGGGTTGCTTGATCGGGGTGGGTTGCTTGATTGGGGTGGGTTGCTTGGATGGGGTGGGCTGCTTGGTTGGGGTGGGTTGCTTGGTTGGGATGGGTTGCTTGATTGGGTGCGTGGAGGAGGATGGGTGCTGCACTGCACCTGTGCGAGGAGGCGGGTGGCGACTGGAGGTGCGGAGGCTGCTGCAATGCACCTGTGGGATGGCGGCAGTGGGATGACGCACGGCAGGCAGGAACGGCAAGGCGAGGAGGAAAGAACGGCAAGGCAGGAACACACCACTGCTGCTGCCCTGCTGACCACTGCTCGCCTCCGGAGGAACGGCAAGGCGAGGAGGGAGAAGTGCCGCTGCTGGCGAGCGCGCGTGCATGCAGCTTCGACACCTCCTGAATACGGCTAAGAAGTCTCTCTTCTCTCTGCTTACTCCCTTGTGTGTGCTTGCGTGTTCGGTTGTGAGTGTGCCTGCTGCTTACTCCCTTGTGTGTGCTTGCGTGTTCGGTTGTGAGTGTGCCTGCTGCTTACTCCCTTGTGTGTGCTTGCGTGTTCGGTTGTGAGTGTGCCTGCTGCTTACTCCCTTGTGTGTGCTTGCGTGTTCGGTTGTGAGTGTGCCTGCTGCTTACTCCCTTGTGTGTGCTTGCGTGTTCGGTTGTGAGTGTGCCTGCTGCTTACTCCCTTGTGTGTGCTTGCGTGTTCGGTTGTGAGTGTGCCTGCTGCTTACTCCCTTGTGTGTGCTTGCGTGTTCGGTTGTGAGTGTGCCTGCTGCTTACTCCCTTGTGTGTGCTTGCGTGTTCGGTTGTGAGTGTGCCTGCTGCTTACTCCCTTGTGTGTGCTTGCGTGTTCGGTTGTGAGTGTGCCTGCTGCTTACTCCCTTGTGTGTGCTTGCGTGTTCGGTTGTGAGTGTGCCTGCTGCTTACTCCCTTGTGTGTGCTTGCGTGTTCGGTTGTGAGTGTGCCTGCTGCTTACTCCCTTGTGTGTGCTTGCGTGTTCGGTTGTGAGTGTGCCTGCTGCTTACTCCCTTGTGTGTGCTTGCGTGTTCGGTTGTGAGTGTGCCTGCTGCTTACTCCCTTGTGTGTGCTTGCGTGTTCGGTTGTGAGTGTGCCTGCTGCTTACTCCCTTGTGTGTGCTTGCGTGTTCGGTTGTGAGTGTGCCTGCTGCTTACTCCCTTGTGTGTGCTTGCGTGTTCGGTTGTGAGTGTGCCTGCTGCTTACTCCCTTGTTGCGTGTTCGGTTGTGAGTGTGCCTGCTGCTTACTCCCTTGTGTGTGCTTGCGTGTTCGGTTGTGAGTGTGCCTGCTGCTTACTCCCTTGTGTGTGCTTGCGTGTTCGGTTGTGAGTGTGCCTGCTGCTTACTCCCTTGTGTGTGCTTGCGTGTTCGGTTGTGAGTGTGCCTGCTGCTTACTCCCTTGTGTGTGCTTGCGTGTTCGGTTGTGAGTGTGCCTGCTGCTTACTCCCTTGTGTGTGCTTGCGTGTTCGCTACCTCCTCCGCTCGCCACTCGTTCTTTCCGTATCGCTGCATCCTTTGTCAGATTTCTGTATCGCTTCATTCTTCACTCCTTCATTTTCTCCTTAATCATCTCTCTCCTAGGCATGCGGGGGAGCGAGCGTGGTGGGATGACGCACGGCCGGCAGTCACAGGCGTGTGGCTGCCTCCTACCCGCCCTGCTGACCACGCGCTCGGAGGCAGCGCTGCGACGAGGCGTCTTCCTCCCACGTGTGCTGGCTTCTCCCCCTGCGTCCATGGGGTGAGGCGGAGGAACGAGACGGAGCGACTGACGGGCGGAATTGAGGCGATTACAAGGAGGGGTGCTGTTGAATGGAGAGTGAGAGTCATGCAGTGACGAGGGGCGGACGGACTCGATCATTTGAGAGAGGCGGGCCCCCAACTCTCGCTTGGTCTTGTCCTGACGCACGGGGCCCACCCTCGGCCTCTGCAGCTACTCGCTTTCCTCCTGCACCTTGGCCCTTGGATCTGTCCTCTTCCATGCCTCTGTCTCATGTCCTCCTGACCCGCACTCCGTCCTCACTCCTCCCCCTTCCATTCCCTTCAGTTTGGGCGTTCACGCGACGATGGCGAGGGGGCAGCGCGGTGGGGCAGCAAGAGGAGCTTCTCTGCTTAATCCCCGCCTTCCTTAACTTCAGGGCTTCACGTGGGGCGAGGAGGGCGAGGGGGCAGCGCGCAGGCAGCAAGAGGCGTCTCCCTGCATAATCCCCCCCTTCCATTCCCTTCAGCATGTCGGGCAGCGTGGAGAAGACACGGCGGGCGGCACGGACGGAGGTGAGGTGCTGCTTCATTGCTGAATCGAGGTACGCCTCTTCCCTCGTCCGTTTCCGCATTGCTTTCTTTCTGTTTTTCGCATTGCATGTATTTGTCGTGCATGTTTCACTTGATCTTTTTTTTCCCTGTTTGTCTCTCTAATCCCTCCCTTCCATTCCCTTCAGGGCTTCACGTGGGACGAGGAGGGCGAGGGGGCAGCGCGCAGGCAGCAAGAGGCGTCTCCCTGCATAATCCCCCCCTTCCATTCCCTTCAGCATGGCGGGCAGCGTGGGGACGACACGTTGGGCGGCACGGACGGAGGTGAGGTGCAGCTTCATCGCTGAAGCGAGGTACGCCTCTTCCCTTGTCCGTTTCCGCATTGCTTTCTTTCTGTTTTTTTCGCATTGCATGTATTTGTCGTGCATGTTTCACTTGATCTTGTTTTTTCCTGTTTGTCTCTCTAATCCCTCCCTTCCATTCCCTTCAGGGCTTCACGTGGGGCGAGGAGGGCGAGGGGGCAGCGCGCAGGCAGCAAGAGGCGTCTCCCTGCATAATCCCCCCCTTCCATTCCCTTCAGCATGGCGGGCAGCGTGGAGACGACACGGCGGGCGGCACGGACGGAGGTGAGGTGCTGCTCCATCGCTGCAGCGGGGTAAGCCTCTTCCCTTGTCCGTTTCCGCCTTGCTTTCTTTCTGTTTTTCGCTTTTATGTATTTGTCGTGCCTGCTTCACTTGATCTTTTTCTTCTGTTTTTCTCTCTACCCTCCCCCCCCCCCCCCCCCGCCCTTCCATTCCCTTCAGGTCAACTCGTGGGACGAGGAGGGCGAGGGGGCAGCGCACGCGCATCAAGAGGCGTCCCTCTGCTTAACCCCCCCCTTCCATTCCCTTCAGCATGGCGGGCAGCGTGGAGACGACACGGCGGGCGGCACGGACGGAGGTGAGGTGCTGCTCCATCGCTGCAGCGGGGTAAGCCTCTTCCCTTGTCCGTTTCCGCCTTGCTTTCTTTCTCAGATTCGTCTTGCTTTCTTACTGTTTCTCGCGTGACATGTATTTGTCGTGCATGTTTCACTTGATCCTTTTCTTCCGTTTGTCTCTCTACCCCCCACCCCCGTTCCTTTCCCTTTAGGTCGACTCGTGGGGCGAGGAGGGTGAGGGGGCAGCGCGCGCGCATCAAGAGGCTTCTTTCTAATCTCCCCCTTCCATTCCCTTCAGCATGGCGGGCAGTGCGGAGGTCTACACGGCGGGCGGCACAGCGGGCGGCACACGGACGGAGGTAACCTTCTTCCCTTGTCCGTTTTGTCTTGCTTTCTTTCTCAGATTCGTCTTGCTTTCTTTCTGTTTTTCGCGTGACATGTATTTGTCGTGCCTGTTCCACTTGATCGTGTGTTGTGTTTGTCTTGTGTTGTGTGTCGCTCTGCAGCTGGCAGGTGTCCAAGACCCAAGACCGCCTCCGACTGCGGCATAGGTGTCGTGCGGCAGGGGCTGCTGAGGGCGTTGGGTCGGACGCGGTCCGCGCCTGAGGCGCCCCTGTGTGTGAGTGAGCGCTCTGACGATGGATGGGGGGACGCTCCCTGAAGTCTGATGGCCTCCTCACCCCGCCTTCGCCTGGCCAGGTGTTACGCCACCTGGTCTGAGTTGGGCTTGTGGGACGCTGCAGCCCGGCTCGTGTCGTTTAGGGGCTGCGGAAGGCAACAAAGACAACGGTGGTGGGTATCGGTGAGTCGCTCTGCTCGTCGGGTTTTTTTTTGTAACCTAACTCGCCGTGGTTTCCATGCAGGTCCCACACGAAGGGTCCCCACCTCAACGTGGTGTGTGGGTGTAACATTAGGGGCTAACCCCCCTAGTGGCCAAGAGGGGCCCAGAAGATCTAAGACAGCCCGGAAGAGCTTTATAATTGCTTAAATGATATTACGGTACTACTTCAACTAGGTACCTAGTATATAATTGCTTTTTGGAGAGTATCATGCATGTTTTAGAAACTAGATCAGACAAAAAGCATACAAGCATAGACAGTTAAGTGCATAGGTTTCAGATGGTAACGCTTCAGGGAATTTACAGAGTTACAATGCATCAGTGCACTTGAAATAGTAACATGTATCAGAGGTCTAACATGCAACAGTTGCTTAACATGCCACAGAGTGCAGGCGAAGTCTAAGTCGTCAGGAGCGAGGTGGGTTAGCCAGTTGCTGAGCGTGCTCTTGGCGTTGAGCGTATCAGACGCCGCCAGCTGGTACATGGAGCACAGGTTGAGCACCACTGTCTCGTCGACAGCTGTCAGCGGGCTCGCCTGCAATTGGTCCTCCAGCACCCGCACCGTCGTCGCGAGAGACACAGGGCCTGGTCGGGAACACAAAAGGCAGGGGGATGAAATGGTAGGTGGAACCATGTGAACAGTAACTGCATGACGATACCACACCAATGTAACTTGGTTACAACACCAAGTGCAACATGTGAGACGCATTCTGTTCTGTCTGACTCACCTGGCTATCCCACCATGTAAACTGGTTACCACATTGCCTCACCTTCGCCTCACCTTCGCCTCACCTTGTTGTTGGTAACAGCAGACAACAGCTGCAGCGCCTGTCCATGCTCCTTGCGAGCAAAGTGCCTTTTGAATTGGCTGAATCACCTGGCTCTTTCATCAAGTAACAGGGTTACCACCTTGTCTCACCTTGTTATTCACAGCAATGGAGTTGGTGGGATCCTCTTTAGACACAGCAGTGAACAGCTGCAGGGCCTGCCCGTGCTCTTTGCGAGCAAAGTGCCTTATCATCACCTGGCTACCCACCCAATATGTAACCTGGTTACCACATCCCCTCACCTTGATATTCGCAGCAATGGAGTTGGTGGGATCCTCTTTTGTCACCGCAGTGAACAGCTGCAGGGCCTGCCCGTGCTCCTTGCGAGCAAAGTGCACCAGAGCTTTGTTCAGTCGCACCAGCCGCTTCATCTCGCCCAGATTTGCTGCTGTCACCCCCCCTGCCCCCACACCCCCATCGCTCCCTCCTCCTGCTCCTGTCCCTCCTGCTCCTGCTCCTGCTCCTGCTCCTGCTCCTGTCCCTCCTGCTCCTGCTCCTGCTCCTGCTGTGTTACTCGCATCTCCTCCCTCCCCCTCCCCCTCTCCACCTCCCCCCCCACTCCCCCCCTCACTCTCCATCTCCACCTCACGATGAACCACCATCTTCTCCACCAAACCGAACGCGGCGCTCGCGCCCTCCACGTCCCCCAGCTGCAGCCGAACGAGGCCGTACCGCGAGAGCAGGGCGGCGTTGCTTGGCTCGTAGCGCAGGAGGCGCTGCAGCCAGAGGAGTGCAGTGGGGTAGTCTCGCTGCGCCAGGTGGTGCGATACCAGCGCGTGCCGCACTGCCTGCCGCCTGCGCGCCCAACATGCCACCAACGCCGCATGCTGCGATGCTGCTGCTGATGCCACTGAGGATGCTGGTGCTGATGCTGGTGCTGGTGATGTGCCCTTAGTGCTGCTGGTTAAGGTGGTAGCATCAGAGGGCCTAGCATGAGAAGGCACGCCTTCACCATCCTCTGGGGCCATTACATCTGCCATCCCTTCTCTCGTCACGGCACTTGTGCTCTTGCTCATGCTCATGCTGCTGCTGCTGCTGCTATCTGCAGGTACTGCTCTTCCCTGTTTGCCCTTGCTGTCTCCTGCCATTTTTGCCTGAACCTCCTTCATCTGTCATCCACGCAGCAAGGCACAGACGGATTGAGGAACTCAGTGAGGTGTTCTTCTGGAGAACTAAGGCGAAATGCAGAATGCAGAATGGAAAATGCAAGATGCAAAATGCAAAATGCAAGATGCAGAATGCAAAATGCAAGATGCAGAATGCAAAATGCAAAATGCAGAATGCAAAATGCAAGATGCAGAATGCAAAATGCAAGATGCAGAATGCAAAATGCAAAATGCAGAATGCAAAATGCAAGATGCAAAATGCAAAATGCAGAATGCAAAATGCAAAATGCAGAATGCAAAATGCAAGATGCAAAATGCAAAATGCAAGATGCAGAAGGCAAAATGCAAAATGCAAAATGCAAAATGCAGAATGCAAAATGCAGAATGGAAAATGCAAAATGCAGAATGGAAAATGCAAGATGCAGAATGCAAAATGCAAGATGCAGAATGCAAAATGCAAAATGCAAAATGCAAAATGCAAAATGCAAGATGCAGAATGCAAAATGCAAAATGCAGAATGCAAAATGCAAGATGCAAAATGCAAAATGCAAGATGCAGAAGGCAAAATGCAAAATGCAGAAGGCAAAATGCAAAATGCAGAATGGAAAATGCAAAATGCAGAATGGAAAATGCAAGATGCAGAATGCAAAATGCAAAATGCAGAATGCAAAATGCAAAATGCAAAATGCAAGATGCAGAATGCAAAATGCAAAATGCAGAATGCAAAATGCAAGATGCAAAATGCAAAATGCAAGATGCAGAAGGCAAAATGCAAAATGCAGAAGGCAACATGCAAGATGCAGAATGCAAAATGCAAAATGCAGAATGCAAAATGCAAGATGCAAAATGCAAAATGCAAGATGCAGAATGCAAAATGCAAAATGCAGAATGCAAAATGCAAGATGCAGAATGCAAAATGCAAAATGCAGAATGCAAAATGCAAGATGCAAAATGCAAAATGCAAGATGCAGAAGGCAAAATGCAAAATGCAGAAGGCAAAATGCAAAATGCAAAATGCAGAATGCAAAATGCAAAATGCAGAATGCAAAATGCAAGATGCAGAATGCAAAATGCAAAATGCAGAATGCAAAATGCAAAATGCAAAATGCAAAATGCAAGATGCAGAATGCAAAATGCAAAATGCAGAATGCAAAATGCAAGATGCAAAATGCAAAATGCAAGATGCAGAAGGCAAAATGCAAAATGCAGAAGGCAAAATGCACATGCCGCCCACACATGCCGCCTGCACATGCCGCCCACACATGCCGCCCACATGCCACCCACATGCCACCCACATGCCACCCACATGCCACCCACATGCCACCCACACATGCCGCCCACATACCACCCACACATGCTGCCCACATCTGCCGACAAATTTACCACAACCTGGCAGTTTGGGGAAAACATGGAGGCAGGAAAACCATGATAAGCGCAGTAACCATGATAAGCGCAGTAACCATGATAAGCGCAGTAACCATGACACTGCTAGACACGTGAGTGTATGAGCGCTTAGAAAACAATTTGTATGTACGCTGAGGCACATTTTTTAAACTTACAAACAATTCTGGAGACTTTCAGACAAATCTACATAATTGGGACCAAAAGTAGGGAGCACGTGTGCTGGGAGCGAGACCGGGCGAAAATGTGCGCTGGGTGTATGTGCGCTGGGTGTATGTGCGCTGGGTGTATGTGCGCTGGGTGTATGTGTGCTGGGTGTATGTGTGCTGGGTGTATGTGCGCTGGGTGTATGTGCGCTGGGTGTATGTGCGCTGGGTGTATGTGCGCTGGGTGTATGTGCGCTGGGTGTATGTGCGCTGGGTGTATGTGCGCTGAGTGTATGTGCTGGGAGCGGGGATATGTGGTGAGAATGAGATAGAGCGGGTGTGAGTGTGAGCAAGTCTGCAAGAATGGTGCTCTGGAGTGCACATCTCACCTGAAGTGCACATCTCACCTGAAGTGCACATCTCACCTGAAGTGCACATCTCACCTGAAGTGCACATCTCACCTGAAGTGCACATCTCACCTGAAGTGCACATCTCACCTGAAGTGCACATCTCACCTGAAGTGCACATCTCACCTGAAGTGCACATCTCACCTGAAGTGCACATCTCACCTGAAGTGCACATCTCACCTGAAGTGCACATCTCACCTGAAGTGCACATCTCACCTGAAGTGCACATCTCACCTGAAGTGCACATCTCACCTGAAGTGCACATCTCACCTGAAGTGCACATCTCACCTGAAGTGCACATCTCACCTGAAGTGCACATCTCACCTGAAGTGCACATCTCACCTGAAGTGCACATCCCCTGTCAGCATGGCAGTGGTGCTATCATACCACTCATGTTGAAGACGACAAGTATTGAAAGCATGTCCCCTCTGCTTCAGCTGGCCCCCCTGCTCTAGCTGCATCCGCCGAGCGCCATCCGCGGAGCGCCATCCGCCGAGCGCCATCCGCCGAGCGCCATCCGCTGAGCGGCACCTGCTGTCAGCACGGGCATGCTTGCTGACGACTTGATGGCCATGCCCGACGTAAGTGCGCCATCCGCACGGGCATGCAGAGGCAACTGTGACGATGCAGAGGAGAGAAGCATCTGATAGCACAAGCGAAGAGACATTTTACGGCCATGTGCGGACAGCCGCCAAGGGTTAACTCAACTACCCGTTAATGAGCTGAGACCTTCGATTAACTCAGCCACTAAGTTCGATAATGGATAATACGCTGAAACCGTTAAAAAGCTGAGACCTTTCGAACGGAAAGGGTGACGCTACCCGTTACTTTTGAGGCGCCTCGAAGCAGTGCTGTCCAGGACGGGCGGATCGGGAGAGACGACGTGAATTCGAGGAAGGTGGCGCGGCGCGCGTTTCACGCGAGTAGATTCGAGGATTGAGTGATGCTGGATAAATTTAATGCTGGAATCGAGCCGCGCTGGATTTGGGAATCAGGTGAGGGTAATGAAGTCACGCTCCGAGACGAGGTAAGGAGCATTGTAATGCGGTCACGCTCCCTCGTCCGATATATGGACGAGGTATGAAGTCATGCTCCGAGACGAGGTAAGGAGCATTGTAGCGAGATATGGAGATCTCGCTTGCAATCTGGTTCAAGCTGATCATCACTTGTTCCCGAAAATATATCACTCGTTATCACCACTCGTCGTTACCTTACGGTGATCAAATTTGTAACTAGTGACCTTACGTGCTTTGTTGCCTTATCAGTGTTTCCCTCGCTTCTTGTGGTAACCTTCTGTGTCGTGTGCTGTATACTGTTCGCGTAATGAATTCGCATGTTTTCGTACTCGCTCAGGGCGGGAGGTTGCTGCATCCTGATTGGCGCATCCCAAGGACCAAACTTAAAAAACGAGGGCACCAGGGTAGTGCGGGGGGGGCGAGGGTAGGGGTGCGGGGGAGGGGATGCGCCCAATTGTGACGGGCGCAAAATTAGTGAATGCGTAAATTCCAATGTGTCCTCAGCGTGAATGCGCTACTTTACTACATTTAGGAAGCGCGCATATCTGCTATCCTATTCTTAGATTTATCTTCCTTGAAACGCGCTTTCAAAGTTTTTTTTGGACGAACATCGAGACGACCGTCCTCTTAATTTCAGAGGTCGAAGTCAGCTTCTTTCTTGAAACGGTTACTGACTCACAGCTTCGCATATCCAGACTCATTACGATGCCGTCCTCGCTTCGTATACGCGATAGAAGCCGCGCAGTGGCGAACAAAGTCGCAAGCTGTGAGTGAGAGTATTTATTACGCATGAAACCCGACGTAAACGTTTTTCATGAGTCATTACAACGTCTGACATCATGCCGATTTTGCATGCGCTGGTAACATTATCGCATGTTCCTGTAACTTAGTGGTGAATGGTAAGCTTGAAGGAAAACCCCGATGTGTTCTGCGGTAACAGGGGACGTGGTGACGAAGGCCGTGGACCGCGCCTTCCTGGAACTTGCGGAGCTGGACGGCAAGAAGGACGAGGAGGGGCGGCCGGTGATCAACGTGCCGGAGCTATACACGGGCGTGCTGCTCGTGTACAAGTGAGTGCGTCATCATGGCGTATTGGAAACATTCCGTGCTGCTCTGTGTACAAGTGAATGCGCCATGACCTGTCCTGCCATGATCAACATGCCGGAGCTATACCGGCGTGCTGCTCGTGTACAAGTGAGTGCGTCATTCAGGCGCCTCAAAAGCGATGATTTGCTTCTCTCGTACACGAGAATGCGCTGTGACCTGTCCAGTATGAATCTCGTAAACGTCTCCAGAGTTTGTGACTTCTAACCATGAGCCTCCTTGCTCCCCTCTCTTCTCACCCACTCCCGTTCCCCATTTTCCAACTTTCCTCTCCCCACTCACCCATTCCTCACAAATCCCCCACTCTCCCATCTTGACCCCTCCCTTTTTCCCCCCCCCCCGCACTCCAGCTACGTGAACCGCTACTCTCCTGGGAGTTATCTGAGCCCTCCAAAGAAGAAGGACGTTCTCAAGCTGGTCAAGGTGCGTTTTTCTGCTTTCGCCGTGCATTTGCCATTGTTAGCTGATAGCTCTGTCCTCGCACCCTCACCATGGCGCTTTTCGGGCACCTGTGCACAGGACTCTCCTCGTGCGCTTGACCAACCAGTCCTTTCTGACTGTTTCCGGTTTGGACCTAACTCGAAAACTCACACTCAGCTGCTGTGTCTTTCTGTCTCGAGCAGAAATTCGACCTCAACAATGACGGGGTCATCGACCGGGAGGAGTTTGGTCGGCTCCTCCGGCACTTTGTGAAGCATCTCCTGAGAAACATGATCATCAACATTCTCGTCATGCTCACTGTGATCCCCTTTCTGTGCTACTTCACTTGCAAGTTTGTGGGTAGGTTTGTTCCTGAATCCCTCCTGGCCACCATTTTTACATCATTGTTTAAAATGTCTGGCATATGGAACAGGACAGGCGTGTAAGTCTCGCAGTTGCAATACAACAATGGGACTTGGGTTTTGGGTGATTGAACTTACCGTATATGGACTGCATTGATGAGTGGGCCTGCATTGCTAGGCCGGTAAATTTGCTGCCTGTGTGGAACTGTATGTATATACGAACTGGCTGCATTATGTCTAGCGAATGTGTACAGAGAAGTTGAGTGGCTTCCTTTAATGGCAAATCCATGCTGGTTTCTTGAAGATGTGTGTACACAAGTTCACATTTATCTGAATCACCAGCGATTTCTCCCCGTGTTCGCTAACGAAAAATTCGATAGGGATTCAGCCACCATTTCACGGACAGCACGAACCCACATTTCGCCTCACTCCACCCAGAGGGGCCAACTGATTGCCGATTCCGGATGTCCAGCAGCGACGCTGATTGGAGGATGCCTGGGCTCATGAGTTTGCGACCAAGTTACAGCTTCGCAACAAGCCTTACGTTCGTCTTCGCGAGAGCGTGAATCCTCGTCGCCAGCTCGCCAACACACATCGACAATGCTTTCCCAGTGGGCAAAAATGAGGAGCGGTGCGACAGAACGGAGCTGCTATCCCATCTCGTGCAGAATCGCCGTGTCTCCGAAGTTCCTAACTTAGGCTGGAAAAATGACTTCGTTTCGTGATGACATGATGTGAAGACGCAATGTGACGTGACCGAGCTGAGAAGTTCTCCTCTGATGGAATGGCGTGCATTTCTCGTTACTACAGAGAAGTAATTTACCGTATGTCGTTCGTGGTATCACCCGAGACCACCCCACAAGCAAGTTAATGGACCAGCGGCATGTCCGTACAGACAACCAAGGGTCTCTTCGTACATAGCGCATCTCACGGGCATAGCAGAACTTCGCAATCGCGTCGTATTAACTAACTTGACGCGGTAGTAATATGGCAGGAGAATACGAGGGTTGGAGAATATTATTAGTCGCTCTGCTTCTCCTGCAAAGCTCCCTAGCCTCGAACCTCCCCGCGAACGGGTGTCACGTCCAGGCCGTGTGCTCCCGTCTCAACACCTTCCGCGATGTGACAATAACGGAAGGAAACTTCACGGACCTCGCGCTAATTGGACAATTTAGAGGCCGATTCAACAGTCAGGGCGGAAAATACAAGGCGCACGAAGCGGGATCAGGCCCGCTAAATCTCGAAGTCTATCAGGTGCGGAGCGAGTCGCTTTCTTGCGCGCACTAAATTGTGGCGGTGAAACGTCTTTCAAGATGTTGGTTGGAATAGCATTATTAGTAGCAGTTCGATTAGAAATAAGCACACGCGCGTGTTAGCAGCTCATGGTGTCCTGCTTCGATTGCGGCTGCATCATTCTTTAGATTTCCGACAACTTAACTCGTTGTTTCGTGAACCGTGCGCCTCGAATCTGTGCGCGCTTCTTCTTCGCGTTTCACTTCGCGTTTTCAATTCTGCAACAAATTCAATGATGTGTAACAGGAGGTTGGTAACCACGTGGACATCGTGCGAGGCGCCAGCGGAGGCACGCTGGAGAGCTGCTGCAGAGCGTGCGCGGCCGACAAGGCCTGCCACGCCTACCACTTCTTCCCGAGCAAACGGCTAGCCGACAATTCTAACGTGCGGGGCTTCATTGACGGCGTGCAGTGCTACCTTCTGGAGAAGAGCGCGGGGTCGGGCCGGACAGAAGGGCTGAGACATCCTTATAGCGGGGATGGAAGAGAGCAGGATGCTATGGCCGCATACTACCCGCTTAGCTGGTAGGTCCCCCTGGGAAAGCTTATCTAGCTTCCACCTGGCAATCCAGGTGCTCGCATAGTGAATACTTCATTGCCGCGGCATATACAGTAAGGCGTGCTAAGGTGGGAGTGTGCATACAACGTTTTATTTCTCCATAGGTATTCTAAACCAGGTGTCGAAGGTGCATCCATCAAGATGCGATTTGTGGCTTTCGTTTGCGCACGATATGGAGTCATAATCAACCTTTCCGTCCCCTTGCACCATAACCCTGGCAGGGTGGGAGGCTCATGCGACACGTCTCGCCTGGACAACACCGACCCGCGCATCACAGGCGTGCACGGGACCCTCTTCGACTTCCCCGGGCAGCTCGGAAAAACTTTCTGCTTGCTTGCCGACCGTCGGATCCAAATCAACGTGCTGCTGCAGAGCCATCAGGGACCAGAGTCCGCAGCAGCAGCAGCGCTGGCAGCAGCAGGCATGCCGAGGAGAGTGGCAGAGGGGAGCTTGCATGTGTGGGTGAAGGAGGTGGGAGTGGTGTGGGTGTCAGGTGCCGGCAAGCAGCACTCGCTGCGGATGGTGGCGCGCACAGGCAACCAGCAGGACAGGGGCGCCCACGGCTTCCTCGCTCTCATGCAGGTGGACAGTGCTGACGTGGCACCGCCACGTTTCCATGATGACCTGGCAGTTGTGGGAGCAGATGGAGGTGTGGAGATAAGGAAGACGGCGGAGGAAGAAGATGGACCTTTTGATGTGGATACATATGAAGTTGTGTTGGAAGGGCTGGGGAGGGTGCATTTGAGCATGAGTGTGGCGCACCCTTTGCTACAAACGCCAGAGGAAGCTGAGGCCCATTTCAACATCCGGGTAGCTGAACTCCAGGTAGGAGGAGTGATTGTGGTGTATTTCAATAACTAGTGTAGCGTAGGTCCATGTGAGCTGCTGGATGGTTCATTGTAGCGCATGACACGACTGACTCCCCTCTTGTGTGCTTCTTTCGTCCTTGTACAGACCAGCTCAGCTGTTCAAGGGGTGCTGAGTCAAGCTCTTACTGGACGGAGCCTCGACAACCTTGGGAGCCATGGCACTTTGTTGTACACTCACTTGTCAGATCTGCTTCATTACCCAGCACTTGGAATAAGAGACTCGGTGCAGCCATCCGTGCAAAGAACTGCACTCGACTATGTGACCCCATCAATTTTGAGTACAAGGTGCAGGATCGGAGCTCTGTAGGCTGGCTTAGTCATCCACTAACTCTCTACTAACACCACGCTAGGTGCACGTAGGCCTATTAATAAAGTCCAATAAACAGCATACCTGTGCTGCTATGAAGGAGCACATTTAAAGGTGACTCTGAGCTTTCCACCAATGGCTGAATGACTTCGTGTAGGCATGTTATAGTATATGAGTATAGGTAAGAGTGCTAAAAATGTACAGAACTAGCTTTATACTAGAAAGCAAACATAGTAGCGATTATGTCAACAACAGCCATTGGAATAGCTCATACGTGACCCCCATTGCCAGTCTTCCCCAAATGTTTTTTTTCAACATTAGTTTTGACATTTATTGAACTCCCGTGGTATATTTATCAGAATATTCCAACATCGGAGATTTCTAGCCCTTGATGTCATCCGCACCCTGGCCCGCCGCTATCCCCAAGGCCGAACCGAGCCTTGGGCTCTCCCTTCTGCCGTGCTACCCCTCTCGGCTTTCCCCCGCTCCGCCCCCCTCCCCCTCCTCGCCTCTCTTCCTGCCTCACCTGTGCAGAGCTGAAGCACACAAGTCACAAAGCTGGTAGTGGTGATTTCACACTAACTGCTTGTACGGAAGCCATGACAGCAGCTGGAAACCCCAAGCTCGGCTCCCTTGCCTTGACGTATAGCGTTCGCACAAGCGGCTTTCTTGGGCGATTGTGACGCGCCTTCGGTCCGCTGCGGCTTGGTGTGATTAATAACGACTCTGTCTTTCAGTAAGCCCTCCGTTCCGCCTGCGGATGTGGGAGTTTCATGGCTGTTCCGGGCCCATCTTAGAGCCTCACGGACCGTATTAGATCAATTTGATTGGCTGTTAGAGGCATCCATTCGTCGGCTGTGAGGTCCGTAGAGTCTCCAGAGCCCTAGGTGTGCGCTCAAATCGGAGTTATTAGATCGGAATTTCTGAATATATGAGGCCTTACCTGATGGTCCAGAAGTCCGGACATGCTAACCCTAATTTCTATATAGACGAAAATGCGTCGTCGGATGTCCATTATACATCGCTCCGATGCGTTCCCGCGTCAAATCTATTCCGAGAGACCGCATATGGAGGCCTAATTTCCGCTTTCCCGCAAGCAGTTAACCCGTTTGAGCGTAACCCTAATTCAAGGAATCCTGCTGTTTTAGGAGAAGAAAGCGTCAGGTCACATGTCACATGGCCGGTAGGTGGGGTTTCAGATCCTTGCCAGCTCAGCATCGCCCGTCCAGATTCCACTTAGTGTCTAAACAGTGACCACTCAGAGCAACCCCCGTGAATGGCTTACGGCTCAAAATCTCGGTGCGTTCGGTCCGTCTGACGTCGTGCTCTCCGACTAGCGCCATTTGTCACTCCCATTTCGTAGAGAGCTCGACGATCAGGGCTGGGACCGAGATCTGGTCATCAGCGCAAACGTTAGGGCAGGGCCGTGCCGGGATCTAATGATAGGCGTGTCATGCGATCACATGTGGATTTGAAGCATCTGACAGTCCGGAACCGTTCCGCACTCCTCCTTTTTCGGAATCATCGCCCCTTTGCTTGCGCTGTCACCTTGGTCATGGCCCCCATGATTCCGTGCTGTTCTCTTCTGCCTCACGGTTTCTCCGCCTGGTGCCTCCTTCCTTGTACGTCCACTGCCCTGCGTGCCCTCAGCGTGTATTTAACGTCTTCTCAATCTTCAGAAGATCAAATCTTCAGGGGCGGCTCTGTTCCCTTCACTTCCTCGACCTCGCTTCAACGCCACAACAGGCTTGCGAGTCTGCTGTTGGGCATTGTGCGCTGCACACATTCTCGGGTTCCTATAGCGCGTACATCGTGACCTGGCGCGGGCGATATGAAGCCCGAGGACGACGGCAGTGGGTCGGGCAGTTCGGGCGGGAGCGATGGGTCGGGCAGCGGCAGGAGGGGCGGGCAGGGGGACGAGGAGGCGGGGTATGAGATGGAGGAGGACGAGGAGCGGTCGGAGGACGACGAGGAAGAGGAAGAAGCAGGTACGCCTGCCTCGATCTCCTTTGTTAAACAACCAGGGGTAGCTTCGTGCCTTTTTGAAGCGCCTGCCGCTGTGGTGCCCTATTCTATTGGCTCGTGAACAGCGGACTCGTGTGAATGCCACAACCTGATCCCTGCCGGTCGGCGACTGTGCAGGCGACGACGTGGACGACAAGAACTTCGACCCCACCAGCATTGAGACGTCTCAAAACTAAAATGCCACGCCCTGTTGCCTCCCCGTGGGCTTTTGTGCTCTTGTGCTCTTGTGCAGGGGACGATCCGGACGACGAGGACTTTGACCCCACCAGCTGCGCGCCGAATGGGCAACTGGCGCGGCGGGGCAAGGAGGTGAGCGCGGACAACATCGAGAAATGTTTTTCACCTTTTCTGCGCAAATTATCCCCTGCCGCCCTACGGTTCTGACTCACACGTTGTTCTTCTGCCTCGCCCATCCGCTGCTGTCCCATATCAGGGCGACGCTGAGGATGAGGAGGAGGAGGAAGGCCGCGACTCACCCGCGTCGTCCGGTGACGACTCGGACTCCTCCAGCGGCGCGTCCTCCTCCGCATCCGACGGCAGCAGCGGCGGCTCCCGCCGGCCCCAGTCTCGCCGCCCCAACAACCGCCGAAAAGCACCCCCCAGACCCGCCGCCGGGAGCGGAATAGGCGGAGGGGGAGGGGGAGGCGGTGGGGGAAGAGGGACCCGTGCTAGCAACCGCTCGAATGCGAGACGGCGGACTGTTGAGTCGTCAGATGATGATGGGGAGGGGGACGAGGAGGAGGAGGCAGGGAGCGGGAGCGAATCGTTTGATGAAGCTGGGGCGGGTGCGGGGGACGATGAGAGCTCATCGGATTTCTCTGGGAGTGAGAGCGAGTCAGGGAGTGAGAGTGAGGGGCGGGGGAAGCCGCGGGCCAGGCGAGGGGGAGCTGGCGCGGCAGCAGGCGGAGGAGGGGGGAAGGGGGGGAGGAAACGCGCGCGGGTTGGGGGGAGCTCGGAGAGTGAGAGCAGCGGAGGGGAGGGGCGGAAGGGGCGGTCGGGGAAGGGGGGAGGGCGGGCGGGGGTGGCAGCGAGGGAGCCACGCATGTCAAGGAGGGCCGTGCCGCGCAAGTCGTACTTTGAGGATGATGAGGACTCGGACGACCTGGCGCCCCCTGCCAAGAAGAAACTCAAGGTGCGCCTTTAACTGTCAAGGTGCGCCCCTAGCTGAGGTGACTTCTGAGTAGACTCAAAGAGACACGCGTGTCACCGAGGGCCGTGCCGCGCAAGTCGTACTTTGAGGATGATGAGGACCCGGACGACCTGGCGCCCCCTGCTAAGAAGAAACTCAAGGTGCGCCCCTAGCTGAGGTGACTTCTGAGTAGACTCAAAGAGACTCGCATGTCAAGGAGGGCCGTGCCGCGCAAGTCGTACTTTGAGGATGATGAGGACTCGGACGACCTGGCGCCCCCTGCTAAGAAGAAACTCAAGGTGCGTGCTCACTGCAGTCCGTGCGCCTGTGTGAGAGCGTGTCTGCTGCGTTTCCCATCAGTACGTCCCTCCCTGCTGCCATACGCTCACCACTTACTCCTCGCCTCTATGTGATGTGAGCGCAGGGCATTGCAGCAGCGGGGGAGGAGGGCGAGGAGGAGGACGAAGACATGCTGCCCGGAGGGGACGGAGCAGAGGCGGGGGAGGCAGAGGCGGAGGCGGAGGGGGACGTGGTGGAGCGTGTGCTGTGGCACCAGCCGCTGGGGCGGAGTGAGGAGATGCGGGCAGCGGGGCAGCCGACGGGGCCGTGTGTGTTGGAGTATGATGTGAGCGAGGCCATCGACTGGGAGCAGCAGGAACTGTATGTGAAGTGGAAGGGACGCTCGTTTCTGCACTGCGACTGGCTGCCCATCTCCACCCTCTCCACGGTACTGCACTCCTTTTCACCATACTGCATCCCTCTCCACCTTACTGCATCCCTCTTCATGGTACCCGCATCTTGTCTGCCTGTCAAGCCCGCTCCAAGCCTCTCGTCCCCATCTCCCTCCCACCCACAGCTGCCGGGGTTCAAGAAGGTGCAGAACTACATGAAGCGGGCGGACGATGAGAGGCGGTATCGCCTGAGCGTGTCAGCAGAGGAGGTGGAGGCGCTGAACGTGGGCAGAGAGATGGAGCTGGACCTGCTCAAGCAGTACTCGCAGGTGGGGGTTGTGTGGCATGTGGGGTGCTGGGCTAGACTGGCATGTGGAGGGATGTGGGTAGGCATGCCGCGGGCACCACTGTCTCAGCAGAGGAGGTGGAGGCGCTGAACGTGGGCCGCGAGATGGAGCTGGACCTGCTCAAACAGTACCCGCAGGTGGGCGGGTGTGCGTAGATTCTAAGCTTCTGTCCCTATGGCACGTTTCATGCCTGTTTTTCCATTTTCTCTCCCCGTTCTTTGCGCATGACATGACACGCCTCCCGTTCCCATTTCTTCCCACCGCCCCCACTCTCCCTCCTCCCTCCCCCCCCCCTCTCCCCTGGAATCTTGCCCTGCCTGCCTGCGCGCATCCCAGGTGGACAGGGTGGTGGCGGAACGGCCAGCCAAGGCAGCAGGGGAGGTGGGGCGGGAGGGCGATGAGGTCAGCAGCTACGAGTTCTTTGTCAAGTGGAAGGGGCTTTCCTATTCTGAAGCCACCTGGTGCGTCCATTCGTTCAGTCAGGTGATTCATCTCTTGCACACTTGCACAAAGAATAGTGGTGCGCGGGAGGCCACAGATCGATGATTGCAGCAAGCAAGTCACTACGATCACCTGTTTATTGGTTCTCACCTTCCGTTCGTGCCCACCCCCCCCCCCCCCGCTTGTTCACGAGTGCAGTGAAGCGGAGGCGGACTTCAAGAAGAGTGCGCGGGAGGTTCTGGACGATCGTAGCAAGTCTTCAAATCAAACTCTTCCCTTCATTCGTTTCCTTCACCTTACGTCCCCACTTGTTTCAAGGGTGCAGGGAGGCGGAGGGGGATATAGAGAGTGCGAGGGATGCGATAGACGAGTTCAAGGCGAGGGAGGCGATAGACGATCTGCAGCAAGTCGACTCACAAGTCACTACACTCACATCTTTATCCGCTTCCATCACCTCTTGTCTGCGCGTGCAGGGAGGCGGAGGCGGATATAGAGAGTGCACGAGATGCGATAGACGAGTTCAAGGCGAGGGAGGCGGGAGCACTGGTGGTGGGCAAGAGCGTGGAGGCGCAACGCAAGAGCTGCCGAAGTGAGGATTGTGATAGAGTGGAGTGGGGAAGAGTGGGGCAGGCAGGGGAGAGGGGGGCAGGCAGGGGAGAGTGGGGCAGGTTGAGTGGGGCAGGTTGAGTGGGGCAGGTTGAGTGGGGCAGGTTGAGTGGGGCAGAGGTCAGTGGAGCAGAGGGGAGGAGGGCAAGGGGAGTGGGGTAGAGGGGTGGGACGAAGGAGATTGGGGAGAGAGGGGAACGGGTCTTTAGAGGTGGATGAAGCATCCAAAGTAAGATCGTGCTTCTGTGAGAGTAGGGATGCTGAGGAGCAGGTGAGACAAGGGAAGCGAAGGGTGTTCAGTGCAGGCTCAGAGAAAATGTAGCTCGTGTGTAGATTGGTCAATACCTCTCCGCGCCCCTTCCAATCTCTATTGACCCCTTTCACTCCATGCAATCCGTTCTGTTCCCCTGCATTAACATCTTCCCCTCGCCCTCCTCGTCCCGCCTTGCCCTGTTTTGGCCGCCCTCTTTTGCCCCCCCCGTTCCATCCCCCCCGTTCCATCCCCCCCGTTCCATCCCCCCCGTTCCATCCCCCCCGTTCCATCCCCCCCATTCCAGGCATGAGCAAGCTGGAGGTGCAGCCGGAGTGGCTCAAAGGCGGCACTTTGAGGGACTACCAGCTCATGGGGCTCAACTTTCTCATCCACAGGTACTCTAGCGCGTGGGGGGGATACCTGCCGTACAGCATGGGGGCGGGGAGGGGTGGAGGGAGAGTGGCTCAAGGGCGGCACGCTGAGGGACTACCTGCTCATGGGGCTCAACTTCCTCATCCACAGGTGGATTACACTTTTGAGAATTTTACTTTTACTTCCTCATCCTCGTTCAAAAGGGCGGCACGCAGAGGGACTACAAGCTCATGGGGCTCAACTTCCTCATCCACAGGTAGGACCCAGGAGGGGGGGGCAACTCAACACATGTTAAACTCCCACGGCTTCTCAGCACGAGGGGGGAGGAAGAGGGGTGAGAGGAAGAAGGGTAGGGGGAAGAGGGGTGGGGGGAAGAGGGGTGGGGGGACTGCAGATTGACACAAGGGGCCCCGCGCCCCTCTTTACTGCTTCCGTTTTTGTGTCCATTTTGCCCCCTTGCTTCAATGTGGGAATGCATCTTGCTGCTTTCCGCACGAGTAAGGGCCCCTGGGACCCCACATTTGTGTGGGAATGCTCCTGCATAGATGTATGTGCATGCCATGCTCATGCGTGTTCTTGTGCATCTGCGTTTGCATGTGTGCATGTATGTGTATGTATGTGCTCATACATGTGGTGAGATTTCCACATGTATGCGCATGCATGTATGTTTATGTGCGTGAATGTGTATGCATGTATGTGTATGTGCGGATGCTTGTGCGTGGTTGTGTGTGCATGCATGCGTGCATGTGTGCATGTGTGCATGTGCGTGCATGTGTGTGCATGCATGCGTGCATGTGTGTGCATGTATGCGTGCATGTGTGCATGCGTGCATGTGTGCATGTGTGCATGTGCGTGCATGTGTGTGCATGCATGCGTGCATGTGTGCATGCATGAGTGCATGTGTGCATGTGTGCATGCGTGCATGTGTGTGCATGCATGCGTGCATGTGTGCATGCGTGCATGTGTGCATGTGTGCATGTGTGCATGTGTGTGCATGTGTGCATGCGTGCATGTGTGCATGCATGTGTCCGAGGCAGTTGGATGAAGGACACGAGCGTCATTCTGGCGGACGAGATGGGGCTCGGCAAGACCGTGCAGTCCGTCTCCATGCTTGGCTTCCTCTTTGTACGTATGATGCCTGCGAGCATGGGGTGCATGCTCGCATGGGGCGGCGGATGGGGTGCATGGGGTGTATGGGGTGCATGGAGTGCATGGTGCATGGGGTCCCCCACCCCCCCCTTCCCCTCTTTCGCATTGATGCCTTCTTCACCTCGTTTTCCCCACCCCCCCTCCCCCCTCTCGCATTAATGCCCCCTTTAGCTCATTTCCCCCAACACCCCCCCTTTTCCGCGTGTTCCTCTGCCCCCTCTTATGCTCCTTCGTGATAGTGAATCCTTTCCTACTTCCATTTATTGATTCCTTTCTTCCTGCCTCCTCCTCCCCACTCTGGCTCCTCTCCTCTGCCAACTCCTCTTCAACTTTCCCCCAAACCCCCCGACCCTCCCTGCACGAGCAGCACATGCAGCAGATACAGGGCCCCTTCCTGATAGTGGTGCCGCTCTCAACCATGAGCAACTGGGAGAGGGAGCTGCGCCGCTGGCTGCCCTCCCTAAATGTTGTTCTCTACGTTGGCAACCGCGCCTCCAGAGAGGTACGAGAGGTGTGAGAGATGCAGAGGAGTGAGGCGTGGTGCAGAGGAGTGTTGTTGTGTGCAGATCGCCGATGTCGCTGGCTGCCCTCCCTCAACGTCATGCTCTATATGTCGGCAACCGCGCCTCCAGAGAGGTGAGTCGTGGTGTACAGGGGTAAATAGGGTGTGCAGAGGGGTAAATAAGGGGTGCAGAGGGGGAGGGTGTGCAGATCACCACTGCTGCCGCTGGCTGCCTTCCCTCAATGTCGTGCTCTACGTTGACAACCGCGCCTCCAGAGGTAAGTGAGGGGGTGCAGAGAGGTCAGGCGTGGTGCATAAGGGCTAGGCGCGCATAGTTTGCAGAGCAGCATGATGCCCCCCTCTGCCACCGCTCCCCCCCATCCACCACCACCCCCACTTCCACTTCCATCCCCAACACTGCCAGGTTGTGCAGCAGTACGAGTTCTGGCAGGCGGGCAGGAAGGGCGGGCGGCAAACCAAGTTCCACGCGTTACTAACAACGTACGAGGTGGTCCTCAAGGACAAGGCCGTGCTGTCGCCCATCCGCTGGACCTACCTCATGGTGGACGAGGCGCATCGACTCAAGAACAGCGAGGCAGCTCTCTATACTACGCTCATTGTAAGTCCACACCATGCTCCCTGATACCAAGGACAAGGCCGTGCTGTCGCCCATCCGCTGGACCTACGTCATTGTCGACGAGGCTCACCGCCTCAAGAACTCTGAGGTGGCTCTTTACACTACGCTCATTGTAAGCAAGCCAAGCCATTAGCCTAGGCGGGTGTCCCAGGGGGAGGGGTGTTTCAGCTCTCACTTGTGCTCAAGGACAGGGCTGTGCTGGCCCCCATCCGCTGGACCTACCTCATGGTCGTCGAGGCCCACCGCCTCAATACAGTGAGGCAGCACTCTACACCTGCACACATGCATGGGGCTCATTGTAAGCTGCCCTGCACACAATGTTTTTGTCAGCTGCGCTTGTCCTCTTCTCCCCTCACATTTCTTCCTCCCTCGGCCCTTTGCACCTCTCTCCTCCTCCCTCCCCATCCTCTCCCCCTTTCTTCCCCCTTCTTCCCCTGCACACATTTCAGAGCTTTCACGCGCGCAACAAGCTGCTGATCACCGGCACGCCCCTGCAGAACAGCGTGGAGGAGCTCTGGTGAGTGCTGCTGCCGTGGGGGAGCTGTAGCAGCATAGATTAGGAGAGCTGCCGCAGCTAAGGTGAGTTTTTTCTCAGGTAAGAAACGCAATGGCTTAAGTGAGAAGTACAACGTCACGTCGTCCCCCTGTCTCCCCCCATCCCATCTCACGTCGTCCCCCTGTCTCCCCCCATCCCATCTCACGTCGCCCCCCTGTCTCCCCCCATCCCAACTCCGCCCGTCCCCTCCTGACTCTCCCTGCTCTGCCCTCGTCCTCGCTCCGTTTCTCCTGTTTCCCCTCCCTCGTCCTCCATCCGTTTGCGTCCCATTCACCCCTCCCTCGCCCATCCGCCCCTCGTCCTCCTGCCAGGGCGCTGCTGCATTTCCTGGACGACAGAAAGTTTGGCGACAAGGAGGAGTTTTCAGCCAAGTACAAACACCTGCTGGAGAACCAGAGCGAGAAGGAGGTGAGTGGCGATGGCGGAGGAGGTGAGGGGGAGGGATGGGATGAGGAGAGAGGGATGAGATGAGGGGAGAGGGATGGGATGTGGGGAGAGGGACGGGATGAGGGGAGAGGGATGGGATGAGGGGAGAGGAGGGAGGTGAGGGGAGAGCGAGGTTGATTAGGACAAGACGGAGGTGAGATGCGGAAGGCAGTATTAGAAAGTAGCTTCTATTCCCTCAGAAAAGAGTGAGGGGGATGTGCTCCATTCCTGAAAGAGAAATAGCTGTTTCACATTCTGTCCCATTCCTATTTCTAGCCCAGTTTCACTCTTTATGGCTCTTCTACCCACTCCTGCCAGGTGTTGTCACTGCAACAGCAGCACATCATATCCTCGGACCTTGGCTCCACTTCCTCCCTGCCCTTGCCCCCTTTCTTTCTCCCCATGCAGATCACGTCACTGCATCAGGAGCTACGGCCACACATGCTACGGAGGGTGATCAAGGACGTTGAGAAGTCTCTTCCGCCCAAGATAGAGCGCATCCTGCGCGTCGAGATGTCGCCGCTGCAGAAGCAGTGAGTGCCGCTTTCCTGTTTGCTCCTCCCTCCAAAAAAAAAAAGGGTAGCTTTTTTGCCCTCCCTCTCCTTTACTCTCCCTCTCCTTTACTCCCTCTCCTTTACTCCCTCTCCTTTACTCCCTCTCCTTTACTCCCTCTCCTTTACTCTCCCTCTCCTTTACTCCCTCTCCTTTACTCCCTCTCCTTTACTCCCTCTCCTTTACTCCCTCTCCTTTACTCTCCCTCTCCTTTACTCCCTCTCCTTTACTACTCCCTCTCCTTTACTCCCTCTCCTTTACTCCCTCTCCTTCACTCCCTCGTCTTGCCCACTCCCCCTTACCCCCTCGCACTACCCCTCCCCTCCCTTTCAGTTAGTACAAGTGGATATTATAGCGCAACTTCCAGGATCTAAACATCCTTTTCCCCTTTTCTGCCCTCTCCCCCCCCAACTTTCTCCCTTCCCCCCCTCCCCTTCCCCTCCCCTCCCCGTCGCTGGTACTAAGTGGATCCTGGAGCGCAACTTTCAGGACCTGAACAAGAACGCGCGCAGCAACCAGGTGTCGCTGCTCAGCATCGTGGCAGAGCTCAAGAAGTGCTGCAACCTCCCCTTCCTCTTCCCTCTCCCTCTCTCCTCCCTCACTCAGGTACTACAAGTGGATCCTGGAGCGCAACTTTCAGGACCTGAACAAGAACGCACGCAGCAACCAGGTGTCGCTGCTCAACATCGTGGCGGAACTCTAAGAAGTGCTGCAACCACCCCTAGCTTACCTCACATGCCTTCTCACTCTCTCCTCCCCCTCTCACACTCTCTCTCCCCTCCCATCCTGCCCTTTCTCTCCCCCCCACCCCCGTCCTCCCTCTCCGCCCCCACATGCAGGTACTACAAGTGGATCCTGGAGCGCAACTTTCAGGATCTGAACAAGAATGCGCGCAGCAACCAAGTCTCCCTTCTCAACATCGTGGCAGAGCTCAAGAAGTGCTGCAACCACCCCTTCCTCTTCGAGAGCGCTGACTACGGCTACGGGGGCGGGGCGGCTGGAGGGGCGCTGGACGCTCAGGGCAAGGCGCAGCGGATCGTGCTGGGGAGTGGGAAGACGACGCTGCTGGATAAGCTGCTGACGAGGCTGAAAGAAACGGGCCACCGCGTTCTCATCTTCTCCCAGGTGGGTTTGATTAAGTGTGATTTATGCCCTGATTTTATGTGCTTTGGGGCACCTGATGGGGCGGCTGGAGGGGCGCTAGACGCACAGGGCAAGGCGCAGTGGATCGTGCTGGGGAGTGGGAAGACGACGCTGCTGGATAAGCTGCTCACTTGTCTCAAAGAGACGGGTCTCCGACTCACCGCGTGCTCATCTTCTGCCAGGTGGGTTTGATTAAGTGTGATTTATTCGTTTGTGATTTGCCCTTCTGAATCTGGGTCTAATTAGAGGCATTTTCAGAGGTGTTGGTGCTGCAAGTATGGGCAGGAGTGTCACTGTGGTGTTGGTACTGTGGTATGATGAGCCACGTGGTGACCAACTATTTGTTCCTCATCCTTCATAATCCCTTTCCCTTCCCCCTGTCCCTCTGATGGTTCGCATGTTGGACATTCTAACCGACCACCTCGCCCTGCGGGGCTTCCAGTTCCAAAGGCTGGGCGGCAGCACGAGGGCGGACCTGAGGCAGCAGGCCATGTAGCACTTCAGTGCCTCTCCTTCCTCTTCTCATTGTTCTCCCGCTTCCCTCCCTTCCCCATCTCCCTCAGATGGTGCGCATGTTGGACATTCTAGCAGACTACCTCGCCCTGCGGGGCTTCCAGTTCCAGAGACTAGACGGCAGCACAAGGGCGGACCTGAGGCAGCAGGCCATGGAGCACTTCAATGCGCCCGGCAGTGACGACTTCTGCTTCCTGCTCTCCACGCGCGCTGGTGGATTGGGGATTAATCTCGCCACGGCCGACACAGTCATTATTTTTGACTCGGATTGGAACCCACAGAACGACCTGCAGGTGAGCAGGTGCTGCCCGCCAAGTGATTGCGCTGAATCATGTTCAGTTTGAGAGTATCGGGTTTGCTGCCCTCTAGGAACCTTCAACCAAATTGCTGCCGCACGTCTGTTGCCCCTCGGTTTCCAGCTTCCTCTCTCCTTCCCTGACCCTCTAGCCACCTTGTTTGCCCGTGCTCCTCCCCTCCCCGCTCCTCCCCTCCCCGCTCCTCCCCTCCCCGCTCCTCCCCTCCCCGCCCCTCCCTCGTCAGGCCATGAGTCGTGCGCACAGGATAGGGCAGCAGGACGTGGTGAACATCTACCGGTTTGTGACGAGTGGCAGCGTGGAGGAGGACATATTGGAGCGCGCCAAGCGCAAGATGGTGCTGGACCACCTCGTCATCCAGAAGCTCAACGCCGCCGGGCGGCTGGAGAAGACCACCAGCAAGAAGAGCAGCAGCATGTTCGATAAGGTGCAGTGCGGTTGAAGGGAGTGGGGGGTGGTGGGGGAAGGGGGAGGTTGGGGTGCCATTCTGGAGCGCGCCAAGCGCAAGATGGTGCTGGACCACCTCGTCATCCAGAAGCTCAACGCTGCCGGCAGGCTGGAGAAGACCCAGAGCAAGAAGAGCAGCAGCATGTTTGATAAGGTGGGATGCGGTTGGGGGCGGTGAGGGGGTGGATGCGTTGGGGTAGTGTGAGATGGTGCTGGACCGCCTCGTCATCCAGAAGCTCAACGTTGCCGGGCGGCTGGAGAAGACTCAGAGCAAGAAAAGCAGCCGCATGTTCGATAAGATGGGATGCGGTGGTGCATGGTTGGGGAGGGCGGTGCGTAGTGGGGACGTGGTAGGATAGTGTGGGATGGTAGTGGTTGAGAAGACGCAGAGCAAGAAGAGCAGCTCCATGTTCGACAAGGTGGGACTTAGGTGGTGGAGGGTTGGTGTGGGATGGGAGTGATGGGGGATGGTAGTGGTTGAGAAGCAGAGCAAGAACGAGTTGGGTGCCATTGTGTGGGTTTTCACAGTTCAAGGAGCGAGTGTGTTCTCTTCTCTCTGATTTAACTCCAGTACCAGCATCTTAAGCCGCTCTGTTCCTCCCTTTGTCATCCTCTCTCTTCCTCCTCTTTCTCCATCAGAACGAGTTGGCGGCCATTCTGCGGTTCGGAGCAGAGGAGCTCTTCAAGGAGAAAGTGAGCGAGGAGGAGGGCTCCAGCCGGCTGGAGAATCTGGACATCGATGAGATCCTGGCACGCGCCGAGAAGATCGACAGCAGCACCGCGGGGGAAGGCGCTAACGAGCTGCTCTCCGCCTTCACTGTGAGTTACTCAAGGGAGTGAGTGTGTGTGTTCATATGTGCATGCGTGCATGTGCGAGCCGGTTGGAGAATCTGGACATAGATGAGATCCTGGCACGCGCTGAGAAGATCGACAGCAGCACTGCGGGGGAGGGCGCTAACGAGCTGCTCTCTGCCTTCACTGTGAGTTACTCAAGGGAGTGAGTGTGTGTGTTCATATGTGCATGCGTGCATGTGCGAGCCGGTTGGAGAATCTGGACATAGATGAGATCCTGGCACGCGCTGAGAAGATCGACAGCAGCACTGCGGGGGAGGGCGCTAATGAGCTGCTCTCTGCGTTTACTGTGAGTTTCTCAGTGAGAGTATGTGTGGGTGCATGACGAGTGGGAGGTGATTGTGCGTGTGCGGGCTTGCACGTGTGTAAGCGCGCATGTGCAAGGGCAAGGGCAAGGGGATGGGCGTGGGCGTGTATGTGTGTGTGTGAGCCGGTTGGTAAATATGGGCATTGATGAGATCCTGGCAAAACGCTAATGAACTGTTCTCTGCGTTTTGAGTCCTTCAAGGGTGCGCTGGGGCTTTTGAGGCGCCTCAAGAGTCGGCAATGTTTGTAGAAAAAACAAAATCAAGTGCAGTGCCTCTTACCTATGCACATTCCCTTCCTGCTGCCCGCTCCGCTTTCCCCATCCTCCTTCCCACCTTCGCTATTCTGCTGTATCTTCCTCCCGCTTTCCCCAATCCCCGCCCCCAGGTGGCGAATTTCATCAGCACAGAAAATGACGCAGCCTTCTGGAGTCGGCTGATCCAGGCAGCGCCAGCAGAGGAGGAGAAGACGCTGGGGCCGCGCTCCTCCCGCCGCAACGCCACCTACACGGGCGATGGGCTGCTGGGGGAGGCTGATGATGAGGACGAGGAGGGAAGGGAGGGCAGGGAATCCCGCTGCCTCCCATGCTCATATCCTTCCTGCTGCCTGGTCCCCCCTCCCCCTCCCCCCCCCCCCCCAGGTGGCGAATTTCAGCAGCACAGAAAACGACGCTGCCTTCTGGAGTCGCCTCATCCAGGCAGCACCGGCAGAGGAGGAGAAGGCTCTCGGCCCGCGCTCCTCCCGGCGCAACGCCACCTACACGGGCGATGGGCTCCTGGGGGAGGCTGATGATGAGGACGAGGATGGGCGAGAGGGCAGGGGTGGTAGGCGGGGCGGGAAGGAAAGTGGGGGGAAGAGGAAGCGAGGGCGGAGGGAGCAGGGGGATGGGGGTGGGGAGGAGGGCGGGTATCCTGCTGCTGCGCCTGCTGTGGAAGGGGCGCTGGTGCGGATTACTCAGTGGACGGTGCAGGGGGAGGGGGACGGGGGAGGAGGAGAGGGAGCAGGGGGGAAAGGGGCTGCAGCAGGGCAGGGGCGGGTGCAGCAGAGGGGGGAACGGGAGCAGGAGCAGGGAAGCTGGTGGTGCTGGTGCAGCTGCTGCTGCTGGTACCGCTGGTGGTGCTGGTGGTGTGAAGGTTCGGCGACTATCTAAGCGAGATGCCAATGCGTTTGTCAAGGCAGTGAGGCGGTACGGGGGAGCAGAGCGGGTGGCACAAATGACAGCCGAGGCCGGCGGAGCACTAGAGGCAGCGAGTGAAGCAGAGCGGCGGTCCCTCCACTCGCTGCTCATGCAAGCCTGCAAAGACACTGTGCGAGCCGCCGCCGCCGCAGAGGAAGACGAAGCATTGGGAGCAGCCGGAGCAGCAGCAGCAGCAGCAGCGGCAGCAGCAGGAGGGGCAGGAGCAGCAGCGAAGATCCCTCTGCTGGATTTCTTCGGTGTGGCGGTGAAAGCCCCGGAGCTGCTGCAGAGAGTGAAGGAGCTGCAGTTCCTGGCGAAGCGGGTGGAGCGAGTGAGCGACCCTGTGAAGCAGTTCCGCCTGCGGTCGCATGCACGCGTGCCCTCGTGGGCCAAGACTACATCTTGGACGCCTGTGGATGATGCGAGGTTGCTGCTGGGGGTGCACTTCCATGGGTTTGGCAACTGGGAGCAGGTTCGGCTGGATGAACGGTTGGGATTGGAGAATAAGATCGCGCCGCCTGGATCAACGGGTGGGATTGGGGGAGGGGGAGAGGGGAAGCTGCCGAGGGGGAGTCATTTGGATGCACGGGCATCTGCTCTGCTGCGCAAGGTACTGAAGCGGGGAGAGGGAGGGGAGGGGATACGTCTAAAGGGTGATTGAGGGGTGAAGGGGGAGCGAGTGAAGAGTGAGTGAGCGTGGGGCGGGCAAGTGTGGGTTGAATTGAGGGTGAGTGGGACTGTGTGAGTCAAGTTCGCACGTCACTTGTGCATCTCGAGCCTTACAATTCGTCCTTTGAAGCCCTTTTTTTCATGAAAACCCCAACCTTTCATTCCCCGTCCATTTCCCCACCCCAACTTCTGGGTCCCTCAGGAGCTGGAGGCGGATCCTCACCATGCCAAGGCTGCAGCAGCAGCCAACGCCCTAAAGGTCAAGATCAAGGTGCGAGGAGGAGGCAAGGGTGCCTTTGCTGCTGGCTCTGCTGCTGCTTCTGGCGCTGACGAAGCCGTTGCTCTGGGTGGGGGCCGCAGAGGCAGGGAGGAGAGGGGGCGGAAAGGGCGAGGGAGGGAAGGGGCTGGGGAAAGAGAGAGGGAGAGGAGGCATGGTGGGGAGAGGGAGGGGCGGAGGCGGGGGAGGAGGGAGGAGGAGAAGGAGAAACGGTCCCCGGAGAAGGAAAAGGAGAGGGAGGCTGAGGAGGCAAAGGAGGAGGGGGAGATTTCCGAAGGGGAGGATGCCACTGCAGCTGCAGCCACAGCAGCCGCTGCTGCCGCCGCAGCAGCAGGGGCCGCAGGTGGAGGAGGGAGCAAGGTCGGGAAGGAGGAAGAGGGGGTTGTGGGAGGAGCCGGAGTCGCAGGGGGAGGGGGAGAGGGTGGGGAGGGGAGGCGGGGAGTGGCGTGGTGCAAGGGGCGGCTGGCCCCTCAGGATAGTGTGCTGCAGCGGCTGAAGCGGCTGCAGACGCGGCAGGAGCTGTCGCCCAAGGAGGTGACGCAGAAGGTGAAGAAGTACCTCAGACAGCTGGGGCACGAGATCGACAGCGTCATGAAGCGCGAGGCCAGCGATGCCGCCCTCCCCCGCTCCCACCTGCAGAGTGAGTTCTCCTCTCGCCCTCTCCTTCTCTTTTCCCTCTCCCTCTCCTCCTTCTCTGCGAATTTCCCACCTGCAGAGTCAGTCCCCCCCTTTGCCCTTTGCCTTCTCCTCTGTCTCCTTCCTTCCTTCCTTCCTTCCTTCCTTCCTTCCTTCCTTCCTTCCTTCCTTCCTTCCTTCCTTCCTTCCTTCCTTCCTTCCTTCCTTCCTTCCTTCCTTCCTTCCTTCCTTCCTTCCTTCCTTCCTTCCTTCCTTCCTTCCTTCCTTCCTTCCTTCCTTCCTTCCTTCCTTCCTTCCTTCCTTCCTTCCTTCCTTCCTTCCTTCCTTCCTTCCTTCCTTCCTTCCTTCCTTCCTTCCTTCCTTCCTTCCTTCCTTCCTTCCTTCCTTCCTTCCTTCCTTCCTTCCTTCCTTCCTTCCTTCCTTCCTTCCTTCCTTCCTTCCTTCCTTCCTTCCTTCCTTCCTTCCTTCCTTCCTTCCTTCCTTCCTTCCTTCCTTCCTTCCTTCCTTCCTTCCTTCCTTCCTTCCTTCCTTCCTTCCTTCCTTCCTTCCTTCCTTCCTTCCTTCCTTCCTTCCTTCCTTCCTTCCTTCCTTCCTTCCTTCCTTCCTTCCTTCCTTCCTTCCTTCCTTCCTTCCTTCCTTCCTTCCTTCCTTCCTTCCTTCCTTCCTTCCTTCCTTCCTTCCTTCCTTCCTTCACTTTCCTTTCCTTCCTTCCTTCTCCCTTCCTTCCTTCCTTCCTTCCCTTCCTTCCTCCTCCTTCCTCCTTCCTTCCTCCTTCTTCCTTCCTTCCTTCCTCCTTCCTTCCTTCCTTCCTTCCTTCCTTCCTTCCTTCCTTCCTTCCTTCCTTCCTTCCTTCCTTCCTTCCTTCCTTCCTTCCTTCCTTCCTTCCTTCCTTCCTTCCTTCCTTCCTTCCTTCCTTCCTTCCTTCCTTCCTTCCTTCCTTCCTTCCTTCCTTCCTTCCTTCCTTCCTTCCTTCCTTCCTTCCTTCCTTCCTTCCTTCCTTCCTTCCTTCCTTCCTTCCTTCCTTCCTTCCTTCCTTCCTTCCGTCCTCCTTCCTTCCTTCCTTCCTCCTTCCTTCCTTCCCTTCCTTCCTTCCTTCCTTCCTTCCTTCCTTCCTTCCTTCCTTCCTTCCTTCCTTCCTTCCTTCCTTCCTTCCTTCCTTCCTTCCTTCCTTCCTTCCTTCCTTCCTTCCTTCCTTCCCCGTCCTTTCCTTCCTTCCTTCCTTTTCCTTCCTTCCTTCCTTCCTTCCTTCCTTCCTTCCTTCCTTCCTTCCTTCCTTCCTTCCTTCCTTCCTTCCTTCCTTCCTTCCTTCCTTCCTTCCTTCCTTCCTTCCTTCCTTCCTTCCTTCCTTCCTTCCTTCCTTCCTTCCTTCCTTCCTTCCTTCCTTCCTTCCTTCCTTCCTTCCTTCCTTCCTTCCTTCCTTCCTTCCTTCCTTCCTTCCTTCCTTCCTTCCTTCCTTCCTTCCTTCCTTCCTTCCTTCCTTCCTTCCTTCCTTCCTTCCTTCCTTCCTTCCTTCCTTCCTTCCTTCCTTCCTTCCTTCCTTCCTTCCTTCCTTCCTTCCTTCCTTCCTTCCTTCCTTCCTTCCTTCCTTCCTTCCTTCCTTCCTTCCTTCCTTCCTTCCTTCCTTCCTTCCTTCCTTCCTTCCTTCCTTCCTTCCTTCCTTCCTTCCTTCCTTCCTTCCTTCCTTCCTTCCTTCCTTCCTTCCTTCCTTCCTTCCTTCCTTCCTTCCTTCCTTCCTTCCTTCCTTCCTTCCTTCCTTCCTTCCTTCCTTCTTCCTCCTTCCTTCCTTCCTTCCTTCCTTCCTTCCTTCCTTCCTTCCTTCCTTCCTTCCTTCCTTCCTTCCTTCCTTCCTTCCTTCCTTCCTTCCTTCCTTCCTTCCTTCCTTCCTTCCTTCCTTCCTTCCTTCCTTCCTTCCTTCCTTCCTTCCTTCCTTCCTTCCTTCCTTCCTTCCTTCCTTCCTTCCTTCCTTCCTTCCTTCCTTCCTTCCTTCCTTCCTTCCTTCCTTCCTTCCTTCCTTCCTTCCTTCCTTCCTTCCTTCCTTCCTTCCTTCCTTCCTTCCTTCCTTCCTTCCTTCCTTCCTTCCTTCCTTCCTTCCTTCCTTCCTTCCTTCCTTCCTTCCTTCCTTCCTTCCTTCCTTCCTTCCTTCCTTCCTTCCTTCCTTCCTTCCTTCCTTCCTTCCTTCCTTCCTTCCTTCCTTCCTTCCTTCCTTCCTTCCTTCCTTCCTTCCTTCCTTCCTTCCTTCCTTCCTTCCTTCCTTCCTTCCTTCCTTCCTTCCTTCCTTCTTCCTTTCCTCCTCCTTCCTTCCTTCCTCCTTCCTCTTCCTTCCTTCCTTCCTTCCTCCTTCCTTCCTTCCTCCTTCTTCCTTCCTTCCTTCTTCCTTCCTTCCTTCCTTCCTTTCCTTCCTTCCGTCCTTCCTTCCTCCTTCCTTCCTTCCTTCCTTCCTTCCTTCCTTCCTTCCTTCCTTCCTTCCTTCCTTCCTTCCTTCCTTCCTTCCTTCCTTCCTTCCTTCCTTCTCCATCGCCTTGTTTTCATCTATGCACTCTCTGCCACCTGCTTACCTCGCTCCTGCACCTCCCAGCTCTTACTCCAGGAATCTCTGAGGACCTGTGGGACTATGTGGCCTTCCACTCACACCTGTCTGGCACCTCATTGGCCGACATTTACTGACTGTCTTTCCATCTCTGCTTCCCATCTCTTCTCCTTCAATCTGACACTTGTGTGCAGAGATCTCCGAGGACCTGTGGGATTATGTGGCCCTGCACTCGCACCTGTCCGGCACGCGATTGGCCGACATCTACCGCAAGCTGAGAGACGACCGTGGGAGCGATGGGAAGGAAGGCGGGGAGAAGGACCGGGAGCGTGAGCGAGAACGGGAGAAGGAGAGAGATAGGGACAGGGAGAGAGGGAGGGAGAGGGATAAGGAGAGGGATAGGGAGAGGGAGAGGGAGAGGGAGAAGGACAAGGAAAGGGGCACTGAAAAGGATAGGGACAAGGACAGGGAGAGGGACAGGGACAGGGAGCGGAGCAGGGAGAGAAGATGGAGGGAGGAGAGGGGGAGGGGAGACGAGCGTTTAAAGGAGCAGGATGAGAAGCACAGGAATGAGAGGCACAGAGATGAGAAGAACAGAGATGAGAAGAACAGAGATGATAGGCACAGACAGGACGAGCATAGAGCACACAGAGAGCACAGAGAGCATAGGGAACATAGGGACCATAGGGAACATAGAGAGCACAGGGACCATAGGGAGCATAGGGAGCATGGGAAGGGCGTGAAAGGAGATGGAAAGGGTTGGGAGAGAGGCGAGGGTGAGAGGGCCCGTGACAGAGTGAGAGACAGGCGTGGCTCTTCCGAACCTAGGAGTGCCCAAATGACTCCCGACCCTGGCGCTGTTGTACCACCTGCTGCCGAACCTACACAGCGACCGCACCGGTCTTCCGAACCTGGACGAGAGGCTCGGGACCCGGCGCAGCGAGACACGATGGATGGTTCAGGGGGCCGATCGTTTAAGGCTCGGGAAGGGGGGAGGTGGGAGCGGGAGCGAGAGAGGGAGAGAGGGCGGGAAGGAGAGAGGGAGAGAGAGAAAGGGAGAGGGAGGGAGTGGAGAGAAGGAGGTGGTGGAGGGGGTGGGGCGTGGACGGCAGAGCGGAGGAGATCAGACGGTCGGGATTCAGACCGGCCTTCTGGTGGTGGTTGGGGAAGAGGGGAGGGGGGAGACGGTGGATCTAGGAAGAGTGCAGAGAGGGGAGGGGAGAGGGAGGAGGAGAGGAGCGAGGCATGGAAGCGCAGGTGGAGAGATGGGGAGGGCCCTCCTTCCTCCTCTGCCCCCGCCTCTGCCCCTGCTTCTGGTGTGAGCAGCCCTCACAGGATACCCAACGGGCAGGTGAGGGAGGGAGGAGGGGAGGGGGGAGAGGATGCAGGTAACGGCAACAGGCGCATGGAGAACAGAGCTGAGGGCGTTGGAGGGGAGCGCGGGAGAAATGCCAGAGATTCCAGAGACGCCAGAGATTTCAGAGATACCCATCCAGGTGCCCCCAGAGATGTATCAAGAGATTCCAGAGAATTTCCCAGAGATGCCCGAGATTCTCGTGATGCCCGCCCCCCTCGCCCGCCGCCTCCCCCTCCTCTGGCTGAAGCCCGTGCTAGTGCGAGCAAGTGGGGGGATGGAGCAGGGGACATGGAGGTGGAGGCAGGGGAGGCGGGAGAATTGGGGGCGGTGACAGAGGAGGGCATGGTGCAGGAGTGAGTGAGGGTTGTGGGAAGGAGTGGAGTGGAGGATGGAGGGAGGGAAAGGAATGACATGAGGTAGTGGCTAGGGGCAAACTTCAGTTGGGTAGTTGCAAGAATTAACTTAGTTTTTTTTATGGGGAATGATAGTCATAGCCTGCATAGCTTTTTCTCTTTGGTCTTGTTGAATGTGATGCGATGCAGCTGTTGAACAGAGGAGCGCTGATAGTGTTTTCTTCTCTTGTCCATTTTTTACTGGAAACATTGTGGACAGCATCTCGCAATGGAGCAAGGGAACAAATTTGCAAGGCATGTGGACCATTCGCTGTGCCCTTCAAGTAGTGTTTTGCCAGCTGGCAAATTTATCCCAGCAAACACTTCAAACTTATTGTGAACTCCATTAATTTTGCAAATTCCACAGCCGACATCGCCGGTCGGGGTCGCGCCCGACTGTAACCCGAGCGGGGGCCTAATCTTGGGATTGTCGCACACCTGCGAGACCATCGGCCTGCCACATCGATGACTCGTCCGCTCCAAGCTGAGAGTCCGCAGCGGCATCACACCGGAAGGAGTGGTGACGTGGCGGTTAGAGAGGGGGGCACCGCGTGAGGCGGGAAACCGAGCAGCGAAAACCCCCGCTCCCAGCGGTGGAGGGATAGCGAGGCTGAGTGCGCGGCCGAGGTTTCCCTCGCAGGCTCGGGCCACGAGACCAATCCACCACCCTTTTGCATTCTTCAGTGTCATTATTATCGGAATTAGTTGGCTTATCTCCAGCCTCTTTTTTAATGTCCGATGCGTTGCTCAGCTATTGCGTAACATTAGCAGCGCGTACGGCTGTGCGTGTGCACAGTCGCGGTCTGCTCGACTCACTCGCGTGCACCGCACGCTGTCCCCGCATTAGGGCGGTAGCGCGGTAGCGCCGTCGCGCCGTCACGACAGAGCGCTGTAGATTCTGCCTAGCACTTGCGCCCAATGATCGCCCGCACCGCAGCATCTCTCGCCGTCCCCCTCATCTCCGCAGCCCGTGCGCGCATTGCGCTTTTCCGCGCGCCGATGAACGAATTCATGCGCTTTGCGCACGTTGGCGCTGTCAGTGGCGGGCCGGCAGAAGATTGCGAACGCGCAAGGGATGGTGAAACATTAGGGAGCATGCGGCCGGCAGGCACAAGAGTTTACAGCAGGCGCGCACGGGGCGGGAGAAAGCCGACAATCATTGTGGATTATGAAGAGGAGTGTATAGGAGAAGACATTAACGAAAACGGGCAAGAGACAATGCAGGTCGCACGGCGCATGTCCGCAAGGCAGCGAACGGGTGTGACTGTAAAGAGGGAAACAGACGAGGTGGTTGTGAAGGGGGAATTAGAGGAGGTGACTGTAACGCAACAAGCAGGCAATGTGGTTGTGAAGCGGGAGTCAGATGACGAGGCTGGAACGACCGGAGGTGGTGTGGTGGTAACGCGAGGAGGTGACGTGACTGTAAAGAGGGAAGCGGAGGATGTGACTGTGAAGAGAGAGGCGGTCGACGAGATGGCAGGCAGGGAAGCATGTGTGGCAGATGCTGACATGGCTGTAGCGGTGACTGAAGGCACGGCTGTAGCGAGGCTGGTGACGCGGCTGTAGCAGAGGCTGCGGTCATGGCTGAGGGTGCTTGGTCGAGTTTTGAGTCGACTCAAAACTCGGTCATGGCTGAGGGTGCTTGGGGTGGAGGCAGGGGCAGGAGGAAACGAAGGCAGCCGGCAGGGAGAGACGCAGACAGCAGAGCTGGAGGGGGAATTGTTGTCGCCGGGCAGCCGAAAAGATTTTCCGGCGGGCAGGCAAAAAGGGCGGGGGTGGGGAGGTGGCAGGAGGTGGTTGCAGCAATCAAGGAGATGCGGAGTGGAGGAGGCGCACCTGTTGATAGCATGGGGTGTGAGAAGGCAGGACAGGGCATGGCGGACAAGGTGGGTCCGACAGGGCATGGCGGACAAGGTGGGTCCGACAGGGCATGGCGGACAAGGTGGGTCCGACAGGGCATGGCGGACAAGGTGGGTCTGGGGTTGCGGGAGGAAAATGTGCTTGTTTGTTAAATGGTCACCAGGGCATTGTTGCTGGAAACATACGGCACGGGGGAAGTAGCTATTCAAAAGGAATGAATCATTCTCTCTCATGCTATCCTCATGCATTCTCTCTCGCACCTTGTTTCTCCCTTCTGCCCGCCCCTTCCTTACTCCCCCCTTTCCACTCCTGCCTTCCTCCACCACCCCTTTACACTCCCGCTCTCGCTCGCTCTCTTGCCGCACTCCTCTCCCCGCTCTCTTGCCGCACTCCTCTTGCCGCACTCCTCTCCCCGCTCTCTTGCCGCACTCCTCTTGCCGCACTCCTCTTGCCGCACTCCTCTTGCCGCACTCCTCTTGCCGCACTCCTCTTGCCGCACTCCTCTTGCCGCACTCCTCTTGCCGCGCTCCTCTTGCCGCACTCCTCTTGCCGCATCCTCTCCCCGGAGCAGCAGCGGCGCTTTGCAGTGCTGGTGTCGGCGATGCTCTCCTCACAGACCAAGGACCCCGTCACTCATGGTACGTGCGCCGCCCATTGCGAGGCCATGTGTCACATTGCGCCTGTCACTCACGGTGACATGTGGCAGGGCTTGTCATGCTCTCCTCTCAGACCAAGGACCCTGTAGCTCATGGTGCGTGCAAGACCATGTGCCGCCCACTGCAAGACCATGTGCCTCCCACTGCAAGACCATGTGCCGCCCACTGCAACACCATGTGCCGCCCACTGCAACACCATGTGCCGCCCACTGCAACACCATGTGCCGCCCACTGCAAGACCATGTGTATCACTCTCCACCACTCCCACTTCCCTTCCTTCCCATTCCAAACCAAACTTCCCCCTTGTCCCTCTCCCACCCCTCCCTCACCTCCATTCCCCTCCTGGTTCATCCTGCTCTCAATCCTCCCTTCCCAATCCTCCCCAATCCCCCCCAAACCTCCCCAATCCCCCCCAATCCTCCTCAATCCCCCCCAATCCCCCCCAATCCTCCCCAATCCCCTCCAATCCTCCCCAATCCCCCCAAACCTCCCCAATCCCCCCCAATCCCCCCCAATCCCCCCCAATCCCCCCCAATCCCCCCCAATCCCCCCCAATCCTCCCCAATCCCCCCCAATCCTCCCCAATCCCCCCCAATCCCCCCCAATCCCCCCCAATCCCCCCCAATCCCCCCCAATCCTCCCCAATCCCCCCCAATCCTCCCAACCATCACCAGCGGCAGTGGCACGGCTGCACGCAGCAGGGCTGCTGTCGCCTGAAGCGCTCAAGGCAGCAGAGGAAACGACCGTCAGCCAAACCATCTACCCGGTATGCCTCTTATTTGGTAGTCTAGTTTTGAGGCGCCTCAAAACCAAACCATCTACCCGGTATGCCTCTTATGTGGTACGACACGACTTGGCCAAGCCTGCACCACACATGACATCTTCCCATCCCCAATTCCTCTCCATTTTTGAGGCGCCTCAAAACCAAACCATCTACCCGGTATGCCTCTTATGTGGTACGACACGACTTGGCCAAGCCTGCACCACACATGACATCTTCCCATCCCCAATTCCTCTCCATTTTTGAGGCGCCTCAAAACCAAACCATCTACCCGGTATGCCTCTTATGTGGTACGACACGACTTGGCCAAGCCTGCACCACACATGACATCTTCCCATCCCCAATTCCTCTCCATTTTTGAGGCGCCTCAAAACCAAACCATCTACCCGGTATGCCTCTTATGTGGTACGACACGACTTGGCCAAGCCTGCACCACACATGACATCTTCCCATCCCCAATTCCTCTCCATTTTTGAGGCGCCTCAAAACCAAACCATCTACCCGGTATGCCTCTTATGTGGTACGACACGACTTGGCCAAGCCTGCACCACACATGCCATCTTCCCATCCCCAATTCCTCTCCATTTTTGAGGCGCCTCAAAACCAAACCATCTACCCGGTATGCCTCTTATGTGGTACGACACGACTTGGCCAAGCCCGCACCACACATGACATCTTCCCATCCCCAATTCCTCTCCATTTTTGAGGCGCCTCAAAAGTCCTCAAAAATTTTGAGGCGCCTCAAATGTGGTACGACTTGGCCAAGCCCGCACCACACATGACATCTTCCCATCCCCACTTCCTCTCCATTCCCCCTATTCCTCACCCCATCGCCTCCTCTCTCTCCATCTTCCCTCACTCAACCGCCTGTTCTTTCCCCATCCCTCTTCTCATCGCCTTCTTCTGCCTCTGACTGTGCTTCCACCCACAATTATCCCTCCTCACCCCTCCACACCCCTCCACACCCCTCCCCACCCTCACCCACACAGCATGAAAGTGTGCTTTTACGTGCGAAGGCGGGGTACTTGAAGAACATGAATCCTAACCATCCCTTTCCACCCCTCCCCAACCCTTACCACCGTTCTAAAGGTGGGCTTTTACGTGCGCAAGGCGGGATACCTGAAGAAAATGGCCAATCTCTGCTTGGAGAAGCACGGAGGAGACATTCCGGGCAGCCTGGAAGATCTGCTTGCGCTGCCCGGCGTCGGGCCTAAAATGGCCTATCTGGTGCGAGCGAGCGGGCAGGGAGTGCAATTATGGGGGAGGTTGGGGGAGGTTGGGGGAGGTTGGGGGAGGCTGGGGGAGGCTGGGGAGGTTGGGGGAGGCTGGGGGAGGTTGGGGGAGGTTGGGGGTAAGAGTAAGCGAGAGAGAGGAGGACTGGGAGGTGAGGGAGGGAAGAGGATCAGTTTTGAGACGTCTCAAAACAAATCTTCATACACGAGGTGTGGGACGCTTTTGCAAGAGAGGAAGTCGAAATGGGATTGGCTGGATACAGCACTTTGTCCATATGCACGCATTTGCATGCATTTGCATGCACGCTCCCTTCATGGTGTAGACAGCATTCCATGCACCGACCACATGCCCATGGGCCATGTCCCATGACGTGTATGTAACCCATGTTCCATGCATGTGCATGAGGTATGGTTGGACACACGCACTGCACTTTTGAGAATTCTCAAAAATGTGCACCCATGTCCCCCAGGTGATGAACGTGGCATGGGATGTGTGGACACTCGCTGAACCCACTCAGCCACATGCCACATGCCCCATGCCCCATGCCACATGCCACATGCCACATGCCACATGCCACATGCCCCATGCCCCATGCCCCATGCCACATGCCACATGCCACATGCCCCATGCCCCATGCCCCATGCCCCATGCCCCATGCCACATGCCACATGCCACATGCCCCATGCCTCTTGCCCTGTCCCACAGGTGATGAACGCGGCATGGGAACGAGTGGAGGGCATATGTGTGGACACTCACTCACATAATTTTTCCTCTGCACATCCATTTACCCATGCGCCCACGTGTTCCATGCCCCACCATACCTCATGCACCATGCTTCATGACCTGCGCCTGTTCCTGTCCCGCAGGTGATGAACGTGGCTTGGGAGCGCGTGGAGGGCATATGTGTCGACACGCACGTGCACAGGATAGCACGGCGCCTGGGGTGGACGGATGCCAAGGTACGCATTTGGTCACGTGCCTATGTGTGCATGTGCTTATATGAGGTGACTTTTGAGTCGACTCAAAAGTCACTAAGGTACGCATTTGGTCACGTGCCTATGTGTGCATGTGCTTATATGAGGTGACTTTTGAGTCGACTCAAAAGTCACTAAGGTACGCATTTGGTCATGTGCCTATGTGTGCATGTGCTTATATGAGGTGACTTTTGAGTCGACTCAAAAGTCACTAAGGTACGCATTTGGTCACGTGCCTATGTGTGCATGTGCTTATATGAGGTGACTTTTGAGTCGACTCAAAAGTCACTAAGGTGCGCATTTGGTCACGTGCCTATGTGTGCATGTGCTTATATGCCTCTGTGCCCATCCGCCCATGTGCCCGTACTTGTGTGGGATGGAGGGCATCTGTGTGGACACTCATGTGCACAGGATAGCACGGCACCTGGGGTGGACGGATGCCAAGGTACGCATGCAAGGCAATGCATACCATCGCCCACCTGCCCATGCGCTCATGTGCTCATTGGCCCCCGCTGCTCCTCCTGCGCGTTTTCCCCCTTTGATACCGTGTGTCTGTCCAGCTCCCCCCTCTATACTCACTGTTCCAGGCCAAGGCACCAGAGGGGGGACACGCGGCGATCTCTACAAGTGTTGCTACCTTTGAGGCGCCTCAAAAAGAGTTGCTACCTAGAGATGCCACGTGTAAAAAGCGATTTTTTGAGACGTCTCAAGGATTCACTTCTTAGACGACGAGTGGATTCGGCCAACCCGCTCAATTAGACGGCATCAACCCGCTCCCCGTTGGCTTCGGCCAAACCACCTGCCCTCTTTCCCTTCCCTCACCCGCCGTGACCACCCAGGCCAAAACACCAGAGGACACAATACGAGCTCTAGAACAGCTGCTACCCAGGGCCAAGACACCAGAGGACACGCGGCGGGCTCTAGAGCAGCTGCTACCCAAAGACGAGTGGATGGGCATCAACCCACTCCTCGTCGGCTTCCCATCTGCCCTGTTGCCCCCTCTGCCCCGTGTGCCTCCTTCAACCCCCCCATACCCAACCCTTCCCAGGCCAAGACACCAGAGGACACGCGGCGGGCTCTAGAGCAGCTGCTACCCAAAGACGAGTGGATGGGAATCAACCCGCTGCTTGTGGGTTTCGGCCAGACCACCTGCCTGCCCATCGGCCCGCGCTGCTCCTCCTGCCTCCTCGCCTCCCGCTCGCTCTGCCCCTCTGCCTCCCTCCCCCGCCTCCCGGCCCCTCGTCTTCCTCCTCCTCCTTCCCTCCCTCTCCTTCCAAGCACAACCGCACCACACACGTCGACAGCCGTGGACACCCCCACCACCGCACCCACTGCTAACCTACTGTGTGTTGATGTCGCCACCACCGCACCCGCTGCGAGCCCACTGTGTGTTGATTCACCTGAAAGCACCCTCGTCCTTGCCGTGTCTGCCTCATCTGCGGCCTCCCCCTCTGATTCGTGGGACCATTTCAAGCATGGTGAGCATGGTAAGCATGGTGAGTGTGTTGATGCCCCAGGCGGGGAGGATGGAGGCGGTGGAAAGAAAGAAGAGGGAGGAGGCTGTGGAGGAGAGGAGGCAGAGCCAGCAGGGGCAGAAGCAGGCCCCAGGCGCAGCCTTCGCTTTTCCAGAGGTCGAAAAGGTGTGTTGTGAGTGGTGCAAAGTGGTGGAGGGAGATTTGAAAGCCAGAAAGTTGCAAGTCAGATTCGGTTGTTTGGGGAGGGAAGTTGTAATGATTCATATAAATAGTGAAATGTGGTGCATACATAGAGGGTCATGCAGTGGTGATCCTTCCTTGCTATATACAGGGTCGAGCCGAGCTACTTGCTGCGCACAGCAGGCACTCCTAAAGATCTTCCATGCATCCTACTGCTGCTGCTCCTGTAACTGTAACACTGACGCTGACTGATCTTCTGGGCTGCCTTATTCGGCGGTGCTTCCAGCAGCCCTTCCAGCAGGTCGCTGTCCCTCTCTCCCCTTTGGTATAGTCACCTCCTGCTGCAAGCACCCCCCCTCCTTCCAGCTGCAGCTCCTTCGTTGTACTCACATCCTCCTCCATTGCTCCACGGCTCATCATTTCTCACCACTCGCGCCATTACTCTCTCCTCCATTAATCGACTCCTTGTTCTCTTCGCTTCTTTTCTCTACACCACGCTTGCCAGCACATCCTCTGTCGCTTCCTCCCCATCCGCACCAGCACTCCCTGCAACACCAACACCGCCAACACCAGCATCAGCAGCACCACCAGCACTACCAGCAGCACCAGCAGCAGCCGCAGCAGCAGAGGCACCCCCCTGGCGGCCAGCAAAGGCAGAGAAGCGGCAGTCGGGCTGGGTGATCCCCGATGACACATAGTCGTCCACGCTGCCATCCAGGAAGCCGCGCCCCTCCTCCTGGTCCGCGGCGATGGGGTGGTGCAGCAGCGCTGACAGGTGCGTGTAGCGCAGCGCCCTGCTCTGCTGCTCGGGGGTGTCACGGAACGTCTGACCCAGCACCCCATGCACCCGAGGAGTGGTCTGTGGGGGGAGTGGATACGAGGTGGGGGAAGGGGGAGCAGGGTGAGAAGGGGAAGGGAAGGCGGACGCAACTCATGTTGCTCGGTCGCAAGCTCTTTGAACCACCAGGTACCCATTCAAACCCAGCAACAGCTCACCACAATGTCAGTAAGAGCGATGTTGAAGTGAGCCTCTGCCTCCTCGGGCGTCTGCAGCAGCGGGTGAGCCACGCGCATGCGCACGTCCAGCTCCCCAACTCCCTCCAGGGACACCGTGTAGCGATCCACGTCAAACGGCCCCTCCCGCCCCTCCGCCACCTTGGTAACCACCACTCCCCCCTCCGCCTCCACTGCTTCCTCCATGAGGCGTGGCGGTGCCACGTCAGCACCGTCCACCTGCATGAGAGCGAGGAAGCCGTGAGCCCCCCTGCCCTGCTGGTTGCCTGTGCGCGCCACCATGCGCAGCGAGTGCTGCTTGCCGGCACCTGATACCCACACCACTCCCACCTCCCTGCAGTCATACAGTTAGGAGGCGAAGCACGCAGGGGAGAACATGAAGACTGTGAACATGAGGAAGTGGAAAATTGCAGAGGAAATGAGAAAATTAAACAAGCTCATGAGCATAAAGAAGTACCGCAGAGAATCCAGCAGGAAGCGATGGGGGGAAAAAGACAAAGAGAAGCAGGAACACGAGAGGTGCCATGAACACCATACTTGATCCAGGTGTGCAGGCCAGTGCTAGGCGCAGCAGCAGCAGCAGCAGCAGCAGCAGCAGCAGCACCAGAAGCAGTCACAGCACCAGCAGACACGGCAGGAGGAGTGCCCTGGTAGCCATCCAGCAGCATGTTGATGTGCACGCGCTCGTCAGACAGCAGGCAGAACGCCTTGTTCAACCTTCCAGTGAAGTCAAAGTGCGTCCCGTGCGCGCCCGTGAGGTGAGGGTCGTTCTCCACCGTCGCCTTGCCGTTGCACAGCCCGCCCACCCAGCTGAGCGGGAAGTACGGCGCCATGGCCGCCTGCTCCTTCCTGTCGCCCGCGTACGGGTGCGAGAGGCCGCCTGAGACGCCGGATCCGGCGTTTTTCTGCAGCAGGTAGCACTGGACGCCGTCGCGGAAGTTCTTCACGTTTGCGTTGTCCTCGATGCGAGGGCTCAGGAAAAAGTGGTACTCGTAACAGTCCATGGATTTCGCGCACGCCGCGCAGCACTTGGCGAGCGTGTTGCCCCTGGTGCTGGTTACAACCTCGACGAAATTGCCCACCTCCTGGAAGATCTCGAGGTTCAGGGGGCCAGATCCGGGCTTCTGGGGTTTCACTTTGCCGCCCTGGCTGTTGAACATGCCCTTGAAGTAGCCAATCAGCGAGTACTTGCGGAAATTATCCGCCGTGATGTTGAATTTCTCGAGATTGACGAGCTTCTTGCACACCTTGGTGACGTGGCACCCGCCAGGCGGGACATTGCACGCCGTGGCGGCGATGGCGAGGAGCGAGAGGACAGCGAAAAAGATGGCAGCGCGAGCCATGGCGAGTACTAACGAGCAGGAGAGAAACCTGATGTCGATGGGAGAGAGCTACGGTACGTGGGTATGTGGATTCGGATTTGATTGTGATTCACGCGCTGCTGGTGTGCGTGAGAAATAGCTCCGCGGAAACGGAATTGCGGATGGATGATGGGTCTGGTGGCCCAGAGGAGGATGGGGCGAGCTTTGCTGTGTGATTGTTCTCAGCGAATTCGAGCGATTTTGTAGTCCCTCATCGCGGCTCGGCGAACGCAAGTTGCGAAGCGGTCTGCGCGGTTGACGAATCCGATGGACCTTTCGCCGAACACAAAGGATGCCCGATGAGCGAGCCGCGACGGACACATCTGTTGAATGAAATGTCAGCTGGTTGCTGAGCCCAATTCATCGAGATGGCTGGGTGTACAGTAGTATGTTCGCATCGTTAAGGTTGATTTTTACTAAATTTATCGAGCGTAGTTACGGCGAGTATATCCGAGTGCTGGCACACCGACCGCAAGGGACACAGGCCAGACAAACTTTCAAATTATCGCGCAAAGCGAACCTTGGGAGTACGAAGTATGTACCTTGAAGTTGCCCCGTGTGCTCGGAAGCTCAGGAGAAATAGGCTCTTCATTTCCGCTCTTATTAGAAAAACAGACACACTTGCGTCTCCGTTGTTCATTAGTTCATATCGGACCGCGACGAACCTCACGGTTTATCCTTGGTTTTTCCGGGTCGTCTTTAAGGCGTTTACTCGGACCGCGCGAGGGTGTCTTGTCGTTTCGTAGCGGATCGTGAGCCATGAACGCGGCGCGGGGAAGCGGAGCGGGGGACGGGTCTCGCGATGCGTCAAAGAAGTCGAGCAAGCGGTCCACGGGCAGCAGGCGGAGCGCAGCGAGCAAGGGCGGATCGAGGTGCTTGGATGGGTGATTGCTGATCGTTGATTGCTTTGACAGAAAGTGAGGTGATTCCGACGGATGTATAGGTGATCGTTTCGATTCCCACGGGCGATCCAGATAATGCGCATGTAAGTCCCGATGGGGAGATGAGACTCTTTAAGTTCGATCCATGCCTACTGTGGATCAAAGGCTAAAGCTCCTCGGGCTGATCATCGTCGTCTTGGCTCATTGCCGCGGTAGATTTCCTCGCTTCTTTTCTCCTTTTTTGTCGGCACTCGATCCTCTCGCTCACTCCCTTGTTGTTCTCCGATTCACCTCTCCACTCTCTCGCTCCCTTCCGTCACACCGTACCTTACCTTTCTCCCCCCTCCCTCCGCTCAGCAGCACAGCAGCGGGCGAGCGAGCAGTGCGGCGCCTGCGGCTGTCCAAGGCTCTAACGCTGCCGGACACCACTACAGTGGCGGACGCGTGTCGGCGAATGGCTAACCGCCGCGTGGACGCCTGCCTGCTCACCGACTCCAGCGCGCTGCTCTGTGGCATCATGACGGATCGGGTGGGTAACCCTGGCTCATAGCGAGTACAGGCAAGCATTGTAGGATCACGACGGACCGGGTGGGTCTTATAGTGAGTACAGCACTCTGCGTGGGATTGTGATGGATCAGGTGATTTTCATAAAGAGTGCAGTAACTGTGGTGTTCACTGCTGCACATAGGTTACTCGCTTTCGTGGGGCGGGCTATACTTCTTAAACTGTTGTGTCGTGTTGCTGCATTTTATCCTTGCCTCCAGTAACAGTCGTGGTTTTTACGTTACTGTCAAAATTTCACCACTCCCCCTTCCTCTTCCCCCCCTCTCTCCACTGCTCTCGTTGCAGGACCTAGCATTGAAATGTGTGGGCGAGGGACTGGATGTGAACAGCACGCTGGCGTCAGCAGTGATGACTAAGAACCCCACCTTCCCCACACCCTCACTGATCTGTGTCTGTGTGTGTGTGCGTGGGTGCTTCTGTTGGGTTGCAGGACCTAGCATTGAAGTGTGTGGGAGAGGGCCTGGATGTGAACAGCACGCTGGCGTCAGCCGTTATGACCAAGAACCCCACCTTCGTCACCATTGACTCCTCTGCTGTCGATAAACGCACTGCAACGCATGGTGCAGGGTGAGATGAGATGTAACGCATGGTGCAGGGTGGGATGAGATGTAACGCATGGTGCAGGGTGAGATGAGATGTAACGCATGGTGCTTCAGGGTGATATGTAATGCATGATGTAACGCACAGCATCTAGTACGGATTCACATCACATTGAGTGCTCCTTCCACTACTGCATTGCATACCCTCCAGAAAGAACTCACTGCTCTGCCATCGCATGCCTTTGCCCGTCCGCCCTTCTTCCCAACTGCATCGCCAGTCAGGTTCGCCATTTGCTGGTGATAGAGGAGCGCGAGGTGGTGGCACTGCTGGACATCACGCGGTGTTGATGGTGATTCTTCTTCATTGTTTTGCACGCACGCGTACATGCTTTGCCCATCCATCCCGTTTGCATTTCCCCAGGGAGGTTCCGCCACCTGCCGGTGATAGACGAGGGCGAGGTGAGGTGGTGGCACTGCTGGGCATCACGCGGTGTTGGGTGTGCTTTACCTTCAATGCTCTGCTGCGTTCATGTGCCTTGTCCCAACCCTCGTATTCGCAACCCCCAGGGAGGTTCCGGCATCTGCCGGTGATAGAGGAGGGAGAGGTGGTGGCCCTATTGGACATAACGAAGTGCCTGTACGACGCCATTGCCAAGATGGAGCGCGCTGCAGAGAGGGTTTGTTTTCAATCTCCCTCCGCTCATGCTCCCCCTCACGTGCCTTTACCCATCCCATTGCCATCCACACAGGGAGGTTTCGCCACCTGCCAGTGATAGAGGAGGGAGAGGTGGTGGCCCTATTGGACATAACCAAGTGTCTGTACGACGCCATTGCCAAGATGGAGCGCGCTGCCGAGAGGGGCGACGCGCTAGCTGCTGCCATGGAGGGCGTGGAGCGGCAGTGGGGGGGCAATGCGGGTAGGTGGGTGGGTGGGGAGGGGGCCAGCGCCAGTGGGTGGTGGAGGCATTGGAGGGCAGGTGTGCGTGTGTGTGTGTGCTTTTAGCGGACTGTGACAACAGAGAGGGGCGACGCCCTTGCTGCTGCCATGGAGGGCGTGGAGAGGCAGTGGGGGGACAACGCCGGTGGCTATGTTGCGGAAGACGCAAGACGCACATTTAGACGCTAGACGCTTGGGCTAAAATTGTTTGGGCAGCCTGGAAAAAAAAATATGGGAAAAAAGTTATGGTACGGGGAAAATTTCACCCAATTGTGACATATGTGCATGTCCCCCACCCTCCCCATGCCCGACAGAAGTTTTTTTAGGCTGCCCCAACCTTTTTTTGGCCTGCCTGGGCTTTCGTCTAAACCTGCGTCTAATCTGGCCTAAATTGCGTCTAGCGTCTTAGACGCTGCGTCTAGACGGACGCGTCTAAGACGCTAGACGCGTCTTCCGCAACATAGGCCGGTGGGTGGTGGAGGGCAGTTTGGGGAGCAGCTCTGGTGGGTGGTGGGCAGAGGAAGAGAGGAGGGCGGGATGTTGGGGCAACTTAGGTGGGTGGGTGGGTGGGTGGAGAGGCAGTGGGGGCCAATGCAGGTGGGTGGTAGACTAAAAATAAAATTCTAAGGCATGTCTAGTAGTGAGTGTCCTTCTAAGCCACACGCCCGTCCCCCGCACTCTTCTCCTGCCAATTCCTCTCAGAAGATTTTCAAGAGCCAGCTTTCCCCTTCTGCTCCGTGTAACACAATTTCTATCTCGTTTCCTCTGCGCCCTCCCCCCTTCCCTCCTCCTCCCAACTGCGAGCAGCCATGGGATTTGTGGAGACGTTTCGGGACAAGGTGTTCCGACCCACTCTTGCGAGTGTGCTGGGGGAAGACCCCAGGTGAGTGCACGCACTCCACCTCACCCGCCTGTGATGCCATTCCCACGAGATGAATCTTGAAAGACAAGGTGTTCCGACCCACTCTTGCGAGTGTGCTTGGCGATGACCCCAGGTGCGCTCATCACCTCACCCGCCTGTGATTGCCATGCCCTCGAGGTGACTCTTGGGTCAACTTGGAACAAGGTGTTCTGGTCAACTTGCGAGTGTGCTGGGGGAAGATCCCAGGTGAGTGGCTTGTGCTTGGCAAAGCCCTTTTGCCCCTCACTCACTCACTCTCTCACTCACTCAGTCACTCACTCAGTCACTCACTCAGTCACTCACTCAGTCACTCACTCACTGTGCGTCACATGCAAATCACTGCGCCCCTTGTGCCTAGCAGGCTAGCCACGGTACTGAAGACGGATCTGGTGAGGACGGCAGCGAGGAGGATGAGGGAGAGCCGAGTGAGCTCAGTGATTGTCACCAATGGCGCCAACAACCGCCCCTGCGGCATCCTCACGTGCGTTGCTGGGCTTTGCTGGGCGTGGCTGGGCGTTGCTGATCATAGTGGTATTTTGTATTCCAATGTGTAGATTTTCTCGCTCACGAGTGTTTTGAACAGGCGTTGCCTTGTACGAGCTAGCAGCGCTCTGTGGATGTTGCCTTCGCCTTTCCCCCCTTGCCCCTGCCCCATGCCCCTGCCCCGTGCCTGTCCCTTCCATGCCCCTTCTTCCCTCCACGCCTCTCACTGTCACACGTCCCATGCACATATCGCCCTCCACCACGCCCCTCAGCTCAAAGGACATTCTCACGCGGGTGCTAGCACTCAACCTGCACCCAGACACCACCCTTGTTGACAAGGCAAGCACTCTTGGTTTCCCCAACAGTCCCCAAGCAAGCAGTCCTTGCATAAATATTCACGGGCTTTAGGTGCTCAAAGGCAGCGACGGCATTCAGTTGTAAATATTTTCCATTTTCAAGGATCCCATAAAGTGTCGGATGTTGTAATGTAACCGTTCATGTGTTCATCGTCCATCTCCATCCCCAGCAGCGTCTTTTCCCATGTCCTTGTGACTGCGCACTGCACGGTTCTGTACCTCATTGCACCGCACTGCACTGCAGGTAATGACGCCGAATCCAGAGTGTGTGCTGCTGAGCACGCCTGTGGTGGACGCCCTTCACACCATGCATGACGGCCGCTTCCTGCACCTCCCTGTTGTTGACCAAGGTTTGATCTACTCCTTTTTTGAGCTTAGGTATTCAGACACCTGCCTGGCCAGTGCGAGACTGAGAGCCCGTGGGAGAGAGGGCACCACCACTAGCTATTTGAGTCGAATCAAAAGTTTTGAGTCGACTCAAAACGAGACTGAGAGAGCACCACCACTAGCTATTTTTGAGTCGACTCAAAAGTTTTGAGTCGACTCAAAACGAGACTGAGAGAGCACCACCACTAGCTATTTCTGAGTCGAATCAAAAGTTTTGAGTCGACTCAAAACGAGACTGAGAGAGCACCACCACTAGCTATTTTTGAGTCGACTCAAAAGTTTTGAGTCGACTCAAAACGAGACTGAGAGAGCACCACCACTAGCTATTTTTGAGTCGAATCAAAAGTTTTGAGTCGACTCAAAACGAGACTGAGAGAGCACCACCACTAGCTATTTTTGAGTCGACTCAAAAGTTTTGAGTCGACTCAAAACGAGACTGAGAGAGCACCACCACTAGCTATTTTTGAGTTGACTCAAAAGTTTTGAGTCGACTCAAAACGAGACTGAGAGAGCACCACCACTAGCTATTTTTGAGTTGACTCAAAAGTTTTGAGTCGACTCAAAACGAGACTGAGAGAGCACCACCACTAGCTATTTTTGAGTCGACTCAAAAGTTTTGAGTCGACTCAAAACGAGACTGAGAGAGCACCACCACTAGCTATTTTTGAGTCGACTCAAAAGTTTTGAGTCGACTCAAAACGAGACTGAGAGAGCACCACCACTAGCTATTTTTGAGTTGACTCAAAAGTTTTGAGTCGACTCAAAACGAGACTGAGAGAGCACCACCACTAGCTATTTTTGAGTTGACTCAAAAGTTTTGAGTCGACTCAAAACGAGACTGAGAGAGCACCACCACTAGCTATTTTTGAGTCGACTCAAAAGTTTTGAGTCGACTCAAAACGAGACTGAGAGAGCACCACCACTAGCTATTTTTGAGTCGACTCAAAAGTTTTGAGTCGACTCAAAACGAGACTGAGAGAGCACCACCACTAGCTATTTTTGAGTCGACTCAAAACGAGACTGAGAGAGCACCACCACTAGCTATTTTTGAGTCGACTCAAAACGAGACTGAGAGAGCACCACCACTAGCTATTTTTGAGTCGACTCAAAAGTTTTGAGTCGACTCAAAACGAGACTGAGAGAGCACCACCACTAGCTATTTTTGAGTCGACTCAAAAGTTTTGAGTCGACTCAAAACGAGACTGAGAGAGCACCACCACTAGCTATTTTTGAGTCGACTCAAAAGTTTTGAGTCGACTCAAAACGAGACTGAGAGAGCACCACCACTAGCTATTTTTGAGTCGACTCAAAACGAGACTGAGAGAGCACCACCACTAGCTATTTTTGAGTCGACTCAAAACGAGACTGAGAGAGCACCACCACTAGCTATTTTTGAGTCGACTCAAAAGTTTTGAGTCGACTCAAAACGAGACTGAGAGAGCACCACCACTAGCTATTTTTGAGTCGACTCAAAAGTTTTGAGTCGACTCAAAACGAGACTGAGAGAGCACCACCACTAGCTATTTTTGAGTCGACTCAAAAGCTTTGAGTCGACTCAAAAGTTTTGAGTCGACTCAAAACGAGACTGAGAGAGCACCACCACTAGCTATTTTTGAGTCGACTCAAAAGCTTTGAGTCGACTCAAAACGAGACTGAGAGAGCACCACCACTAGCTATTTTTGAGTCGACTCAAAAGCTTTGAGTCGACTCAAAACGAGACTGAGAGAGCACCACCACTAGCTATTTTTGAGTCGACTCAAAAGCTTTGAGTCGACTCAAAAGTTTTGAGTCGACTCAAAACGAGACTGAGAGAGCACCACCACTAGCTATTTTTGAGTCGACTCAAAAGCTTTGAGTCGACTCAAAACGAGACTGAGAGAGCACCACCACTAGCTATTTTTGAGTCGACTCAAAAGTTTTGAGTCGACTCAAAACGAGACTGAGAGAGCACCACCACTAGCTATTTTTGAGTCGACTCAAAAGTTTTGAGTCGACTCAAAACGAGACTGAGAGAGCACCACCACTAGCTATTTTTGAGTTGACTCAAAAGTTTTGAGTCGACTCAAAACGAGACTGAGAGAGCACCACCACTAGCTATTTTTGAGTTGACTCAAAAGTTTTGAGTCGACTCAAAACGAGACTGAGAGAGCACCACCACTAGCTATTTTTGAGTCGACTCAAAAGTTTTGAGTCGACTCAAAACGAGACTGAGAGAGCACCACCACTAGCTATTTTTGAGTCGACTCAAAAGTTTTGAGTCGACTCAAAACGAGACTGAGAGAGCACCACCACTAGCTATTTTTGAGTCGACTCAAAACGAGACTGAGAGAGCACCACCACTAGCTATTTTTGAGTCGACTCAAAACGAGACTGAGAGAGCACCACCACTAGCTATTTTTGAGTCGACTCAAAAGTTTTGAGTCGACTCAAAACGAGACTGAGAGAGCACCACCACTAGCTATTTTTGAGTCGACTCAAAAGTTTTGAGTCGACTCAAAACGAGACTGAGAGAGCACCACCACTAGCTATTTTTGAGTCGACTCAAAAGTTTTGAGTCGACTCAAAACGAGACTGAGAGAGCACCACCACTAGCTATTTTTGAGTCGACTCAAAAGTTTTGAGTCGACTCAAAACGAGACTGAGAGAGCACCACCACTAGCTATTTTTGAGTCGACTCAAAACGAGACTGAGAGAGCACCACCACTAGCTATTTTTGAGTCGACTCAAAACGAGACTGAGAGAGCACCACCACTAGCTATTTTTGAGTCGACTCAAAAGTTTTGAGTCGACTCAAAACGAGACTGAGAGAGCACCACCACTAGCTATTTTTGAGTCGACTCAAAAGTTTTGAGTCGACTCAAAACGAGACTGAGAGAGCACCACCACTAGCTATTTTTGAGTCGACTCAAAAGCTTTGAGTCGACTCAAAAGTTTTGAGTCGACTCAAAACGAGACTGAGAGAGCACCACCACTAGCTATTTTTGAGTCGACTCAAAAGTTTTGAGTCGACTCAAAACGAGACTGAGAGAGCACCACCACTAGCTATTTTTGAGTCGACTCAAAAGTTTTGAGTCGACTCAAAACGAGACTGAGAGAGCACCACCACTAGCTATTTTTGAGTCGACTCAAAACGAGACTGAGAGAGCACCACCACTAGCTATTTTTGAGTCGACTCAAAACGAGACTGAGAGAGCACCACCACTAGCTATTTTTGAGTCGACTCAAAAGTTTTGAGTCGACTCAAAACGAGACTGAGAGAGCACCACCACTAGCTATTTTTGAGTCGACTCAAAAGTTTTGAGTCGACTCAAAACGAGACTGAGAGAGCACCACCACTAGCTATTTTTGAGTCGACTCAAAAGTTTTGAGTCGACTCAAAACGAGACTGAGAGAGCACCACCACTAGCTATTTTTGAGTCGACTCAAAAGTTTTGAGTCGACTCAAAACGAGACTGAGAGAGCACCACCACTAGCTATTTTTGAGTCGACTCAAAACGAGACTGAGAGAGCACCACCACTAGCTATTTTTGAGTCGACTCAAAACGAGACTGAGAGAGCACCACCACTAGCTATTTTTGAGTCGACTCAAAAGTTTTGAGTCGACTCAAAACGAGACTGAGAGAGCACCACCACTAGCTATTTTTGAGTCGACTCAAAAGTTTTGAGTCGACTCAAAACGAGACTGAGAGAGCACCACCACTAGCTATTTTTGAGTCGACTCAAAAGCTTTGAGTCGACTCAAAAGTTTTGAGTCGACTCAAAACGAGACTGAGAGAGCACCACCACTAGCTATTTTTGAGTCGACTCAAAAGCTTTGAGTCGACTCAAAACGAGACTGAGAGAGCACCACCACTAGCTATTTTTGAGTCGACTCAAAAGCTTTGAGTCGACTCAAAACGAGACTGAGAGAGCACCACCACTAGCTATTTTTGAGTCGACTCAAAAGCTTTGAGTCGACTCAAAAGTTTTGAGTCGACTCAAAACGAGACTGAGAGAGCACCACCACTAGCTATTTTTGAGTCGACTCAAAAGCTTTGAGTCGACTCAAAACGAGACTGAGAGAGCACCACCACTAGCTATTTTTGAGTCGACTCAAAAGTTTTGAGTCGACTCAAAACGAGACTGAGAGAGCACCACCACTAGCTATTTTTGAGTCGACTCAAAAGTTTTGAGTCGACTCAAAACGAGACTGAGAGAGCACCACCACTAGCTATTTTTGAGTTGACTCAAAAGTTTTGAGTCGACTCAAAACGAGACTGAGAGAGCACCACCACTAGCTATTTTTGAGTTGACTCAAAAGTTTTGAGTCGACTCAAAACGAGACTGAGAGAGCACCACCACTAGCTATTTTTGAGTCGACTCAAAAGTTTTGAGTCGACTCAAAACGAGACTGAGAGAGCACCACCACTAGCTATTTTTGAGTCGACTCAAAAGTTTTGAGTCGACTCAAAACGAGACTGAGAGAGCACCACCACTAGCTATTTTTGAGTCGACTCAAAACGAGACTGAGAGAGCACCACCACTAGCTATTTTTGAGTCGACTCAAAACGAGACTGAGAGAGCACCACCACTAGCTATTTTTGAGTCGACTCAAAAGTTTTGAGTCGACTCAAAACGAGACTGAGAGAGCACCACCACTAGCTATTTTTGAGTCGACTCAAAAGTTTTGAGTCGACTCAAAACGAGACTGAGAGAGCACCACCACTAGCTATTTTTGAGTCGACTCAAAAGTTTTGAGTCGACTCAAAACGAGACTGAGAGAGCACCACCACTAGCTATTTTTGAGTCGACTCAAAAGTTTTGAGTCGACTCAAAACGAGACTGAGAGAGCACCACCACTAGCTATTTTTGAGTCGACTCAAAACGAGACTGAGAGAGCACCACCACTAGCTATTTTTGAGTCGACTCAAAACGAGACTGAGAGAGCACCACCACTAGCTATTTTTGAGTCGACTCAAAAGTTTTGAGTCGACTCAAAACGAGACTGAGAGAGCACCACCACTAGCTATTTTTGAGTCGACTCAAAAGTTTTGAGTCGACTCAAAACGAGACTGAGAGAGCACCACCACTAGCTATTTTTGAGTCGACTCAAAAGCTTTGAGTCGACTCAAAAGTTTTGAGTCGACTCAAAACGAGACTGAGAGAGCACCACCACTAGCTATTTTTGAGTCGACTCAAAAGCTTTGAGTCGACTCAAAACGAGACTGAGAGAGCACCACCACTAGCTATTTTTGAGTCGACTCAAAAGCTTTGAGTCGACTCAAAACGAGACTGAGAGAGCACCACCACTAGCTATTTTTGTGTCGACTCAAAACGAGACACAGAGAGCACCACCACTACCTATTTTTGAGTCGACTCAAAACGAGACTGAGAGAGCACCACCACTACCTATTTTTGAGTCGACTCAAAACGAGACTGAGAGAGCACCACCACTAGCTATTTTTGAGTCGACTCAAAAGCTTTGAGTCGACTCAAAAGTTTTGAGTCGACTCAAAACGAGACTGAGAGAGCACCACCACTAGCTATTTTTGAGTCGACTCAAAAGCTTTGAGTCGACTCAAAACGAGACTGAGAGAGCACCACCACTAGCTATTTTTGAGTCGACTCAAAAGCTTTGAGTCGACTCAAAACGAGACTGAGAGAGCACCACCACTAGCTATTTTTGAGTCGACTCAAAAGCTTTGAGTCGACTCAAAAGTTTTGAGTCGACTCAAAACGAGACTGAGAGAGCACCACCACTAGCTATTTTTGAGTCGACTCAAAAGCTTTGAGTCGACTCAAAACGAGACTGAGAGAGCACCACCACTAGCTATTTTTGAGTCGACTCAAAAGTTTTGAGTCGACTCAAAACGAGACTGAGAGAGCACCACCACTAGCTATTTTTGAGTCGACTCAAAAGTTTTGAGTCGACTCAAAACGAGACTGAGAGAGCACCACCACTAGCTATTTTTGAGTTGACTCAAAAGTTTTGAGTCGACTCAAAACGAGACTGAGAGAGCACCACCACTAGCTATTTTTGAGTTGACTCAAAAGTTTTGAGTCGACTCAAAACGAGACTGAGAGAGCACCACCACTAGCTATTTTTGAGTCGACTCAAAAGTTTTGAGTCGACTCAAAACGAGACTGAGAGAGCACCACCACTAGCTATTTTTGAGTCGACTCAAAAGTTTTGAGTCGACTCAAAACGAGACTGAGAGAGCACCACCACTAGCTATTTTTGAGTCGACTCAAAACGAGACTGAGAGAGCACCACCACTAGCTATTTTTGAGTCGACTCAAAACGAGACTGAGAGAGCACCACCACTAGCTATTTTTGAGTCGACTCAAAAGTTTTGAGTCGACTCAAAACGAGACTGAGAGAGCACCACCACTAGCTATTTTTGAGTCGACTCAAAAGTTTTGAGTCGACTCAAAACGAGACTGAGAGAGCACCACCACTAGCTATTTTTGAGTCGACTCAAAAGTTTTGAGTCGACTCAAAACGAGACTGAGAGAGCACCACCACTAGCTATTTTTGAGTCGACTCAAAAGTTTTGAGTCGACTCAAAACGAGACTGAGAGAGCACCACCACTAGCTATTTTTGAGTCGACTCAAAACGAGACTGAGAGAGCACCACCACTAGCTATTTTTGAGTCGACTCAAAACGAGACTGAGAGAGCACCACCACTAGCTATTTTTGAGTCGACTCAAAAGTTTTGAGTCGACTCAAAACGAGACTGAGAGAGCACCACCACTAGCTATTTTTGAGTCGACTCAAAAGTTTTGAGTCGACTCAAAACGAGACTGAGAGAGCACCACCACTAGCTATTTTTGAGTCGACTCAAAAGCTTTGAGTCGACTCAAAAGTTTTGAGTCGACTCAAAACGAGACTGAGAGAGCACCACCACTAGCTATTTTTGAGTCGACTCAAAAGCTTTGAGTCGACTCAAAACGAGACTGAGAGAGCACCACCACTAGCTATTTTTGAGTCGACTCAAAAGCTTTGAGTCGACTCAAAACGAGACTGAGAGAGCACCACCACTAGCTATTTTTGAGTCGACTCAAAACGAGACACAGAGAGCACCACCACTACCTATTTTTGAGTCGACTCAAAACGAGACTGAGAGAGCACCACCACTACCTATTTTTGAGTCGACTCAAAACGAGACTGAGAGAGCACCACCACTAGCTATTTTTGAGTCGACTCAAAAGCTTTGAGTCGACTCAAAAGTTTTGAGTCGATTCAAAACGAGACTGAGAGAGCACCACCACTAGCTATCTCTGAGGGGCACGATGTGGGCACGCCTGTGGTTGACTCCCTTTACACCATGCACGACGGCCGCTTCCTGCACCTCCCTGTTGTTGACTCAGGTCGTTGGGGTCTTGTGGGGGTCTTGTGTGGATTATGTGAAAATTAGAGTTTCCATTCGCACATCCCCGACCCCCATCGTTCTCCACAATCCCACCATGCCACTCCTCTGCCCCATTTCCACTTCCCATTTCCACTTCCCATTTCCACTTCCCATTTCCACTTCCCGTTTCCACTTCCCATTTCCACTGTCACTGCTTCAGCTGCGCACTCTTTCCCCTCCTTGCTGCGTTTCCATGCATGCGGTGCATTGGCATTTGGTGCGGTGGCATTTGGTTTGGTGGCATGTGGAGCGGTGGCGTGGATGGCATGGGAGCAGACGGCAACTGTGTGGCATGTGTGGACGTGCTGCAACTCACTCAGGGCGCCATGTCCTCTGCTGCGGTAAGATTCGCTTGCTCTTATCCTCATGCCTTGCTTGTGGCTTCCCTTTCCCATAACACTCCCTTTAATAGTGGCTTCCTTTCCCATAACACTCCCTTTAATAGTGGCTTCCTTTCCCCCATGCACCATGCCCCATACCCCACTCTCTCCCCTTGCCATGCCTCTTTTACCATACCACTTCCCATGCCTGCTTCCCATTCTTGTTTGCCGAACCTTGCAGGCAGCGTCGGGTTCAGAGATTGGGGACGCCATGGGGCAGTTGATGCAGCGCTTCTGGGACTCAGCCCTTGCACTGACGTCCTTTGCCCGCCCTGCCCCTTGCCCCATGCTTTGTGCCCCATGCCCAATGCTCCTTGCCTCGCAGGCAGCATCGGGATCTGAGAGCGGGGACGCCATGGGGCAGCTGATGCAGCGCTTCTGGGACTCAGCCCTCGCACTGCCTCCCGCTGACACCGAGGAAGACACTGCCAGGTGAGAATTGGGGCAGGTTGGATTTGAGGGAGGTGAGACTTGGGGGAGGTGGGGTTTGGGGGAGGTAGGACTTGCGGCAGTTGAAACTGCGGGGAAATGAGATTGCTTCGTTCCTTTCTGGATTCTATGCCTAAACCGTCGTCTTGCACTCCTGTCTCGTGCATCCCTGCAAGTCCTTGTCTCCCCTACAAGTCCTTGTCTCCCCTACAAGTCCTTGTCTCCCCTACAAGTCCTTGTCTCCCCTACAAGTCCTTGTCTCCCCTACTCCTTGTCTCCCCTACTCCTTGTCTCCCCTGCAAGTCCTTGTCTCCCCTACAAGTCCTTGTCTCCCCTGCAAGTCCTTGTCTCCCCTGCAAGTCCTTGTCTCCCCTGCAAGTCCTTGTCTCCCCTATTCCTTGTCTCCCCTATTCCTTGCGCCCCTCTTTCCCCCACCTCCACAGTGTGCGCAGCAGTGACATGTCGGATCAAGTGCGCCCCTCAGGAAGCAGGAGGCGAGGCGGAGGCGGCACACAAGCAGCAGGTGGAGCAGGTGTTCCTGCTGGTGGTGCAGTTGGCGCAGGGGCGGGAACAGGAGCCGGGGGAGCGATGGTGGGGGGGTTGGGGGAGGACTTGTTTTCGTTCAAGCTGGAGGACAGGAGGGGGCGCGTGCACCGGTTCACAGCGGGCAGTGAGAGCATGACGGAGCTGGTGTGTGCCGTGGCGTCCAGGCTGGGCGGGGACTACGACCCTGACAATCCGCCCTCCATTCTGGTGAGTCTTGTTTCTTTTGGGTCCAAAAAGCTCCAGACTGGAAGGGGCCGTTCACAGCGGGCAGTGAGAGCATGACGGAGCTGGTGTGTGCCGTGGCGTCGAGACTGGGGGGGGATTACGACCCCGACAACCCGCCCTCCATTCTGGTGAGTCTCATTGCTCTAGGCTGGGGGGGGGGATTACGACCCCGACAACCCACCCCTGGTCTCCCAATTCTGGTCACCCCTGGTCAACCTTGGTCACCCCTGGTCAACCTTGGTCACCCCTGGTCACCTCCGGCTGTAGGACTGTCTGACCAGCAACCCTTGGTCTGTCCCATCTTACTCATCCCCCTCCCCTTTCCTGTGCGCCAGTATGCAGTTGAGGGTAATGGCATGGTGGTCAACTGCGCTGCGCTGGCTTGAATCCTCCTTCACAAAAGCAGCGTTCTCCCTTTCCATTCACCCGCATTTTCCCCATCCCCGTCCTTCCCTCTTCCTGTCCGCCAGTATGCGATGCGAACGACACAATGACCTGGTGGTCATATATATCCACCGATGAGGGTCCTCCACCCTACATGTTTAGTCGATTTTTGAGTCGACTCAAAAATCATATATATCCACCGATGAGCGTCCTCCACCCTACACCCTGCTGTACTCATCCCCATCAACCGCATGCGTCCCCTCTCTCCCTTTCCCATGCATCAGTACGCGGACGAGGACAATGACCTGGTGGTCATATCCACTGATGAGGTTCCTCCATCCTATATGCACCAGTCTCCCATTCACTCACCCCTGTCAACCGCATGCATTCCTCCCCAATCCCCCGAACGGGCAGTACGCTGACGAGGACAATGACCTGGTGGTCATATCCACCGATGAGGATCCTCCATCCTATATGCACCAGTCTCCCATATACTCACCCCTGTCAACCACATGCACTCCTTCCCAATCCCCCATGCATCAGTACGCGGACGAGGACAATGACATGGTGGTCATATCCACGGATGAGGGTCGTCCATCTTACATGCACCTGTTTCCTCTTGTGATCATCTTGTGGTCATCACGCCCATTCACCCCCTCCCCTTTTCATCCAGTACGCGGACGAGGACAATGACATGGTGGTCATATCCACGGATGAGGATCTGCATGCCGCTGTCAAGTTCGCCAAGGCCACCGGCATCAAGGTACCGTGACCCCTGACCTCTCTCATTCACACGCATCAACGTTCTGTAAGAGCAACCCACCGGCATCTGGCCTTTCCCTCTCTTTGGCTGCTGCTCTTGATGCTGCTCTTTCCTCTTGTTCAAATGCACACACACACCCCCCATGGTGGTCACATCCACGGATGAGTATCTGCATGCGGCTGTCAAGTTCGCCAAGGCCACCGGCATCAAGGTGCCGTGAACTCTGTCCGTACCTACTCCTGTGCTGCTGCCCTTGTGCTGCTCTTGATTATAATCTCCTGCTTATGTTGGTGCTTTATTGGTGTGCTTTGCCATCCTGTGTCTCCCCCAGGGTTTGAAGCTTCATCTTGAATTTCACGAAGGTGAGGAACCAGACTCCCATTCCATGCAGCCCATACTGCTGCTCACAACTCTCCTGTCCTCCTTCGCTCCCACCTCCCTTTCCACTTCCCTCCTTTCTTTCCCCCAGGGTTTGAAGCTCCATCTTGAATTTCACGATGACGAGGACCCAGACTCCCATTCCATGCACGGCTCGCAACACGGGTCGCAACACGGGTCGCAACATGGGTCGCAACGCGGATCGCTCCGCACGTCACATCACCAGCGTACACCATCGTCAATCAACGGCTCTCGTCGCACCAACCTTTCCGCCCCACCTCGCCCTTCCACCCCGCGGAAAACCGCCGGGGCTGCCTCTCCGGCTCGGTCCCGAGCCTTTGGTGCAGGTTCGGAAGAAGGTGCGGCGGCATCGAGTTGGGACAACGCAATGTGGGCGTACACAGTTTCAATGCTGGCGGTAACAGCGGTGGCAGCTGTGAGTGTGGGTGTGGCTGTGTATATGCACCGAAGCAAGCAGTGATTCCTGTGTGTGAGCAGGTACTGCAGCTGCGGCTGTGATTTTCTTCTTTTGTCAACACTTCATGCACTATGAGCTAGAAGTAGTGATTTTGAGAGGTCTTATATGGGAGGGGTAATAATGGCACGGAATATACACAAATAAGTTCAACATTATCCACAGCTGAAGGGTAGCATCCTAAAGCTGATACCTAAAATCCGGTTTAGGTAGTGTCTCAGCTGTCAGTCCATTTAGGAAGGACCAGTACTGGGTTCACAAGCTTCTGCTATTGCTATTCAACCACATAGAAGCTTCTCCATCTCGTCATTTACAGGATGCTTGAGAAACTGCTGGTGGAAACTAACATCCTAAGACCCAGAACCCTGATCACACCACAACCTTATTGCACAACTCTGAGTGTCCAATCCTCACGCCCTCTGCTCTGCAGTTTCCTTGTGAGACGTCTCAGAACTCTGATCACACCACCACCTTCTTGCACAACTCTGTGAGTGTCCAACCCTGACGCCCTCTGCTCTGCAATTTCCTGTGGTTGGGGATGATTCTCCGCACCAGGCTAAACGAGAAAAACCGCGGAAACCCCAGAACCTCTCTCACGCTTCTTCCCACAGGTCCTTCCAGGTACGCCACTTTTGGGCGCAAATCGTTGTCCACGTGTTTCGTCAGGATTGGAGGAAACTCCGCGATGATCCTTGCCACCTCAGCTCGTGTGAACCCTAGGGAAAGGAGAAAGTCGGTCCGCGGCTCGAGGGTTTTCCCGACGCTTCGACAAAGGATGTAGGGGTGGTGTAGAAGGAGATTGTGTAGTTTATCCTCTACGATACCTATACCACGCAGATGCCGAATCGCGGGAATTATTTGTTTCTCAAGATTGCATCCAAGGATTTGCGGGCATCGGGTAACCATACGTCCGACTTGCGACGGCGAAAAGGGCAGGTTGGATTGGAAGAAGAGAACGAGCGGGCGCATTTTGAGGTCAATGCTGTAGCTGACGAGCCGCGGACAGGCGAGAATCACGCGTCGGCATTTCTCCTCGGCGATATCGAGGTGCTGCAGGAGCGCAAGCAGCGGGCAGAGCTTCTCCTCAATGCTGCGCGCGAGGATCCCGGGGAAATGCGCGATCGCGCGGCGGAGGTCCCGCGCGGAGAACCCCAGCCCGCGGAGGCACTCCGCGGCTGGGCGGAGCTTCTCGGGGACGCTGTACGCGAGGAGCTGCGGGCAGCGGCGGATGAGCGGCGGAAGGGCCTTGGCGGAGAAATGTAGCTCGTCTAAGAGAAATGCGACGACTCTCCGCTGGTTGGGGAGGGTACTCGGCTCCGCGAGGCGCGGGCAACGGGCTAGGCAATGGTTGCCTTGATCAGGGGAGAGGGTGAGACTAATGAGATACGATGCGGCTTCTGCAGCTGCCATGAGCATGCATGCAGGGAGAGGGCAATGTGGGTCGTGACGAGAACTACGGGCTAGCTGCTGAGCATGAACTACTCGCGTCGCGACTGACCATTTTTATGGGGTGAGCTGTGTGGCATGATGGAAGGAAAGAGGTTGAGCAAAATGGCTTCCAAGTCGTCACCCAGGGGCGATTTGTGCCAACAAGGGCTCATTAGAATGCATTTCACGCGATATAAAACGGTTATGTAACTTGTTGCATGGTTGAAAGAATTCCGATATTCAGCGACCTTTTTTATTTAATTACAAAACACTAACACACCAGCTTCATTTCAGGGCTATCACAGCAGCGCTGAACGATATCTTCTAACGCACCAAGTACTGTAAGCATCCACTGATAGGTCTCCATTGGCCTTGGAGATTCGAAACCTTCTGCCCCCGTCGATCCGTCGTACACGTAAGCTGCGATTTGCCATCCTTCAGCCTGACTTGTGGCTGGCACGTTACGGAACGAAACATCCGACGACACTCCACGTCAGTGCCTGGGTAAATCTCGAGGCTGTGCCAGAGTGGTGGCTTTGCTGGCACACTCTGGCTGCCAGACAATCTCCCTCCATCCAATCAGCATAGAACTATGCCCAAACAAACCACCAAATTGTTTGCCTTCTGCAGCAGGTGCTTGCCTGATCCTTTCTGCTCCAGCTGTTGGTTGGTGGTGTGGCAGAATCTGCATAATTCCTCCTTCCCCATTCCTACCATTGCTTGCCTCAGTCCACTGAATTTCAGCAGTATTTTTTATCAGTGAAATTTAGTGTCTCAGTATCTGTGCCGTGCTCTCATCCCAGTCGTTGCGTCGGCTATCCATCCATTTTACCTCGTCGCGGTACGACAGGTCTTAGTAGTTCCGGCAGATATGGCACTGATAGCTGTGGCTGCGGCTCCTGTCTCCGCTTCAACTGGAGCATTGGTGCAGCGCTCCTCGAGGGGTTCAAATTCGAACACGGTTGCTTCGTCCCTGTCCCCAAGCAGCACAAGAAGCTTGAAATCAAACGCCGCTGTTTTCCGGCAACGTCAAAATGGTCAGTTGAATGCCCGACGTGAGAATCATTCGTACACCCAATGTGAGTTCGTCGTCGCCAGTACATCACGATGCACAGTGATATCGATGATACAATCGGTCAATATCGCCGCTTCCCGTCGTCTGTCTTGTCTGCTTCCCGTGTTACGCTCCAGCGGCTGTGAACAAGGCCAGCAGAGTGCGGGCGGATGCGGGGGACGCAGCAGCGGCAGCGGCGCAGACGGCGGAGGCACCGCAGGCGACGTCGCCGATGATGGAGGTGGACAAGGACTCGTTTTACCCCGAGCTTGAGAAAGCCGCGGCCGCTGACAAGCTCGTCGTGCTCGATATGTACACCCAGTGGTGCGTTTTTATCAACCCTAGTTTACCATCTCCAAAAGGCCGACAAAAACTTTAAGTGTTTTCCCCGCTCAAAGCCATCCAACCGCAACGCGCCGTTGGTCTCACCTGAACGCTGTCCAAGCACAGCACAACGGCAGCTTTTATAACGGGCCAACAACCCAATGCTCTACCCATTCCAATGGCTGCACGGCAGGTGTGGCCCGTGCAAGCTGCTGGCGCCCAAGGTGGAGGCGTTGGCAGAGGAGATGCAGGACGTGGTGTTCCTGAAGCTGGACTGCAACCAGACTAACAAGGTGAGCCGTGTGACTGTGACTGAAACTAGGGATACAGTTCACGAAGCTGGACTTGCAACCAGAACCAGAAGGTGAGCATTGGGGATGTCCCTCTACTGAAGGGTGCAAAAAGTGGTGCTTGTTAGTATGCGGATGGAAGGGATGAAACTGTCCTGGTATTAATTAATGAGAAGGACGAGGAGCGAAGGATTGAGTTTTACACCAGCAGGTTATGCGCAATGTGATTCTGGCCTTGTATGCAAGAAAGACACAGTCACACTCCCGGCTATTTTGCCAAGTTAACGCAGAGCCGCCACTATCTGTACAAGCACCTGCATCCACCTGTTATGCACATTAATTTGCCCTACAAAGTTCACCAAAGTACAGGACCCTGCTTACAGACACTTTTCATGTTTCTGACCCTTCAATCGTGGTTCAGACGGCCTAGGGTGTTATTTTGCTCACATGCCATGTTTTTGTCCGCTTGTCTTGAGTGAGCAGCCTCTGGCAAAGGGCCTTGGGGTGCGGTCGGTGCCGACGTTTAAGCTCTTTCGCAACCTGGCGCAGATTGATGAGGTGCAAGGAGCAAAATACGACCTACTGGTTGAGAAGATCACCAAACACCGATGATGCTTGTGATGCCGCTGATGCTGGCGATGCTGGCAAAATATAAAGTTAATTAAAAGTAGAGTAGTTTGTCCATCATAACTTACTCATAAGACCAGGTACTATTGCAATGTAGTCAGTTGAACGAAAACTCGCAATTTTATGGCTCATCGCTCAACCTAAGGGTGTGTAAGATCCCCGTGCACACGTTTTGGCTGAATTTTGTCGACCATTTTGGTCGACAAAGCTTTCGCGAAGGTCGACAGATTAGTCGTCACCAGGTCGACAAATTTTCGGCCAACTCAGTGTGGCCTCCAAATCTGACACGGTTTTGCTGGCCGCTGTAACAGAGGTGGAAGATTTCGGTTTGTCCTTTTTTACGACTTGGTGCGACGATGTCGCACACATGAATACGATGTCGCAATTTCACTGTAGCAGCGTATGCGACTTCGTTTCTCACTGTAGACAGCTGCTGTCGACAGCATGGCCGATTTGAAGTCGACCACGCGTCGGAAAAGAGTCGACTAGTTTTCCGGCCATCAAATCACAAATTTGATGGTTGAAATTGACGAGATTCGCAAACCGATCACGAAATGGTTACTTTCGCTACGGCCACCTAATTTTGATGGCCGATTCTGTGTGCACGGGGATCTTACACGCCCTAATCGAACTTGAGATCCGCTTGCCTGCCACCCCCCTCAAACCTGGCTGCTGTGCGACCTTTTGACCAGCTGTTCCTCGCAAGCCATCGCCACGCCACGCCCCCCGCTGCGTGGTCAAATCCGTCGCCAGGAGATTCGCTCCTACCTTCGCCTTTTCGCCAGCTGTACTTTTATGAGGTTCTCTGCGCTTCATCACCACCCCACAACCAGCTGAACACCTAACCAACCAAACCAGACCAGACCAAACCTCAATTGGACTGCCCGGACAAGCCCAGTGAAGAGTGTGTGTGTGCGTCATTTTCTAGGGTTGCTGCTGTCCGTTTCGTTTTGATGGTTCTGTGGCTGTGGCTGCTGGAACGTGACCTTCGGCACCTTGTGATTGGTTGTTTACAAAGGTTGCATTTTCCCAAGGTCAAGCAGCAGGCCAATGATGTGATGGCTATGCAGCCAGCTTGCTATGTTTATCCGTTCTTGCATCGCCAATGGGCTAAGTGCTATGGCGTTTGAAAGGATAACGATGGTTTAGCCCATACGTGGTTCCGAAGTTAGACGCTTGCGACCTTTCAGGGTTTCGTCGGCTTACGGCGGCGTGCAGGGCGAAATGCCCCGCGATGGCGACTGCTCGAACGCCACAGCGGATAACGACGGCGAACGGGAGAGGATGAACCCGTCGAAGCGCAGGAAATGCGAAGTCGTTGATGCTTCCGGCGTTTCGCAGCGCGATGCTAAAGCGGCGTCGGCCAAAGCCACGTCGGGTAACACAGCATCGGCGAACAACTCGCCGACAACTTCGCAGGATAAGCGGCGAGCGAAGACCCCGGAAACGGAAGAGGAGTACTCAGATGGTTCCTCTGATGAAGAACCTGACGAAGCACCTGACGACGCACCTGGAAATGACGTGTCGAAAACGCAGAAGGGAGGAAATCAAGCAGACAGCGCGCCTGAAAAACCACCTGAAAAGGCACGTGGAAAGACCCCTGAAAAGAACGCCTCGGCGCCGCAGCCCAAGGATAGTAAGGGGAAGAACAGAGGATACCTGGGAGTCAGGCAGAGGGCTTCTGGCCGTTGGATCGCGGAGATTAAAGACACGAACCACAAGATCCGCAAGTGGCTCGGAACGTTCGACACGGCAGAAGAAGCAGCCCGAGCCTACGACGAGGCTGCGCGGCAGATTCGGGGAGCCTCCACCCGAACCAACTTCACCGCGCCGGACTCACCCCCCGGGGGAAAAGGCGGCGGCGCGGTTAAGGGCTCGCAAGCGTCAGGGAACAGCAGTCTGCCGCCCATTCCGTGCTCCATTGTAGCGGACCCGGCAACCTCGAGGAAAACCCTAGACGATGTCCTTCGGTCGCTACCTCCCCCGCGCAAAGCAGGCTCGCTACAAAAATTCCCCCCTGCGCCTCCCCTCCCCCCCTCCGCCGTCGCCGCCGCTCTTTCCGTGTCCGGGTCCGCGGGGTCGGCGCTAGCCTTGCCCCTGATACAGCCGCCTACGCGCCAGGGCTCCGCTAGTATTATCTCCTCCCCTAGCCCGTTCCCGTCTTCGAGTTCCGTGGGTAACGTGGCGTCGGTTATTCTTAACGGCCCTGTTGCCGCGCTGCTGTCGAGTTTCGAGTCGCAACAGCAGCAGCAGCAGCTGCAGCAGCAGTACGAGGCGCTTCAACACGAGCAGGAGCAGCTGCAGGTTCGGAAAGGGCAGCTGCAGCAGCTGATGCAGCAGCACTCGCAGGGGCAGCTGCAGGGGCAGTCGCAGGGGCAGCCGCAGGGGCAGTCGCAAGGGCAGCTGCAGGGACAGTCGCAGGCGCAGTCGCAGGCGCAGTCGCAGCAGCAGGGATCGTTGACTACGGCGTTGAGCCCTGGTGATGCCCTCGTATCAGCGGCAGCCCGGTTTCTCTCCGCGGCCTCCGCCGCCCGAGCATCCACCCCCCCTCCTGACGCTGAAACTGCCGTTGCCCTCTCTCTCGCCCTTGCCGCCGCCGCTGCGCCCAACGCTGCTCTTGCAAACGCAACTGCTTCTAACGCAGCAGGTGGCACCGCTCCCATTAGAAGTCCTGTTGCTGCGGCTATAGGTCAAAGCAAACCGTTCGTAAACGCTTTGACCCCCTCACCTCCTCCTTCCATCCTCACCCCAATCGTCGCACAAGCAATGCGCCCCCTTTCCCCAGCACCAGCACCAGCATCAGCAGCAGCAGCAGCAGCTCCCGCCAGCAATGCGCTACCTTTCCCCAACATCAACCTCCCCTCTTCCAGCAATTTCCGCCGCCCCTCCGTGCTTCCGCTCTTCCCCCGCGCCTCGTCCGTGAGCAGCAGCGTGCATGACTCCGCCTCTAGCGGCTTCCCCGTCCCGCTTCCGCGCTCCCCATCCATTCAAAAACCCTCGCCGCAGAACCCCCTCCCTCAGAGCAACCTTTCCCAGACAGCCCTTCCCCAGCTTCCCCAGAACAACCTTCCCCAGAACAACCTTCCCCAGAACAACCTTCCTCAGAACAACCTTCCCCAGAACAACCTTCCCCAGAACCTCCTGACTCAGCAATCTAGTGGAGTGTCGGCCCAGGCTGTTGAATTCGCCGTCGCAGCGGCTGCAGCTGCTGCAGGGAGTGCAGGTGGTGCAGGTTCAACTGGGGTAGGGCCAGCTGGGGTGAATATAGCTGGTGCAGCTGCTGGTGGGGCAGGCGGTGGGCTTGGGCAGTATCTGGGGCAGCGGCAGCAGCAGCAGCAGCAGCAGCAGCAGCAGCAGCAGAAGCAGCAGCAGCAGCAGCAGCAGCAGCAGCAGCAGCAGCAGCAGCAGCAGCAGCAGCAGCAGCAGCAACAGCAGCAGGTAGCGACAAACCCGCTCTTCCCCGTGTTTCCCTCTTCCGGGTCTATTTCCTCCCCCCCGCCCCCCCAGTGGGCGCAAGGGGTGCTCTCAGGGGGGCTGACGGCGCAGCAGCAGGCGCAGGTGCAGCAGGAGATGCAGCGGCTGGAAGCAGGGCACAGGGGGGGCGCAACCGGTGCAGGTGTATCTGGTGCAGGCATCGCCGCCGGTCCTGGTCCGTCCAGTGCGGTTCTGAACGGTGCTGGTGTTGCCGGTGCTGCTGGTGCTCCTGCTAGTGTCGCCCCAGGTGTTCCAAACGTTGGGACAGGGATTGCTTTTGGTGCGTCTGCTGCTGGTTCAAGTGGTGCGGCTGGCGGTTCAAATGGTGGAGCTGGTACGTGTGGTGGAGTGGCTGCTTCCGGTGGTGGGGTGGCAGCGTCAGGTGCTGGAAATAAGAAGTCGCTGAATGATGTTGAGCTCTTGCTGCTGCGCGCACTCTTTTCTGCTGCCCAGATACCACATGGTCAGCAGCAGCAACAGCAACAGCAACAGCAACAGCCGCCGCCGCCACCGCCGCCGCCGCCGCCACAGGGTCAACAGCAGCAGCAGCAGCAACAGCAACAACAGCAACAGCAGCAGCGTCAAGCACAGGTGCTGCTGCAGCAGTCAGGGCAAGCGGACAGACTGACAGGGGGAGGCGGGACTGGTGCAGGCGGGACTGGTGCAGGCGGGACTGGTGCAGGTGGGACTGGTGCAGGCGCATCTTCTATCAACCCGGGCAGCACCGTTGATACCACCAGCACCCGGAGAGTGAGCAACCCTCACACCCTCACCCTCACCCACGCCCACACCCTCACCCACGCCCACACCAACAACAACAACAACGGCAACGTCACCAGCAGCACAGGAAACACCCACATGCACTTGCACACGCACACGCACACGCACACGCAGACTCACACGCAGTCTCACACAAGGAGCACCACCAACGCAAACACCGATACGCACACGCACACAAGAAACACGAGCACCGCCAACACCAACACCAACACCAACGCCAACACCAACACCAAAACCAACGCCAACGCCAACACGCACACGCACGGCAGCGACAGCAAGGACAGCGACAGCAAGGACAGCGTCGCCCATCACTCCATCTCTATCCGCGCCCTGGCAGCCGCCATTGCCGCGTGGGGCAAGCAGTACGGCGTCAACGGGGAGGTGCAGGTGAAGCTGGGGGAGGGTGCATCTGGTGCAGGTGGCTCTGTGACCATCCATGGTCTGGCTGGCGGGCAGGCCAAGGGGACAGCTGCAGGAGAGGCAGATAAGGCGGGAGTTGGGGATGGGGAACAGGGGGATGGAGGAGGCAAGGGTGTGGAGCGAGTGGGAGGAGGGGGAGGGGGAGCAGGGGAGGGAGAAGAGGGAGGGAGAGGAGTGGGGAGTGGTGGTGGCAAGGGCGGCGGAGGCGGTGGGGAGGGAGGGAAGAAGCCGCCAGTGATTCAGATTCTGCCGGGCGGGGTGCGTGTGTCGGGAGACGTGTTTCTGGAGTTCTCTAGAATGGATTCTGCAGAGCTCTTTGGTGACCTCGCTGCCCTCTCTTCCGCCACCCACACAACCCCCACCACCCCTGCCACCCCTGCCACTGCTGCCCGGGCTAAAACCCCTCCCCCTGTCCTCGCACCCGCTCCTGCCTCCACCCCCACCCCCGCCCCCGCCCCCGCCCCCGCCCCCGCCCCCCCCCCAGCGCTGCTGCACCTGTTCCTATACCTGTGGCCCCTGCTCCTCCTCATGCATACCATGCAGCAGCACACGCCCATGCAGCAAAGGCTATTTATGGTAACCCTGCCTTGTGTGGCAACCTTGATATTCACGGTGGGGTTTCGAATGAGGGTGCAGGGTTGAGCCTTGGGCTGCAGGCGCCGATGGCGCATGAAGGCGCTACAGGCACTGCTACAGCCGGAGACGCTATCGACACTGCTTCAGCTATGGACACAGACACAGCTACAGCCGTAGATGCGATAGGCGCATCTATACCTGCAGACGCTGCTGCTACAGCCGTAGACGCAATAGATGCAGCTGTAGCGGCAAGTGCAGCAATGGATTCTAGTGGCGGAACCGGTGCTCGTGGTACTGCAGGGGCAGCAGAGGCGGTGGCCGCAGCTGGAGCAACAGAGGCAGCAGGGGCAGCAGGGGTAGCTGGGGCAGGAGAGGCAGGAGGAGAAGCAGGTGGGGTAGCAGAGGCAGCAGCAGCAGCAGCAGCAGCTATTCATCCCGCAGTGGGGGCGATTTCTGTTTCTGCGAAACGTGCTCTTTCCCCTCCCGCCCTCCCCTCCTGGGCTACCCCGTCAGTCCTTCCTCTCAGCGACACCAGTGTGGCTGTGGCAAGTTCAACTGGGGCTGGGGCAGGTTCAACTGGGGCTTATGCTGCTGGAGTAGCAGGTCTCCCCAATCAGCCCAGCACTGACGCTGCTGCCTCCGCTGCAGCTGCTGCTGCGGCTGCCTCTGCTGCTGCCGTCGCCGCTGCTGCAGCAGCTGCTTCTGGTGCTACCTCCCCCACAGGCATAGGGAGAGCCGGGTGGGGGGCGAATGGGCTCAACCAGTCTCCAGGCCTCAGTGTGTACCTCTCAGGTCCAGCGACTCCTGGCTCGGGGACTGCAGGTCCGGGAACCCCGGGCCTGTCCCGCAGCTTCTCCGACAATCCGCTGCTTCAGTTTGCCCGGCTCGACTCCTCTGACCTGTTTGGCTACTCCCCTAGTGCAGCTATGGCCAGTCCCGGCGGTTTAGGTTTGGGTGGGGCTGTTGCTGCTGGTGATGCTCCTGTCTCTCCGGCTGATAGTGCTGCTGCTGCTGCTGTTGCTGTTGCAGAAGCAGCAGAAGCAGACGAATCTGGTCAGCCGGGAGGAGGCGATAAGGGGTGGCAGGAGAGAGTGGGCAAGGGTGAGAATGTTGGCAATGGCAAGGGTGAGAATGTTGGCAATGGCAAGGGTGAGAATGTTGGCAATGGCAATGGCACAGGCTCTGGCAGCAGCAGCCTGATGCCTGTGAAATGGGGCGCATTCAAGTCCCCTCCTGTGCGACCACCTGCTACCATGGCAGCCGCAACCGCAGCAGCAGCGGCGGCAGCAGCAGCAGTGAGAAGCGGGGATGCGTACGGTGCTCAGCCCTCCTCCCAAGCTACTCGCTTCAAGGCCGGACTGAGTGATATGAGGTACCGATTCGATTCCTTTATCCGCAGCATGCATCAATCTTCTTGTGTGGCATGGCTTTTGAGTCGACTCAAATTTTACTGCTCATTCGATGCATGCATAAATATCCTTGCGTGGTATGGGTCGTTAACTAACTGCCTCAATTCCCAATGACCAACCGCCTCAATCCAATTTCATCTACCCCCTATTGGTTCTATCTTCACTGCTCCACCCACTCCCCTCCCAATCTCCAATACTCCCAATCCCAATCTCCTTTTATCCAGATCTTCAATGCCCCACCCTCCCTACCCCATTCCCCCCCTCTTCCGCCTGCCATGTCTCCCCACAGCACGCCAGAAGGCCGCCAAGGAGCCGGAACAGAGCTCTTCCCCTCTCTGTCACACTGCAAGTAGCTGGTTGTCATATTCAACACATTCAGCCTCTTTGCTCCCCTCCCTACCCCATTCTTCCCGCTCTTCCCCCTCTTCCCTCCTTCTGTCTCCCCACAGCACGCCATAAGGCCGCCAAGGAGCAGGGACAGAGCTCTCCCTTTCTTTGTCCCCCTGCAAGTAGCTGGTTGCCATTTTCTCCAGCCCCCTTACGCACCCCTCCCTACCCCATCCGCCCCATCTTTCCTCATTCTGTCCCCCCACAGCACACCAGAAGGCCGCCAAGGAGCGGGAACAGAGCTCTCCCTCTCTCCGTCTCCCTGCAAGCCAAAACCTCCGCGCCCTCCCCTCTTCGCTTCACCTCCTGCCTTGCCTCTGCCCGCCAAACCCTCATTCGCTGCGGCTGCTACTGCTCCTCCTGCTGCTCGGAATGGTGGCAGCGGTGGTGACGGTGGTGGTGGTAGTGGTGCTGCTCCTTCTTCCGCTGGAGATGCTGCTACTGCTGCTGCTGCTGTGGCTGACACTTTTGCTAACGCCTCTGCTTCTGCCACGGCTGCGGCTAGTGGTGGCGCTGCAAATGCAAATGCAAATGCAAATGCGAATGCGAATGCGAATGCGAATGCAAATGCAAATGCAAGTGCAAGTTTCAATGCGAATGCGTCTCCGTGGGGACCTCAGCCATCGCCATCCACCCTCAGCATGCTGTCACCTTGCTCCCGTGAGTCTCTGTCTCTCTGTCTCGCCTCCCATCCCCCGCGTCGCACCTGGTTTTTTATAAACACCACAAATTAGCATCGTGGGGACCTCAGCCATCGCCATCCACCCTCACCATGCTCTCTCCTTGCTCCCGTGATTCTTTCTCCCCTTCCCTCTCTCTCTCTCCCTCTTCTCGCCCCCTTTGACTTACTCCCTCCGTCCCTCCTTCGCTCCGTCTCGCGCCCGTTCCCTCTGTCTCTTCCTTGCCTCGCCTCCCTTCCTTTCCCCTCATGCCTTTCTTCTTCCCTCGTTCCCTATCTTCTAATCTCCCCCTCCCATTTCAGGGGGTCGCTGGGAGCTGAAGCGGGCAACAGCATCGGTGCTGCCGCCAGCAACGGACGCAGCAGACGATCCACTGCTGGTCCTTGAAGAGCTTCAATATTTATTCCCTTATCCCCCTTCTCCTCATGCTCCTTTGTCTCCCTTTCAGGCGGCCGCTGGGAGCTGAAGCGAGCAACAGCATCAGTGCTGCTGCCAGCAACGGACGCAGCAGACGATCCACTGCTGGTTCTTGAAGAGCTTCAAAATTTATTCACTTATCCCCCTTCTCCTCATGCTCCTTTCTCTCCCTTTCAGGCGGTCGCTGGGAGCTGAAGAGAGCAACAGCATCGGTGCTGCCGCCAGCAACGGACGCAGCAGACGATCCACTGCTGGTTCTTGAAGAGCTTCAAAATTTATTCCCTTATCCCCCTTCTCCTCATGCTCCTTTCTCTCCCTTTCAGGTGGTCGCTGGGAGCTGAAGCGAGCAACAGCATCGGTGCTGCCGCCAGCAACGGACGCAGCAGACGACCCGCTGCTGGTGATCGCACAGGCGGAGAAAGCAGCCATGGCTGCCGCTTCTGTCGCCCATATGCTTTCTGCTCAGGCATCTGCCGCTCGCGTGTCCGCTGCTCCTGCTGCTGCGGCTGCTGCACCTCCTGCTGCTTCTGATGCTGCTCGTGGTGATGGTGATGATGGTGATGGTGGTGGTGGTGGTGGTGGTGGTGGTGGTGGTGGTGGTGATGATGATGATAAGAATGATGATGGTGGTAGTGATTCGGATGGTGGTGAGGGTGGGGACGATGCTGCTGCCGCTGCCGGCCCCCGTCACTTCTTTCCCAAGCAGTCCTCTCTGGTAGACGATTGGGTCAGTGCTGGCAACAACCCTAGCAGCAACAGTGAAGCAGCAGGGACAGAAGCAGGCGCACCTGCTGATGCTGCTGCTGCTGCTGCTGCTGCTGCTGCGGGCCCCCGTCACTTCTTTCCCAAGCAGTCATCCCTAGACCATTGGGTCGGTGAAGCAGCAGGGACAGCAGGGGACTCGTCTGAACCACTGCTACAGACACCACCAGCACAGCCACAGACACAGCCTTCAGCAGGAGCAGCAGCAGCAGCAGCAGCAGAACCCTCCACCACGCAACCTCCTCCCTCGCCTTTCCCCTTCCGAGTGCCCTCTGGCCCTCTCCCCTTTAACATGGGGAGTCCCAGCCTCAATCTCCAGTTCACCATGGGCAACGCCCCTGTCCCTTTCAACATAGGCAGTCCCTCAATCGCCTCCTATCTCAGCAGCCCTTCCTTCGCTGCCTCCCTCGCGGCCTCTCTCCTGCACAACCCTGCAGACGCCTTCAGCCGCCAGAGCTCCGGGGAGCTCTTCGGCCGGCAAAATTCGGCTGATCTGTTCGGGCGGCAGAACTCGGCCGACCTCTTCGGGCGGCAGAACTCGACGGATCTGTTCGGGGAGTCCCTCACGCCGTCCGCGCTCGCGGCCGCAGCAGCCAGGCTTGCGCGGCTCAGCTCTGCCGAGCTGCTTCATCTCGCCGACTCGCCTCTCAACGCGTCGCCTCTCCCGTCCATTTCCACCACCACCCCGCCGGTCTTTGGCAGCGGTTGCTCTGGGGGTGGCAGTGATGGCAGCGATGGCATGGGCGCTGCTGGTGGTGCAAGAGCAATAGCGGTGGCAGCAGCAGCAGCAGTAGCAGGAGGAGCAGGAGCAGGAGGAGGAGCAGGAGGAGGGTCAGGAGCGGGGGGAGTAGCGGGAGTAACAGGAGCAGTGGGGGCTCTGTCTGCTGATGCGGGTGCGACAGCAGCAGCAGGGCTACATGCGTCTAGAGTAGATTCCTCTGAGCTTTTCGGCCAGTGGGTCAGCAAGTGGCCCTCTCCCAACCCCAACCAAGCTGGCTTTTCCTTCTCGTCGCCTCCCCCTGCTACCGCTGCTGCTCCTGCTCCTCCTCCAACTGCTCCTGCTACTCCTACTGCGTCCGCTCCGGCTGCTCCTGCTTCTGCTGCTGTTGCATATACAGACACTGATGCAGCGTTAGCTGGTGGGGGCACACGGCCAGCCACTGGGAGCACTCGTTTTGCAGCAGAGGCTGCTGCAGCCACAAGCCCATCATCGGCACATGCAACGAGCACATCAGTAGCGGTTGCGTCCGACTGTTTCTAAACTCGGGCAAACCCACCATTTTGGACATATTCAACAATGTTTTGCAGCAGAGGCTGCAGCAGCCACAAGACCATCATTGGGACATGCAACGAGCACGTCAGTAGCGGTTGTGTCCGACTGTTACTGACGCTGGCAGTTTGGAACTTACGAGTCAACTGAGCAATCGGTTTTCCCATGCAGGCTGTTGCTTTGTTTGTCTGATACCGTACAAAACATTGCTCTCACTGCATTAGATGTACTATCCGTTTGCAAACACAAGAAAGCAATCTTGCACAATGTATGTAATAACTGATGGTACTGTATGAGATATGTAGATTTTAGGTGTTGTAAAACCAGCAGGCAAAATAATGACCCCCATCCCAAGACGTTCCTACGGTATGAAACACCACTTTTTGCCCTTATCAAGGTGTTTTTTATCGAAGCACTTACGAAAACAACTGTTTCAGAGAGTAGTATGGTCACACTAATGAACCATGAACATAGACTACGGATAATCAAACCAATACTCCCCCAGAATCTTAGGTGAAGGTAAAACCTGCTGGTCAGTATGAAAAATACCGGTACAAAGTGAATCATATACACGCACACGCGATCACAGTCGAATGAACACTGCAGTGCACACACACCTGTATACGTGTGTGCAAATACCGGTATGCATACACATCCATCCTCACTGCACTCTCACCACTCACTCATGCACTCTAAACTATGTCTACTCTCATTCCTCAACTCCTACACTCGTACCACTCACTCCCATCACCACCACAGATCCGATCCGAGTCTTCACCACTCCTCACCACTCTTCACCACTGGTCCCCTCCACTCGCTCTGACAAATCACTCACTACTCACTCCACCTAAGAACTCCCACCCCTCCACCACTCACCACACTCACCTCTCACTGCAAATCACCTTTCTCTCACCACCCACTCTCACCACTCACTCAATCTAACCACCTCACCATACCCACCCACAACTCATTGTAACCACTCACTCTCACCACTCAGTATCACCACACTCTTGCCATTCTGACCACTCAATCTCACCACACTCTCACTCCACTCAAACTCACCACTCAAACCACCTCCTCACCACCCACTGTGCTCTCACTCTCACTACAAAGTCACATTAAATCTGGGCATTTAAAATCAGCTGCTCTCATGCAACAGGTGGCATCAGTGCCATACGGCTCATCATATGCCACCAACCAAGCATGAGCATCATGCTCACTGATGTTGCCTCCTCCTCCTCACTGGTGTTGCCTCCTCCTCCTCCTCCTCCTCCTTCTCCTCCTCCTCCTCCACCTCCTCCTCCTCCTCCTCCTCCTCTCCCTCCTCCTCCTCCTCCTCCTCCTCCTCCTCCTCCTCCTCCTCCTCCTCCTCCTCCTCCTCCACCTCCTCCTCCTCCTCCTCCTCTTCCTCCTCCTCCTCCTCCTCCTCCTCCTCCTTCTAGGTTTTGCCTCCTCCTCCTCCCTGGTTTTGCCTCCTCCTCCTCCTTCTCCTCACTGGTGTGGCCTCCTTCTCCTCCTCCTCCTCACTGGTGTTGCCTCCTCCTCCTCACTGGTGTTGCCTCCTCCTCCTCCTCCTCCTCCTCCTCCTCCTCCTCCTCCTCCTCCTCCTCCTCCTCCTCCTCCTCCTCCTCACTGGTGTTGCCTCCTCCTCCTCACTGGTGTTGCCTCCACTTCCCAGCAGCCTCAGCATCATGGCGCTCTGCACGGCTAAGGTAGGTAGAGGTAAGTTTGCATGGGGGTGAAGTATGGGGAGGGAGGGTTGGGAGCATGGGAGCAAGCGGGGAGTTCACTGCCTTAGGGGCAGCATCCTCTGGGGTTGTAACTTGTGAGTTGGGGTGTGGTGGGTGGAATCTATGCAGCACGGCACTCGGTGCTCAAGTAACTAACCTGACGTTAAGGCTTAATGGACACCGTCAGAGCCGACCGGCCGGCGGCTCTGGTTCGCGTCAGCTCTAGCTACGTCAGGGGTGGGATTTGAGTCTTGGGCTGGAAGCGATTTTTCACTACCACACTTCATCCCACAAGGCTCAGCCTCAGGGGTTGCTGTTTCCTTAAGAAAGTGGGCTCTCTGTTGCTCCTACTGCTGGCAGGTAATGGTGGGGATGGGCTGGGTGGTGTGGAAGGGAAAGGGGCCTGAAACCCCTTGGGTGGGTGAGTGGAAGGGAAAAGGGCCTGAAACCCCTTGGGTGGGTGAGTGCAAGTGAAAGGGGCTGAGTCCCCTTGGGTGGGTGAGTGAAAGTTAAAGGGGCCTGAAACCCCTTGGGTGGGTGAGTGCAAGTGAAAGGGGCTGAGTCCCCTTGGGTGGGTGAGTGCAAGTGAAAGGGGCTGAAACCCCTTGGGTGGGTGAGTGCAAGTGAAAGGGGCCTGAAACCCCTTGGGTGGTTGAGTGCAAGTGAAAGGGGCCGAGTCCCCTTGGGTGGGTGAGTGCAAGTGAAAGGGGCTGAGTCCCCTTGGGTGGGTGAGTGCAAGTGAAAGGGGCTGAGTCCCCTTGGGTGGGTGAGTGCAAGTGAAAGGGGCTGAGTCCCCTTGGGTGGGTGAGTGCAAGTGAAAGGGGCTGAGTCCCCTTGGGTGGGTGAGTGCAAGTGAAAGGGGCTGAGTCCCCTTGGGTGGGTGAGTGCAAGTGAAAGGGGCTGAGTCCCCTTGGGTGGCACTGATGCCACCTGTTGCATGAGAGCATGATGCTCATGCTTGGTTGGTGGCACATGATGAGCCGTATGGCACTGATGCCACCTGTTGCATGAGAGCAGCTGATTTTAAATGCCCAGATTTAATGTGACTTCGTAGTGAGAGTGAGAGCACAGTGGGTGGTGAGGAGGTGGTTTGAGTGGTGAGGAGGTGGTTTGAGTGGTGAGGAGGTGGTTTGAGTGGTGAGGAGGTGGTTTGAGTGGTGAGGAGGTGGTTTGAGTGGTGAGTTTGAGTGGTGTGAGAGTGTGGTGAGATTGAGTGGTCACAATGCCAAGAGTGTGGTGATACTGAGTGGTGAGAGTGAGTGGTTACAATGAGTTGTGGGTGGGTATGGTGAGGTGGTTAGATTGAGTGAGTGGTGAGAGTGGGTGGTGAGAGAAAGGTGATTTGCAGTGAGAGTTGAGAGTGGTGAGTGGTGGAGGGGTGGGAGTTCTTAGGTGGAGTGAGTAGTGAGTGAATCGTCAGAGCAAGTGGAGGGGACTGTCAGAATCCCAGCCACTAACCACTGGGATAAAAGGGCTTGTTTGTGTAGTGGGTGAGTGCGCCCATAACCCCCCAGGCCGCCATGCCTGTAACCCTTCCCTAGGATCAATCGGGGATCTCCAGTGGACCTCTGACACCCCCCCGCACTGGGATGCCCGAGGTGCACACACCGAGATTCGAACCCGAGACCTTTGCTCTGATACCATGTCAGAATCCCAGTCACTAACCACTAGGATAAAAGGGCTTGTTTGTGTAGCGGGTGAGTGCGCCCATAACCCCCCAGGCCGCCATGCCTGTAACCCTTCCCTAGGATCAATCGGGGATCACCAGTGGACCTCTGACAGGGACCAGTGGTGAAGAGTGTTAGAATCTGACAGCAGGAATGAGTTGCATTGATGAAGTGTTGGGTACATAAGCTAACCCTAACATTGGGTTGTACCCCATATGGGCTACCCCACTAGCAGCCTACACAAACACAATATGCATAGTTTGACACACCCCCATAGGCAAAGTGGGGGAGAACAAGGGGTCACAAGACCAGTCAAGAGAAACAAAACAAGCTCAGGGTGGATCACAACGTCACCACACAGACTGAGCACAAGCAAAGGGCCACAAGGCCTGTCCACATGCAGAGGTATATATGCAACAAACAAAGTACAGTGATCACTACCTAGCAAGAGCAAGCATGCAGGTATATATATATATATAAAGATCACAGTACAGGCAGAGTCTACAGCAAGTGTGGAAACGTAGGCACAAGGCCCAACAAGGTACAAAAGCGCTGATGATCACCAGACGGAAGTGCCTTGGTGAATATATCAGCAGTGTTGGCCCGAGTGGCCACGTGTGCAAGACGAAGCTGACCACGCTGCTGCAACTCTCGAGCCAGGAAGTAACGCAGAGCGATGTGCTTCGTTCTGTGCTCCAGTCTGTGCTCCTCACACAAGGCAATGGCTGCCTTGTTGTCAACGTACAGAACTGGAGGAGAACGAGGCCGCTCTCCCAGGTCGGTCAGCAGGTAGGTGAGCCAGCGCAGCTCCTGAGCAGCCATGGCGGTGGCGTAGATCTCAGCCTCACAACTGGAGCTGAGAACAGAAGACGAGCGAGTAGAACGCCACGAAACAGAACCAGAGCCGAGGCTGAAAGTGTAACCCTGTGACGACCGCTGTGTAGCCTGGTCGTCAACCCAAGACGCGTCTGAGTGCCCAGTGAGGACCACCTCTCGCCGTCCTCCAAGCACGAGCCCCATGCCCGATGTACTGCACAAGTAGCGCAGTACCCTCTTCGCAGCATCCCAGTGCACCTTTCGGTGCCGACCAGGAGCCACGTAGCGGGCCAAAAGGCCAAGAGGGTACGCAAGGTCAGGACGAGTGCAAGTCATCAAGTACATGAGGCAGCCTACTAGCTCTGGGTAAGGACCACTCGGCTCTACGGACTCGTCCGAAGGTGGAGCTGAGAGCGAGTGACCTGTAGCCAGAGGAGTGGACTGTGCCGAGGACCAGGTGAAGCCGAAGCGCTGAAGGACCTGCTGCACCATGTGTGACTGAGTCAGAGTGATGGTGCGACGTGCTCTGTCCCTGGTGATCTGCAAGCCAAGGTAGCTGCGCAGCTCACCCAGGTCTGTGCACGTGTGTCTCTTCTGCAGCTCGGACTTCACCAGGGCGAGAGCCTCAGTGTCAGCAGTGGCAAAGACCAAGTCGTCGACGTACACGAGGATGTAGAACGGCGGCAACGAAGTGTCTGTGCGCAGAAACAGTGACGGGTCAGCTGTGGAGGGCGCAAACCCGAGAGCCGCAAGCGTAGTCCTCAGTGTGTCGTGCCACTCACGAGGCGCCTGACGGAGACCGTAGACTGGCCAGCGGAGGCTCCACTGGGTACCAGGAGGGAACGACCCAGTGAAGCCAGGTGGGCGGCGCAGCCAGATCTCCTCGTGCAGGCTGCCCTGCAAGAAAGCTGTGCTGAAGTCAAGCGAGTGAAGCTCGTAGTCACGCTGGGCGGCAACGTGCAGCAGTACCCGAAGAGTGGTCATCTTCGGGGTGGGGGAGAAGGTCTGGAAGAAGTCAACCCCCTCTCGCTGACTGAAGCCTCGAGCAACGTAACGTGCCTTGAAGACAGGCGGAGAACCAGGCGGCCGCTTCACCCTGAAAATCCACATGCCACTGACGATGTTCGCCCCAGGAGGGGGAACCTCGTCGACGTAAGTGCCTGTGGACTTCCAGGATGCCATCTCTGCGTCCATGGCTGCCTGCCACTGAGAGGAGTAGGGACCCGCGACCGCCTCAGCGTACGAGCGCGGGGTGGGGATGTCTAGTGCATTCGGGTCTCCCTCAGGGGCAAGCAGCATGGTCACGAGATGAGGCGCAGCGGCTGCAAGACACTCAAGGTCCTCGTGCATGTCCTCAAGGACGTCCGTGCTAAGAGCACACTCACCCCCGACGGACGGAGGACAGACAGACTCAGACTCAGCGACAAGACTAGCAGCGTAGTCTAGACGACAGGCAGCCGCAAAGTCAACAAGCTCGGCAACCAAAGCTGTCGCAGCAGCAGACTCAAACGAGGGGTCAGTGACAACAGTGGCGAGCAGACGCGTGACAGTAGGGTGCTCAGCACGAAACCGGTCAGACTCAGGGTCCGGAATGTGAGTCAAGGAAGACGCAGGAGGAGACGGCAGAGAAACAGACTGCGGAACAGAGGAAGGACGACGGACGACAAGGTGTGCGGTGGGGACAGGCGGCGAACGCGGACGCGGAACACGACGACCGGTACGACTAGGACGAACAGGCGAGACAGGACGCGACGCAGGCTCACGACGCTCAGCAAGGCTACCCGTCTGCTCAGTGTAAGGAGAAGGAGCAGGCAGCGGTGAGCCAGGCTGTAACGGAAGACCAGTAGACGACGGGAGAGTAAGAACCTGACGAAGAACAGAGTCAGGCGGCGGCAGAGACGACGGAGACGGCGGAGCGAAGAACAGTCGTGGCGGCGCAGCTGCACCAGAACCGGCAGCTCCAGCAGCTCCAGTACCCCCAGCAGCTCCAGCACCTCCAGCAGCTCCAGCAGCAGAACCGACACCTCCAGGCCCAGGGTCTCCAACCCCAGTGCCTCCAGCAGCAGCACCCCCAGAACCAGTACCTCCAGTCCCAGGGTCTCCAGCCTCCACGTCTCCAGCAGCAGCACCCCCAGAGCCAGCACCTCCAGTCCCAGGGTCTCCAGCCTCCACGTCTCCAGCAGCAGCACCCCCAGAACCAGCACCTCCAGTCCCAGGGTCTCCAGCCTCGGTGTCTCCAGCAGCAGCACCTCCAGACGCAGCACCCCCAGCCCCAGCAGCTCCAGTACCTCCAGTACGAGCACCTCCGGGACCAGCGACTCCAGCACCTCCAGTAGAAACAGTACCAGCACCACTCCTAGCGCCAGGGACGGCAGCAGAAGTACCTCCAGCAGTAGAGCCCCGGGCTCCAGCAGCGCGACCCTGACGGCGACCGTACCAGTCGTGCAGCTGCTGCGAGGTGAGTGGCACACGTGGACGAAGGCGGCTACTCCAAGGAGACCGCGCAACAGCAGACTCTGAACCCTCAGCGCCAGCACCCTCAGCAGCTCCAGCGCCACCAGCACCAGGACCTCCAGCAGCTCCAGAACCTCCAGCGCTAGCACCCTCAGCAGCCCCAGAACCACCAGCTCCAGCACCTCCAGACCCCTCACACTCAGGCTCAGCACCTCCAGGCTCTACACCCTCAAGCTCCGCACCCCCAGGCTCCGCACCCCCAGGCTCAGCACCCCCAGACTCAGCACCCCCAGAAGTAGCACCCCGAGCAGGACCACCCCCAGCAGGACCTGAGTCACCAGTGACCTCAACCGGCGCAGGGAAGGGAGGAGGGTCTACCTGAGACACACCTGAGGGAGCAGGACCTGGAGCGGGGAGAGGGTCGACCTGGGGAGCACCTGGAGCGAGGAAGAGCGGCGGGGGAGGGAGAGGGGCAGTGCGGTAGGGGAAGAGACGGTAAAAGGGAACCGACTCGTCGAACGTGACGTCCTGAGACGCAAAGACACGGCGCGAGGTGGGGTGGTAAAACTGCCAACCAGGCGCGTCAGGGACAAAGCCAAGGAAGACACAGGGAACTGCACGGGCGGAGAGCTTGTCCGCGGTGGTATCGCGGACAAAGGCACGAGCACCCCAGACCCGGAAACGCGACGCATCGCCAACCTTCCCCGTCCACAGCAGTGTGGGCGAGGTCTCCGGCAGGGAGACACGGGGCCAGAGGTTGAGCTGATGCGTGGCGTACCGGACCGCAAACGCAGCCGCATGGATCATGGAGGTACGAGCGACCTCCATGACTAAGCCAATGCGGCGCTCAGCAACCCCATTCTGCTGCGGAGAGTCCGGAAGCGTGAACGACTGGGTGATGCCGTGCTCCGCACAGAAGGCTGCCAAGAGGTCGGAGGAGAACTCACCACCTCTGTCAGAGTGCAGACGCAGGACGGGAAACTCCGTCCCAAACCGCTCGCGGAGCTGGAGACGGGCAGCGCGGATCCAAGGGATCAAAACAGCAGGGACCTCCCCCTTGCTGCGCAGGGGAAAGACCGTGGTGTAACGCGTGTAGTCGTCAACAACCAGCAGGAAGTACCGCTCGTGGCCCTGTCCACGGACGCGGGCTGGGCCCCACACGTCCAGGTGGAGAGTCTGCAGGGGAGCCTCTGTGGGAGGGAACGAGGAGGAGTGAGGAGCGGCGCGCTGCCGCCCCTCGACGCAAGGAATGCAGGGCGGCGCAAGCGAGGGAGGCAGGGCAGGCAAAGACCTGGGCAGACCAGAAACCAGGAAGCGAGAGTGCATGCCACGAAGGCGCTGCACTGAGGGGTGACCAAGGCGGTGGTGCCACAGGAGGGTCTGGTGCGACAAAGCGCGACACTCGCAGGGGGCCGTCGGCTGACCGGACGCAGACGCAGACGCAGCTACCTGAGCGGACGCAGTGGTCAGGGTGTACAGACTCGAGCCAGGCGCACGGGAAAACGTGGCCAGGTGTCGGCCGGTCCGAGCACACGTACAGTGAGTCACCCGCTGACTCGCAGGAGTGAACTGGTGCACCCCCTGATCCTGGAGGTCAGCTCCACTCACCAAGTTCGTAGAGAACGAGGGGAGGTAAAGACCTGACAGCAAGCCAGACGGGGCGGCCGGACACGGCAGAACCGTGGAGTAGTGGGCAAGGACTGGACCCCCGGAGGGGTCCGCCAGGGAGACTGCAACCGGCCGACTAAGCGGCGTGAGTGTGGTGCAGTCGCGAAAGAAGGAGCGGGAGGCACCTGAGTCAAGCGTGAAGGTGTACAAGGCCGCAGCAGGCGCAGAACTAGAGAGAGCAGACCCACCAGCACCTGGAGCAGGAGACGTACCGGCACCTAGAGCAGCAGCCTCACCAGCACCCAGAGGAGGAGACGCACGAGCACCTAGGGCAGCAGCCTCACCAGTACCGGGAGCAGCAGGTGCTATACCAGGGTCAGGCGGGACGCACAGGTAACAGGCACGGTCAACACTAGTAGGCAATGCATACATGGCAGTGAGAATAGCATCATAGTCAGGAGCAAAGATATCTACCCTCTGTCCAAGCAGCTCCAGCCAGTCGGGGAGCTCAGCCTCGTCGCCAAACACTGTACGCCAGTCGTCGCTCAGACGGGCGAAGCAGCGGGACTGTGTGTGACCAAGCGTCCCGCAAGGCTGACCAGTCCTATCACCTGTGCGAAGGACGTACTGGCAGCGAACTGTACGCGTAGACCTGCTACACTGAGCGTACCACTCGTGGAGCTGCCGGGACGTAAGTGTCTCGCGCGGACGCCGCTGCAGCTGCAGCTGGCCACTGCCAGTCGCTCCCAACGGACCAGCTCCAGGGGGACAGCTACGACTGCTACCGCGACAACCCCAGCTAGTATACCACTCACTAAGCTGCTGGGGCGTGAGAGACTCACGTGAACGTCGCTGGGGCTGCATCTGGCCACCGGCCAGTAGCAGTAGCAGCAGCAGTAGCGCGGGCAGGGCAGGCGCGGCAGGCCGACAGGCAGGCAGGTAGGCAGGCAGGCCGGCAGGCAGGCAAGCAGACAGGCAGGCAGACAGGCAGGCCGGCAGGCAGGCAGGCAGGCAGGCCGGCAGGCAGGCAAGCAGACAGGCAGGCCGGCAGGCTGGCAGGCAGGCAGACAGGCAGGCCGGCAGGCAGGTAGGCAGGCAGGCAGGCAGGCAAGCAGGCAGGCAAGCAGACAGGCAGGCCGGCAGGCTGGCAGGCAGGCAGACAGGCAGGCCGGCAGGCAGGCAGGCAGGCAGGCAGGCCGGCAGGCAGGCAAGCAGACAGGCAGGCCGGCAGGCAGGCAGACAGGCAGGCAGGCCGGCAGGCAGGCAAGCAGACAGGCAGGCCGGCAGGCAGGCAGACAGGCAGGCAGGCCGGCAGGCAGGCAAGCAGACAGGCAGGCCGGCAGGCAGGCAGGCAGGCGCTCACCAAAGGCTGGAAGAGCAGGCGCTCGCCGGGCGAGCAGGGCCGGCGCTCAACGGGCGGCGGCGGAGTAGGCGCACGACAGCGGCGACGTCGGGGCCGCAACACCCGGTGCAGAGTAGGGCCGAAGCAGCTGCAGGCGGGACCGCTTCAGCGGCAGGTCGGGGCCGTGGCAGCTGCAGAGCGGGGCCGTATCAGCGGCAGGTCGGGGCCGAGGCAGAGGGACGCGCGCGGCTCGGCGCGGGCTGCGCTGACAGCGCGCTGGGCTGCTGCAGGCCGCGCGCGGCCGCGCTAGGTAGTGGCGAGCCGCGCGCGGCTCGGCGCGGGCTGCTGCGGGCCGCGCGCGGGCTGCAGCGGGCGGCGCGCGGGCCTCGCGAGGCAGGAGTAGGCCCGCGCGCGGCGCTACGCAGGCTGCGTGGGCTCGGCACGGGCTGCGCGCGGCTGCAGCGGGCTGCGCGCGGCTCGGTGCGGGCTGCGCGCGGCTGCAGCGGGCTGCGCGCGGCTCGGTGCGGGCTGCGCGCGGCTGCAGCGGGCTGCGCGCGGCTCGGTGCGGGCTGCGCGCGGCTGCAGCGGGCTGCGCGCGGCTCGGTGCGGGCTGCGCGCGGCTGCAGCGGGCTGCGCGCGGCTCGGTGCGGGCTGCGCGCGGCTGCAGCGGGCTGCGCGCGGCTCGGTGCGGGCTGCGCGCGGCTGCAGCGGGCTGTGCGCGGCTCGGTGCGGGCTGCGCGCGGCTGCAGGGGGCTGCGCGCGGCTCTGTGCGGGCTGCACGGGCTCAGTGGGGGCAGCGCGCGGTAGCAACGGGCTGCGCGCGGCTCGGTGCGGGCTGCGCAGGCCTGGAGGGCGTGTAGGGGCGGCGCGCGGGCCTTACGGGCCTTTAGGGGCAGCGCGCTGGCCTAGGGCAGCAGGAGGCAGCGCTAGGGCTGCTGGACGGCTCGCGTAGTGCAGCACGTCACAAGGCAAGGCAAGGCAGGCAGGTACGTGGGGTAGCGCGGTAACCGCAGTGGTAGGTGGGCCCGAAAAAAAAAGCGGTCCTACGGACCTTAGTGCTCTGAAACCATGTTAGAATCTGACAGCAGGAATGAGTTGCATTGATGAAGTGTTGGGTACATAAGCTAACCCTAACATTGGGTTGTACCCCATATGGGCTACCCCACTAGCAGCCTACACAAACACAATATGCATAGTTTGACAAAGAGTGGTGAGGAGTGGTGAAGACTCGGATCGGATCTGTGGTGGTGATGGGAGTGAGTGGTACGAGTGTAGGAGTTGAGGAATGAGAGTAGACATAGTTTAGAGTGCATGAGTGAGTGGTGAGAGTGCAGTGAGGATGGATGTGTATGCATATTTGCACACACGCATACAGGTGTGTGTGCACTGCAGTGTTCATTCGACTGTGATCGCGTGTGCATGTACATGATTCACTTTGTACCGGTATTTTTCATACTGACCAGCAGGTTTTACCTTCACCTAAGATTCTGGGGGAGTATTGGTTTGATCATCCGTCGTCTATGTTCATGGTTCATTAGTGTGACCATACTACTCTCTGAAACAGTTGTTTTCGTAAGTGCTTCGATAAAAAACACCTTGATAAGGGCAAAAAGTGGTGTTTCATACCGTAGGAACATCTTGGGACGGGGGTCACTATTTTGCCTGCTGGTTGTAAGCTGTTGAACCACAGGTATGCACAAGTGTTTACCCCCGTATCTCTGGGTAAAACCACTAGTACTACCGAATCCACCTGTGTTTAGCCACTGGATCAGTTATTGTATCCTCATACAGTAGGTAGTACCTGTATGCTGGAACACTTGCTCTGTTCTGTAGGCCCTGGCGGCGGGGGGGCGAGGGGAAATAGGTAGCTTCCCCCTCCTTCGTTTTTTGGTCCGGAACGGCTAACCGTTTTGCAGACGGTGCCGAGCCAGCCATTTCCCCTCCGAACCTGTGCAGGGGAAATGGCTACAGAACAGCCATTTACCCCCGTGGGTTTTTGGCCCATACGAAACTACCGATTTCCCCTCCCCACCTTCCTTCTCTGGCAAAAAACACGCCACTCGCCCCGCCCTTCGAAACCCGCTTTTTCAGGGCGGGGCGAGAGACAAGGGAGGGAGGTACGGGGGGTGGGGACACCCCCTCTCAACCCTCTACGGTCATTCCCTCAGGCTGCTCGTAACCCCCACAGAAAAGCACAACCCCATCGACAAAAAAAGCTCGCTCTCAACCACCCTGCTTGGTTAGAGGTGGTGGTCTGCTGTGGATGTTTGAGATGTGTTGCGAAAGTTGGGAGTTGAGTTTGCAACCTTTTTTTTACAGCGCTGAACCCCCTTATGCAAATGTTTACCCCGCTTTTGAGGTTTGGGCGATTCGATGTACCCCTGCCAATGGGGCGCGAAGTTGAGCATGTAAGTTCGCCATTTACCTTCTGCAGTTTCCGCCCTCTCTCCCGAAGTTTCGCGCTTTCGGTTGTAGCGGGGTGGAGGCGATCTCGGTTGGGAAACTGCGTAGGAACACCGGTCATTTGCTTTCGCCCCCCCTCCTCCCCCTTCGGGCAAATGCCTACAGAACAGAGCCACTGTCAACACATGTCATGTCAGCTCAACGTCTCCAGCTGACATCATCGGTCGGCCGCAACGCAACCGCGCCACCACTGTGCTGGTAGGTATAATTTGGCAAGCGGGAAACTTGGAGGCGCGCTGTCTTAGTTGTCCTCATAGTATATTAGTATGGGCTTTGTAGTATAAACTACAGTATTTAATCTTTAGTAAGTTCTACCAACTCAGAAAGCCTGCTCTCGGCAATGCAGGTGCTTGAATGCTTCCCCATCCCACAGAAATTCAATCCTGATCAGGAAATGACAATAACAACAAGCGCATTCGATTCCTGTCACCAGTGCAAGTCTCGCTGGTGCGTGTGCATGCTTGCTTATCTCCTGTGTATGAGTGCAGCTTGTGGCGCTCCCGCTTGCAGCGGTGACAAAAGTCTATGGGACTGCATCACCACAGGGCCTGGTGAAGGGCTTATGACATGAGTGCTGTCACCCCCGCCACTTTCTGCCTGGCTGAATGGCGGTTGGAGCACACACTGCATGGGAGGAAGGGGGAAAGAAAAGCTATGAGTCAGCTCAAAGCATCTATGAAACTGCATGACCACAGGGCCTGGGGAGGGGCCCATGACAGCAAAAGCAGAAGCAAAAGCAGCATGGCGCATGGGGCTGGGAACAAGGGGTTGAAAACAAGGTGTTGGGAACAGGTGGTAAAACAAGCCCTACATTGGTGGGCAGGCATACACTGGAAAACGGCCTTGCTGTGCCTAAGCAGGTCTATATTGAAGGCACCTCACAACATTGTGAGGAATTGCTTGATTAGGCGCCAAAAAAACATATGGAGTGGAGGGCTCACATTGGGAGATGGCCTTGCCGTGCCTAAGCCACTCTCCACCGCTCCTACAGCCTCTCCTCTCTCCTTCCGCACCCCCCCAGCTGCTTCACCAGCAGCACCAGCAGCACCAGCAGCACCAGCAGCAGCTGAACGCGGCCTCTCTCCACCTCCCACTCTCTCCTCCCTGCATGCCTCCTCCTCCCCACCTCTCGCACCGTCCCTGCCCTCTGCTCTCCCAACACTCGAGCTCACAGCAGCTCCATACGTGCTGCTGTGGGCATTGCCATAACTCGCAGTACCACTACTGCCCCTGGCCCCGATCCCCTTCACAGCACCGCCACCAGCACCAGCACCCGCACTAGCTCCACCCTCGTCCCCAGCAGTGTAACTCCGACGCCCATCTGAAGCAGTACCACTGCTGCCACGCAGCCCAGCCCCATTCACAGCACCGTCACCGTCAGCGGTCCTGCCGTCGCCCCCGCCAGTGGAAGCAGCAGCGTGAGCGTGCAGCGTTGAAGGGACCACTGGTCGCAGCAAAGGGGAAGCGGCTGGCTTGACCGGCTGAAAGGAACGGGAAGGCCCTTGCGACAGTGCTTGCGGGGAAGGTGAGGCAGCTGGTGTTACTGCCTGCTGGAAAGGTGAACCTTCTGGTCTTGCTCCCTGATGCTGGAACGGGGAGACTGCTGGCCGAACCGATTGCTGCTGGTATGGGGATGCTCCGAGCCTAGACGCCTGGAGGAGAGGCGAGGAAGCTGGCTTGAGCGCGTGGAAAGAGGGTGAGGGAGCGGGAGAAGCAGAGGGAGATGATAAGGCATGTGGGTGCCTGGAGACTTGCAGGGAAGGAGAGGGCGGGGGTGCTGCAGCTTTGGGCACTTGAAGAGGGGAGGGAGCAGGCGTGGAAGCATGGAGGGATGCAGGGCCGTGTGTGGGTGTGGATGCAATGGGAGTTGACGTGCGCAGGGGTGTGGGGCCGTGTGTGGGCGTGGAGGCACGGAGGGGTGCCCTGGGCCCCATGAGAGGGGAGGGGTGCAGGCGCGGCCCTCCTATTTGGTAGTGCCCTGGCAGCAGCTGACTGCCTCCGGTGCTGCCCAGGCGCGGAGACGCCTGAGCTGCTGCTGGTGCGGCTGGTGCTGCTGGGGCTGCTGCACTTGATGCCTGCTGTTGCTGCTGTTGTTGCTGCTGTTGTTGCTGCTGTTGCTGCTGTTGCTGCTGCTGTTGCTGCTGCTGCTGTTGCTGTTGCTGTTGCTGTTGCTGTTGGTGTTGGTGCTGTTGTTGCTGTTGCTGCTGCTGCTGTGCGAGATTCGAGGCAGCGGCAGGTCCGGCCTGCATTGGATTGGCAGGAGTGTGCGTGGGCGAAGGGGAGGGAGGAGGTGGGTGGAGCTGCTGTGGGGGCAGAGGGCCCGATGGTTGGTAGGAGAAGGGCTGCCGGGGCAAGCGACCGTGCTCCCACTGCAACTGCACTGCCTGTTGCCCTGGCCTCACCTGCTCATGCTGCTGCTGCTGCTGCTGCTGCTGATGTTGCTGCTGCTGGTGCTGCTGGTGCTGCTGTGAATGTTGCAGGTGGGAGGATGGTTGGTGCTGTGCTGCAGCGGGTTGACCAGGAGACCTGAGAAGACGAGGCGAAGCAGAGAGAAACGACGGGAAAATCACTGAACTGCCAGAGGAGCAAAGAAGCGTGACGGACTGAGGCAGACAGGGGTGAGATGAGGGTATGGCGAGGAGGGTTATTGGAAGGGTCATGAAGCAACGGAGACAGATACCCTTTCTGGAATCGGCTAGAAGGATATCAGAAGAGAGTCAGAAAAAAGTAACGACTACAAAAATGGAATGACAGGTATGAGGAGGGCATGGAACAAGTGAACGTTGTAAATGAGACAGGCGCCCATGAGAGAGATCCGTGAGGAGGCGAACCTACTGGCTGGGGAAAGACCCCTCTCCTGCTCTTCGAGACCCTTCTCCCACTCGTTGTATGCCCATTGCTGCTGCTCCTCCCATCCCTCCTTGCTGCGTCCCTGCTTGCTGCACCCCTCCTTGCACTCCTGCTTGCATCCCCCCTGGTGCTCCTCTCACTGCTTCACTAGCTCCTTGTGACTGCTGCATTCCATCTGCCCCTGCCACGATTCCCCCATTCCCTACACCTCCCTGCCCCATCCCGCCCTGCCCCACCCCGCCCTGGCCTGCAGAAGGTATCGCGACTGCATGCACGGGAGGGGGGAGAGTGAGTGGAGGTGGGGCGTTCCCATGCAGCACCGCTGGAACTGCTGCTCCCTCCGCAGATGGGCGGAACGTGGCAGCAGCAGGGTGGGTGGCACTGCCAGGGTAAGAGGCACTGCCGGGATAAGGAGCACTGCCAGGGTAAGTTGCAGTGGCAGGGTAAGTGGCACTGGGAGGGTAAGTGGCGCTGCCTGGAAAAGGAGTATTTCTCTGGGAAGTGTTGAGATCTGTGGTGTTGAGACTAGATGGGGTCATATCACCTGCTTTCAATCCCGCATTTCTTGCTTCCGCTCCCCCTGCTCCCGCACCCACTCCTCCTGCACCCCCACCAGTTGCACCACCTCCTGCTCTTGGGGTGCTTGCATCACCACCAGTGGTATCGCCACCACCGCCACCAGCACCACCACCAGCACCACCACCACCACCACCACCACCGCCAGCGCCAGCGGCAGCAGCAGCAGCAGCAGCAGGAGGTGGGCCATCATCAGCATCGTTTGCATCAACGAGGGAGATGCCAGGAGCAGCGCGGTCATGAGTCTTGCGGGAACGGTTGCGCCCGCGATGCATGTGGCGCTCACAATACTTCTGATCCGGTACCACCTGGGGTGGAGGGGGGGCGGCGGAGAGGGGAGAAGGGATTGGGAGAGAGGAGAGGTGAAGGGAGCAGTCGCAACCCCCAGAAATGTGGCGCTCAGAATATTTCTGATCCGGTACCACCACCTGAGGAGGATGGGGGAAACGGATGGAGAGGACAAAGAGACAGCAGAATGGAGGACGGAAGTTAAAAAAAGCAGGGCGTGCCTACAGGCGTGTGCTGGACATGCCTCTAGGAGGGAAAACGGCAGCAAAAGAATCCTGAAAAAAATATCTCTGAAAAATCCCCATTTCTCATACGTACCTCTCTGGAGCATCGCCATTTCTTGCCGTCCGTTCGTCTGCATCTGAACGGCTCCAGCTCCACCTGCTGTGTCACCTGCCCCCACCCCGCTGCTGGTGGAGGGAGGAGCGACAAGGGCGGGACGAGGAGAGAGGAGAAAGGAGAGAAGATTGGAACGAGAGAAGTAGTCAGAAGCGACGACACAGGAGAGAACGAGACAGAAGTAGAGTGCACAGGAGAGGCACAGGAGGAAAAGGAACGGTCAGTCTTGATGCAAGCGAGAGTGGAGCAGCAAGCACAGGAACGAGCGTATGCATAGGATGGATGGACATAGGACGGTCATGCACATGGAGGAGAGGGACTCACGTTGGCCGGGGGCATTAGGGGGCTGCTGCAGTGCTGCCAAGGGGGGCAGGCGCGCGCAGGAGGCTCTGAGTGCAGCAACAAGGTGAGGGGGAACGGGCGCGCCTGCCACGAGATACTTGAAGACGAGTGCTTGCTGCTCCAACTCCTGCCACTGCGTCACTGTGAAGGGCGCCCATGACCCGAAGTCGCCTGAGGGATGTGCGGGCGAGGGGGGGGGAGCAGGGAGAGAGGGAATAAGGGGACTTATGAGAGACGTGTCAACAGTCTGCCACAATGGGCTTAAAGACGAGAACTTGCTGCTCCAGCTCCTGCCACTGCGTCACTGTGAATGGCGCCCACCACCCGAAGTCACCTGAAGGATGTGCGGGGGCGAGGGAGTGGGGAGAGAGTGAAGGAGACTTATGAGATGTGTCAACAGTCTGCCAGCAGATACTTGAAGACGAGTGCCTGCTGCTCCAACTCCCGCCACTGCGTCACCGTGAAGGGCGCCCACGACCCGAAGTCGCCTGAGAGATGGGTGCAGGGGGAAGGGGGAAGGAAAGAGAGGGAAGAAGACTTATGAGAGACGGCTCCACAGTCTGCCACGAGGTACTTGAAGGCGAGCGCCTGCTGCTCCAGCTCCTGCCACTGCGTCACTGTGAAGGGCGCCCACGACCCGAAGTCGCTTGAGCGAGTTGGAGAAAGCGGGGCAGGAAAGAGAGGGAAAAGGGAATGGAAGAGTGAGAGTGTGGAAGGGGGGGGGGATGGATGCTCCTGCCACTGCATAACCGTGAAGGAAATTGCCAGCCGAGATCGTTTGCTGGATGCGAGGGGAGAAAGGAGAAGGGGGGGATGCAAGAGAGAGCGAGAGAGGAGGTAGATGAGTGCGTGATGGAGAGAGGAGGGTAGCCAAGTCTCATCAGGGAAACGAGAGTCTGTTGCCTACCAGGCATGCTGTTGTGTCCAGGTAAATGCCCAGGCGGCTGCTGCTGCTGATGTTGCTGCTGCTGCTGCTGCTGCTGCTGCTGGGGCTGCTGCTGGTGCACGGGCGCAGAAAGGGAAGCGGCCACCACTTGCACAGTCATAGGCACGGCAGGAGCAGCAAAGGGCTGGTGTGGGGGCATTGGCAGGCCTGGTTGCATGGGTGCTCCAGGTGATGCCTGCATGGGCACCGGGCCTTGTTGCATCGGCACCGAACCTTGCTGCATCGGTATTTGTCCTTGTTGCATGAGTATTGAGCCTTGTTGCATTGGCACCGGGCCTGGTTGCATCGGTACAGGGCCTTGTTGCATTGGTACCGGGCCTTGTTGCATCGGTACCGGGCCTTGTTGCATCGGTACCGGGCCTTGTTGCATCGGTACCGGGCCTTGTTGCATCGGTACCGGGCCTTGTTGCATAGGTACTGGGCCTTGTTGCATCTGATGGCCTTGCTGGAAAGAGGGCACCTGCTGCATCGGCTGCATCGGCTGCACCTGTTGCACCTGCTGCACCTGCTGCATCTGTTGCATCTGCTGCTGGTAGGCTTGTCCGTTGTGTGGCATGAATGCGGATGGGCCCCCTTGGAAGCCAAACATCGGCTGCTGTGGAGCCTGCTGCTGCGCCAACCCCTGCTGCGTCATCCCCTGTTGCGCCATTCCTTGTTGCGTTAACCCCTGTTGCGCCAACCCCTGTGGCGCCATCCCTTGTTGAGTCATCCCCTGTTGCGCCATCCCTTGTTGAGTCATCCCCTGTTGCGCCATCCCTTGTTGCGCCATCCCTTGTTGCGCCATGCCTTGCTGCATCATCCCTTGTTGTGCCATGCCTTGCTGTTGCGCCATGCCTTGTTGTGCAAACCCCTGTTGCGCAATCCCTTGTTGCACCATCCCCTGCTGCGTCATCCCTTGTTGCGGCATGCCTTGTGGCGCCATCCCTTGTTGCGCCATGCCTTGTTGAGCAAACCCCTGTTGCGCCATCCCTTGTTGCACCACGCCTTGTTGCGCCATGTTGTGTTGCGCCATGCCTTGTTGCGGCATGCCTTGTTGCGGCATGCCTTGTTGCGCCATGCCTTGTTGCGCCATTACATGCTGCGCCATGCCTTGTTGCGCCATCCCCTGTTGCGCTATCCCCTGTTGCGCCATCCCCTGATGCATCATTCCCTGATGCATCTGAGGGTGGGACATTCCTTGCTGCCCTGTGCTTTGTCCCTGCACCATAGCCTGCAGCTGACCCACCATCTGAGGTGGACCCATGCCCTGTGCCTGCGCCATGCCCTGCTGAGCCATGCCTTGCTGCCCCATGCCTTGCTGCCCCATGCCTTGCTGCGCCATGCCTTGCTGCGCCATGCCTTGCTGCGCCATGCCTTGCTGCGCCATGCCTTGCTGCGCCATGCCTTGCTGCGCCATGCCCTGCTGCGCCATGCCCTGCTGCGCCATGCCCTGCTGCGCCGTGCCCTGCTGCGCCATGCCCTGCTGCACCGTGCCCTGCTGCACCGTGCCCTGCTGCGCCACGCCCTGCTGCGCCGTCCCCTGCTGCTGCTGCGGCATCACTGCCACAACGTTCATCATAGGACCGGAAGAGGATGCCTGAGACCCCTCGACAGGAAATTGCGGTGCCTGCTGCTGCTGCTGCTGCGGCTGTTGTTGTTGCTGCTGCTGTTGCTGCGGCGTCTGCTGTGGCTGTTGCTGCTGCGGCTGCTGCTGCTGCTGCTTCTGCTGCTGCTGCTGCTGCTGCTGCATCTGCTGCTGCTGTTGCTGCTGCTGCTGCTGCTGCTGCTGCTGCTGCTGCTGCTGCTGCTGCTGCTGCTGCTGCTGCTGCTGCTGCTGCTGCTGCTGCTGCTGCTGCTGCTGCTGCTGCTGCTGCTGCTGCTGCTGCTGCTGCTGCTGCTGCTGCTGCTGCTGCTGCTGCTGCTGCTGCTGCTGCTGCTGCTGCTGCTGCTGCTGCTGCTGCTGCTGCTGCTGCTGCTGCTGCTGCGGTTGCGTCATTGTTTGATGGCCAGGCATTGGCTTTTGCTGCAGTGTTGATGCGAGTTGCTGCTGCTGCTGCTGCTGCTGTAAAAAAGGTTGCTGCTGCAGCTGCTGAAGATGCTGCTGTTGGTACGCAGGTGGACCGTACTGCTGCTGCTGTGGCTGTGCTTGCTGCTGCGCCTGTTGTTGGGTTGGGGCTGGGAGAAATTGCTGCGGAACCGGCTGCTGCTGCGTGTACTGGTGGTGCTGCTGCTGCTGCTGCAGTGGTTGCTGATAGTAAGGTTGTTGAGGCTGCTGCTGCTGCACCACGGAAAACGGAGAGGCAAAAGGCTGCTGCGGTTGAAACTGTTGCGCCTGCTGTGTCTGCATTTGCTGAGCTTGACCTGGGGATGCCATCCGCTGCTGTTCCGCCTGCGCCTGCTCCTGCGCCTGTGCCTGCGCCTGCCCTTGCGCCTGGGGATGTTGCTGCTGCTGCGCCGTTACCTGAGCTTGCTGCTGCGGCTGCCCCTCGTGGCTTTGCGCCTGGGGTTGTTGATGCTGCTGCGGTGCTTGTTGAAACTGTGGTTGTTGCTGCTGCTTCTGTGCTTGTTGCGGCTGTGGTTGCTGCTGCAGGGATTGTTGTTGTTGCTGCTGCGGCTGCTGATGCGGCTGTTGCTGTTGCTGAAGATTTTGCTGCTGCTGCTGTTGTTGTTTTTGTTGTTGTTGTTGCTGCTGCTGCTGCTGCTGCTGCTGCAATTGTTGCTGCTGCTGGTGGTGCGGCTGTTGTGGTTGCTGCTGCTGCTGCGCTGTCTGCTGCTGCAGCAGCTGCTGGTAAGCCTTCTCTGGCACTCTCGTATGCTCCTGTTGCTGTGCCATTCCTCGGAGTGAACTACGGAGTGGAGGCATACCAGCGGCAGCCGCTCCGGCCTCCTGACCTTGGGCCACTCGAGGCCCCGAATCCCCCTCCCTTTGCTGTGCTGAGGTGACCATCCCTTGATCTTTCCTGTCCGCGCTATTAGCAGCACCGGAAAGCCCTATAGCCGTGTTTCCTTTGCGTTCCCTATCTCCAGATTTCTGTTCGCGCTGCGCTACACGATCCGTCGGATTCGGCTGTGTCGACTGCAGCGATGGCGAAAAAATTGTAACCTGGCGGCACGCGCCATTCGCCAGTGCCGGATCCTCTTCCTCCGCCGTCCGATTTCCAACAGGAATCGACCCATTGTGACTGTCCGTAAACAAGCTTCCGTCACGCTGGCGCTGGTTCTGAGGGTCGGTTCTAGAAGCTTCGGTTGTATCGCGGTGGTTGCGACTTTCAGCGACCGGAGTCCGTTGCCGCGTATCGGATCCCCCTTGAGCCTGCGAAGATGCAGGCTGGTTCACGACCATATGGAGCCGCGAGTGATGATTGGTCAGATTTGTTACCAGCGGACGACGAGCATTCGGAGAGCTCTGGTCAGGAATATGCTTCCCTTTCACGAGGTCAGCTGTTGCGCAGTGATCGCTCTTCAGGTCGCTGTACGCGATATAGCTATTCTCGTCGACGCTCGATAGGTGTCGAATTGTTAGACGGTCAGCGTGACTACCAGGTACCCGATTCGGTCGGAAGCCTTGGCTGGCATCCACAGTACCAGGCGAATCTCGGCAATATCGAGGTACACCGTGAGAAGGCGAACGATCCAATGAGGACATACGAGAGACAGAGTGCCTGGTCGTTTCAGCCTGCGAGGCTAATGACATGAGCAAGCGTGAACATACGCCTAAGCAGATCGGTCTCTTGACTGTTAGGATGCATATTCCGGAAGCTAACAAAAAATAACGACCGTGTCAGGACGGGTGAGAGCTCCCGACGCTAGTCGGTGATCAGGACTGCTCAGCATCTGCTGAGAAAGCTAGCAGCGATCTACCCAGTGTCATCCTAGGGACGACAGACAGACACATCCAAGATCAGGAAAGCTAGCATAGCAGTGGAAAAGAAAGTCGTCACTGTAGCTTCCATGGTTCCTGATTCCTCCTGAACCAAGGGATTGCACGCGCTGATGAATTACAGGGAGGAGCAGCGGGAAAACCAGATCGGTGAGCGATTGCTATGGCGGGAAAGATCGGACGGTTCAGAGAGCGAACTTGAAAACTGTCTCAACACATGCAAACAGGTGCGTTCCTTGAGTTACTCGGAGATCGAGCCTGTGTGACAGGTTCGATACCGGACTTGGTTAGCCTGTTTGTCACCTGTCGAGGCTGTGACGGAACCAGATTTGGGCTTGGCCAGATTTTGAGCGCCAATGTTGGGTGGAGGGTTTTGAATCGACGAAGGTACTAGTATGGTTTGGCCCTGAAAGTCAGAAATTCTTCTGACAGTGGGACAGTTCCAATCAATCGCCCTGCGCAACGTGGCAATCGTTCACGAATTGGGCAGGTAGTTTCGCATATCACTTCGCATGTCAAGCCTGTTACACATTTCCTCATTTAGGGAACCAAATATACGGATATGCAGTTGAACACTCTCACCCAGAAGGATCGAACCCGCGATCTTTGTCCATCCTGAAGAATATTCACCCACTCGGACATCTAGGAAATTTTAATGTGGTCTGGTGCAAAAGGGACCCCAGGGCACCCGCGCGGCTCGCCCCTCCCGCCTTGGTAATGCCTTCACTAGGAGCAAAATCCATTTTTCATCCAGACGGACGCCTTCCTAGCTAGGTATGATGAAAACAGGTCAACGAATAGGACTAGTCACTAAGTCAGGGAGACTGTTTTCTCAGTTTATCTGCAGTTGTGCTATAACGTTTTCTCCCGCGATGACGTGAAAGTTACGGCAAACGATTCCGAGTTTTGGACCTAACAAGGTTATGAATTAGGCGATTTCATTCAACCAGGTAGATATTGCTTCACGCCGTGTGCTGCTGGTCGCTTTCATATCTCGTAGTCGCTTCGTATCCTTGACAACTTATCGTACTCGTCAAGAAGCTTACTGAACCACGAGTTGTTTTACGGACCAGCTTCGTCGCGAGATAGCACCCACGTAACATTTTTTCTCTTCTTTAGGCGTCGTTTTAATGGATTACTCTAGTCACAATACCGGGTACGAGGGTCACGATGACGACGAGCATGTGGACGAGGAGGAGGTGGAGGAGGAGTACGACGAGGAGGAGGACGAGGAGAGGGGTGTGCCGAACATGCTGGCGTTTATGCTAGGGAATGTGAACGACGAGGGTTCGCTGGAGGAGGAGTACATGGATGAGGTCGGTATACGAGTACCCGGTTTCGTCTTTATTCATCAAATACCATCAACATTTCGTGTAGTTATAGGGCTGTTTGCCACTAAGTCCTCAGCATAAACTGTAATAATATTGCGCTAAGAACGTGGAAGTCAGTTTCTTTGCGTGCTGGCAGGAACGATTGCTGGTTGGGGTTGTTGTGTTGCACGCTAGCGAAATCTGACTGGTCTTGTCTGGTTCCGGTGACTATGTCTGTCTTATCCTTCCTGGACCAATTCTTACACGTTGGTCCCCTCCCGAACCGTCTCTTACACCGCTGGTTCGTTGTCTTGTCCCACAGGAGGCGAGGGATCACTTAGCTGGATTGGCGGACCAGCTCGGTCCAGCCTTGGCTGACATGGAGGTACTGTTGGGTGTTAGATAATTCGTTTCTTCTCTTCTTTAGGTGATATTTTTTCGGGGTTGACCTAGTACTTGACTTAGCACCCCACTAACACCCAGCTCTGCCCAGCCTTGACCGACGTGGAAGTGCTGTTGGGATGGAAAGATGTGATTGGTTGACTATCTTCTGTTTTGCGCTCAGAAAAAAAGACGTGGCATCCTACGCCGCTCAGCTCAGCCTGCTTGGCGTCTGCGAGCCTGCTTTGATGCTTCCTTGCCGTTTTCCTGTGCCTTCAATCTTTTCTGGCAGTTTGAGGCGAGGTCAGGGGCCGGGCAAGCTGGTGATGATGATGATGGTGAGTCTGTTTTCTGAGACATTGATTCTCAAACGGTTCTCCGTTGCCGCTGCTGAACGAGCAGGCTATATTTGCGAAGCAGACGTTGTGGGAAGCGATGGGAAATCGCAGGACTGGGAACCTGACTTGTGTATTTACTGCGCGCACGCCTCCTTGTCTTGATAAGAAAATTGCTTATGTGTCCCCGTGACCCTGCCTTAACGAGCAGACTACGACCGGAAAGCTGATGACGCTGAGGACTACGAAGATATAGACGAGGCCTTTGAGGAGGACGATGCAGGCGCTGGTAGCAGTGGTGCTGTTTCTGGTGCTGCTGCTGCTGGTGTTGGTGGTGGGGATGCTGGTGGAAGTGGGTTTGATTATGCTGCTGGTCTGGAAGGGGTTGGTGCGGGTGATGCAGGAGAGGAGGAGGATTATGACTTGGAAGAGGAGGAGATGGAGGATGGGGAGGAAGAGAGGGAGGAGGAAGCGGAGGAGGTAGCAGGACAGGGTGCGGGGGAAGGGGGGTTTGGGGATGGAACCATGGGTGCAGTTGGAGGGGGAGAGGCTGCGGTCGAGGGGGATGAGGAGCAAGAGGAGGAAGAGGAAGATGTGGAGGAGGGAGAAGGAGACCAGGAAGATGAGGAGGACGAGGAGAAAGAGGAAGTGGAGGAGGAAGAGGAAGTGGAGGAGGAAGAGGAGGAAAAACAGGAGGACGTGACAGGGTTGGAGCTGGAGTTTGGGGATATGGGGAATGTGGAGATTGGGACAGAAGAGGGAATAGAAGGGCAAGAGGAGGAAGAGGGGGAAGAGGATGAGGAGAACGAGGAGGGTGAGGGTGAGGGTGAAGGGGATGAAGAGAAGCAGGCGGAGGAAGAGGATGCAGGCATTGATCCTGGATTCAGAGAGGAAGGATTCGGTGGGATGGAACAAGACGAGCAGCAGCAGCAGCAGCAGCAGCAGCAGCGGGAAGTGAGGGAAGGAGAGGAAGAGGAGGAGGACGACGATGAGGATGAGGAACTTGATGGGCTTCTAGAAGAATTGGAGGAGGCTGGGCAGGCAGATAGGGCAGAGGAGGAACGGGTGGGAGAGGAGGGAGGAGACGAAGGGGGTGAGGAGGAGGAGGACGGAGAAGGGGGTGCAGAAGGGCAGGGGCAAGGAGAAGAGGAAGGAAGCGAGGAGGAGGAGGATTTGTCTTCTGATGAAGATGGGGGAGAGGGCGAAGAGGAGGGTGGAGAGGAAGCTGGGGAGGATGGCAGGGAGGGGATGGAGGAGGGAGGTGGAGGGGAGGACGAAGCTGCATTTGCGTCTCAAGGCCATGAAGCTGACGATTTTGCATGTGGGTCTTGTTTCGTATTGGGGGGTATAATGGCTGGTTACATCGATTTTGATGTGTTAGTATACGCAAAGATGGGTTTCTAACATGCCCCATGGTTGCATAGGTCATGAAGTTGCGGCGGGGTTGGTTGCGGTTATGCCCAATTCCCTGGGTGTGAAGTTTTTGCTGTTTTGCTGTCAATTGGGTTATTGTGTCGATTGCACTCTGTCTGTCCTTGTGTTGTGTCGATTGCACTCTGTCTGTCCTTGTGTTGTGTCGATTGCACTCTGTCTGTCCTTGTGTTGTGTCGATTGCACTCTGTCTGTCCTTGTGTTGTGTCGATTGCACTCTGTCTGTCCTTGTGTTGTGTTGATTGTTGTGCTTTCACCTTTATCTTTCCTATACTCTTGAACTGCAGTGCCAACCGCCCCTGGCGAATTGGGGTTGACAGAGGACGAAGAAGAGGACGAGAATGAGGAGGAGGGGGAGGAGGAAGCGGACGGTGCAGCAGAGCATGATGAGGATGAGGATGAGGAGGATGAGGAGGAGGAGAAGGAGGGGGACGAGGAAGGGGAGGAGGAGGAAGATGAAGAAGAGGAGGAGGAAGGAGGGGAAGGAGAGGATGATGGAAATATGGAGGAGGAAGAGGATGGGTTGGACGAGGGGTTGGGTGAAGAGGAGGAAGGAGACGGGGGCACACAGGGCTCACTTGATGAGGAGGAGGAAGAAGAGGAGGGGGGTGAAGAGGAGGAAGAGGACGAAGAGGAGGGAGAGGAGGAAGCGGAGGAAGACAAAGGACTGGAAGATGGTGGTGAGGAGGAATTAGAGGGAGTTCATGGGGAGGACGAAGGAGGCATAGGTCAAGAGGAAGAGGAGGATGAGGAAGGGGATGTGGAGGAGGGAGCGGAAGAGGATGAGGCAGAAGGGGAGGGAGGGGAAGACGAGGAAGCAGAGGAGGGAGGGGAGGACGAGGAGGCAGGGGAAGAGGGAGGGGCGGAAGAGGAAGCAGAGGAGGAGGGAGGGGAGGAAGTTGACGGAGAAGGTGAGGGAGAGGGTGTGGGAGAAGAGTATGAGAAGGGGGGAGATGAGGAGGAGGAGGAGAATGAGGGAGCAGAGGAGCAGGAGGACGATTTGGAGGCGGACTTAGAAGCAGCGTTGGAGGAGGCAATGGATGAAGGGGAGGGGGGGGAGGATGAGGGGGAGGGGGGTTTGGATGAGGGGGAAGTGGGAGGCGAGGGGGAGGAAGGGGCGGGGGAGGAGGACGAGGAGGATGAGGAGGAGAAAGAGACTGCTGAAGGTGGTGCTGCGGCAGTTGGGGAGGCGGCTGTGGGAGGAGCTGGAGGCGGTGAGGAAATGGTGGGAGGAGAGTGGGAAGCTGGGGAGCCGGCAACAGGGAGTGATAAAGGAGGGCCGGGAGAGGAAGAGGAGGGAGTGAGGGGCGAGGAGGAGGGAGGGGGTGGTGCAGGAGAAGCAGAAGGACAGGCTGGTGGCGGGAGGGAGGATGAGGAGATGAGAGAACAGGAGGATGAGGCTGGAGAGGAAGGGGAAGGCGTGGAGAGGGGGGAAGAGGCTGGGGTGGAGGAGGAGCGTGGCAAGGAGGGCAGGGATGTTGGTGATCGCGACACAGACGAGATGGATTGGGCAGGGCAAGAGGAGGGGGAAGGTCTAGGGGACGAGGAGGGGCTGGAGGGATGGATGGGAGAGGAGGGAGAGGAGGACGGGGAGGCGGGTGGAGGGGAGGAGGGGGGGAAGCGGAGGAGTGAGCTGCCTGTGCTGTTCAAGGAAGGGGGAAAGGACGTGCTGCGCTTCTCAGACATCTTTGGCATCAAGGGCTCCTTCTGGTCCCTTGTCGTGCAGCGGGGGTCCCGCCCGAAGCGCCACCGTGTGCTGCCTCGTGCGCCGGCTGTGTGTGGTGAGTGGGGTTGCTTCCTGGCTCATGTAATGACAAGGGGAGCTATGAGTTAGAATGAAGTTTATTATTTGATCTGCTGCAAGGAGCCTTAATCTTCATAAGTGTTTTCTCATGCTTGATTAATTTAAATCCTTCTGTGTGTTGTGTGTGTTTTTGTGTGAATGGTGAATGCGTGCGCATGAAAACGTGTGTGAATGTACTTCTTTCAGATCCAGGGCAAGAGGATGACGAAGTGCTTCTTCGATCTGCACCGTCACCGAAACAAACGGCTGAGATGATGCGAGAGCGAGCTATTGCTCTTGAGAAAGAGCTGCAATATCAAGAGATGCTGGAGAGGGAGGAGGAAGAGGAGGAGGAAGAAGAAGAGGAGGAAGAAGAAGACGAGGAGGAGGAAGAAGAGGAGGAAGAGGAGGAGGAAGAAACAGACGAAGAGGAAGAGGTAGAAGAAGAGGAAGAAGAGGAGAAGGAAGAAGAAGAGGGAGGAAATGCGGAGGATGAGGAGCAAAAGGATGGAAGAGAATTCAGGGAAGGAGAGTCGATTGGTGTTCAGATGAAAGAAGAGGGGAAACCAGCAGCAAGGGAGGAGGAGAAGGAGGAGCGGTTGGAGGAAACGGAGAATCAGGCCGTATCTGAAAGAGCTAGGATAGAGGAGGGTCGAGAATGGAACAAGGAGGGAATGGATGAAATGGGAGGGGAAATTATGAAAGAGGGAAGCGAGGGCGAGGGTGAGGGGGCAGCGGAAGAGGAGAGGGCAAGGATTGGGGAAAAGGGGAGTGCTGGAGAGGAGGATGAAGGGGACGGTCAGGAGCAGAGGCATGATGATATTGACGAGGGGGAGAAAGATGGGGGTGCGGACAAGGGGAGTGGGGAAAATGAAGATGTGGACAAGGGAGAGAAAGATGGGAATATGGACAAGGGAAGATCTGATGAGAAGGATCAAGGGCTGAAGGAGGAAGGCGTGAGAGGTGATGCTGAGGTGGCAATGGAAGGGGATACAGCAAGGGTTGAGGAAAAGAGGAATGGGGGAGAGGAGGATGATAGGGAGAAGGGAAGGGTTGAGGAGAATCGGGATAGGGAAGAGGAGCCTCGGACCACTGTTGAGATGCCTTCAAGAACTGTCGAGGGCGAGCATAGAGGGCTAGAGGGTGGAGACTCAGAGAGAGAAACTAGGAATGAGGGAGTGAGTGAGGGAAAGAGTGAGGGAGGGAGTGAGGGGAGGAGTGCGGGTATGGTGGATGTGAGGAAGGATGAGGGGGCAGGAGGGTCGAAGGCAGGAGAAGTAAGTGCAGCAGTGAAAACGGGAGGGGAAGCAGAGGGGGAAGCAGCAGGGGAGGCAGGGGGGGAGGCAGCAGAGGAGGCAAGGGGGGAGGCAGTGGGGAAGGCAATGGGGGGGGCAGGAGGTGGAGAAGAGCAGTTGGTTGGTGAGGATATCGAAATGCAGGCAATGGAAGTGGACCGAGGGGAGGTGGGGCAGGGTGACGTGGGGAAGGTGGGGACTGGGCAGGGTGACAGAGGGGTGGGGGAAGCGGTGGGGGCTGGAGAGCAAGATATGGGGGTTGGAGAGGGCACGGAGAAAGGGGTTGAAACCGGCAAGATGGAGGTTGAGAAGTCAAGTATTGAGACTTCTCAAAGCCTTATTACGGCTGGAAAGGACACGGAGAGAGGGGCTGAAACTGACAAGATGGAGGCTGAGAAACCAGAGGAGAAGGACGTTGAAGGGGTTGCAAGGACTACTGGTGGGGGCGATGGGGGAGAGACCGCATGCACGGAGCAATCGGAAGGGTTAGGGATGGAGCAGAGGGAAGGAGAGGAGCGGGAAGGGGAGGAGCGGGAAGGGGAGGAGCGGGAAGGAGAGGAGCGGGAAGGAGAGGAGCGGGAAGGGGAGGAGCGGGAAGGAGAGGAGCGGGAAGGAGAGGAGCGGGAAGGAGAGGAGCGGGAAGGGGAGGAGCGGGAAGGGGAGGAGCGGGAAGGAGAGGAGCGGGAAGGAGAGGAGCGGGAAGGGGAGGAGCGGGAAGGGGAGGAGCTAGGGGCGAAGCAGAGCCAGGGACTGCGTGGTGCTGCAGGGGCTGAAAAGACTGGTGGTGTTGGGGGTAGTGAGGGAGAAACTACACGCATGGACCAATCTGAAGTGTTAGGAGTGGAGCAGAGGGAAGGAGAAGGGTTTGCGGCGAAGCAGAGCCAGGGACTGCGTGGTGGTGCTGCAGGGGCTGAAAAGACTGGTGGTGTTGGGAGTAGTGAGGGAGTAACTACACGCATGGACCAATCTGAAGTGTTAGGAGTGGAGCAGAGGGAAGGAGAAGGGTTCGCGGCGAAGCAGAGCCAGGGGTTGCGCGGTGCTGCAGGAGAAGCTGTTTTGGGGGCGCGTCAACTGGGGCCTGAGGGGGTGGGACTGAGGGAAGGAGAGGAGGGAGCGGTAGAGAGGAAAAAAGAGGACTCACAAGTTGTGGAGGGGTTGGATGGTGCGGTAAAAGGGTTGGATGGTGCACATGAGGGATCACGAGTGGCAGTAGGGGAAGTGGAGGTTGTTAGGGAATGTGAGGTCCAGAAGAGGGGAGCAGCTGAAGAGAGAACAAGGGGAGAGATTACGGAGGAGAGGGGGAAAGAGAGTGGGGAGGGGAAGGACAGAGAGAGTGAGGAGGGGAGGGGGAGTGGGGAAGAGGAGAGAAAGGGGGTTCAAGTGCCTTTCGAGACGAGGGAAAGGTCTGCAATTTCTGAGATGCCTCAGAAACAGTCAGCTGAAGAAGAGAGTGTGGGGGGTTGTGCGGAGGGCGGCAATGATGGTCAAAGGGACGGCGATCTGGGCGGCAAAGTGGAGAGCAAAGGAGAAGAGAATGTGGCGGGGGCAGGCGAGGGTGATAATGATAGTGACAGTCGGGGGAGTGGCGATGGGCGTTTGAATGGGCATGGTGATGGGCATGTGGATGGTCATTCGCTTGGGGATGGGGATGGGCTGGGGAAGGCTGTGCCATGTGAGAATGGGGAAGAGAAGGAGGGTGGTAGTCAGTCTCGTGGGGAGGAAGAGGTTACAGGGAAGACAGATGAGGAGGGTGCAGGGCGAATGGTTACTGAGGAGAGCAGTGAGAGGGCAGGTGAGGCAAGGGAGGAAGGCGAGAAAGGAGAGAACGGAGAGGAAGGAGGGAAAGGAGAGGGGGACAGGTTTGTTGGTGACGGGGGCGAGAGTAAAATGCAAGAGGTGGATGAGGGTGTGGAGGGAGGAAGGGGCGATGGATCTGATGCTGGTGGTGATGCTGATGCAGAGGATTTGGGGGAGGAGGAGGAGGTGGGTAGGGCAGAGGGGCAAGAGCAAAGTGAAGGAGCACGAGAGAATGAGAAGAGAGGAGAGAACGAGGGGAGAGGAGAGGAGGGGGGTGAGAAAAGCACGGTTGGAGGCGAGGATGGGGAGGGGAATGGTGGGATGAAGCTTGGAGTGGAAAGGGGTGAGAAGCAGGAGGAGATGGTTGCGGCAAGGAATGCGAGTAGAGGTGATGGCAATTTGGAGGAGGATCAAGGTAGAAAGGATGAGACGCTACAGGTTGGTAGTGGAAGAGATGATGGTAAAGGGGATGGTAATAAAGCCGAGGGAGTGGAGGAGGAAGCGGGGGAGGGAGTGAGGGAGGGAGTGAGGGAGGGAGTGGAGGAGGGAAGAATGGGTGAAGTAATGGGAGAGATGGGCCAGAAGGAGGAGGAGAAGGGAGAGCAGAAGAGTGAGAAGTTGGAGAAGGGAGAGAAGAACGAGGAGAGGGGAGGGGAGAAGGAGAAGGTTGATAAGGGGGAGGATAACGAGAAGAAGGGAGAGGAGGAGGATGAGAAGGAGGAAAATGGGGAGGAGAACGAGGAGAAAGGAGAGGAGAAGGATGAGAAGGAGAAAGGGGACGAGGACGAGGAGAAGGGAGTGGAGAAGGAGAAAGGGGAGAAGGGGGAGGAGAACGAGGAGAAGGGAGAGGAGAAGGAGAAAGAGGAGAAGGGGGAGGAGAAGGGGGAGAAGGGAGAGGAGAAGTTGAATGGGGAGAAGGAGGACGAAGGGAACGGTGGTGAATTGATGGAGGTGGACGAACAGCCTGGGGAAGAGAGAGAGGGTGGAGAGGAGGGGATGGAACTAATGGGGAAAGTGGAGGAGAGGAAGGTTGAGGAAGGGCGGAAAGAGGAGGGAGGGAAAGATGAGGAAGAGAAAGTGGAGGGGGGGGAGTTGAGAGGATGGAAGTGGAAGGAGAAAACGAGGAAGGGGCCAAAGGAAAGGGAGAGGAGGAGCATGTGAATGAAAGTGAGAGAAAGAGGTTGGAAGGGGGGGACGGCAGTGATGCGATGGAGAGGGAGAGTGGAGGGAAGCAAGGCATTGCGGCAGGGACGGAAGGCGAAGGAGAGAAGGGGATCCTTCCTGGAGGCGAGGGAGAGAAGGGGATTAGCAAAGCCGGGGAAGGAGAGCATGCTCTGGTGAGTCAAGGGCAGCAGGTGCAGGAGGGTGTGGGCGGTTCGGTGGAGGAATTGGGGGAGTTGACGGAGTGTGTTGAGGGGTCTGAGAAGGAAAGGGAGGAGGCGAAGGGAGAGGAGGGAAATGGAGAGGAGGGTGAGGGTAAGGAGGATGGGACGGATGAAGCTGCAGTTGTTGGTAGACAGGTGGGGATGGGTGAAGAGAAGAGCAAGTCCGAGGACGGTGCTGCTGATGCCTGTACGACAAGGGAGGGCAGTGGAGAGGGCAAAGGAGAGGGAAGTGGAGAGGGGATTGGGGAGGGGAGTGGAGAGGGGAGTGAGAATGATAAAAGTGCGGATTCTGGTGTGTGTGAGGCGAAGGAGGGTGGAGGCGTGGGAGTGGAGGGAAGAGAAGGAGGGTTGGTTGAGGAGGGAGGGAATGGGGGAGAGGAAGGTGAGGGAGAGGATGGAGGAGAGGTGAAGGGGATGAGGGAGGGAAGTGGGGCTGGGAAGGAGGGAGGGAAGGAAGCGGCAGAACGGCAAGTTGTGTGCCGGCAAGAGAGAGGAGCAGGCGAGGGTTTGAAAGACGGAGAAGGAGGACAGGGGAGGGATGGCGAAGGGGCAGGCGGGCTGGGGGAAGGAGGGTGTAGAGTGCAAGACACAAGAGGAGTGGCAAAGATAGGGGGCGTGGAGGAAGTGGAAAGAGGAGAGGGGGAAGTGAAGGGGATGGGACTTGAAGAAAGAAATGAGAGAAGAGAAACAGGACGAGAAATGGTAATGGTGGGGGGGAGTGCTCTTGAAGAGGGAGGTGGAGAGAGGAGAGAAACAAGCCAAGAAATCATGGCGGTTGGCACAAAACTGGGCGAGAGAGCTGAAAGAGTAAAGCTCAACGGGGCAAAGAAAGTGCTTAAAAAGAAGATGTGTAAAACGCGGATGAAGAGGCGACCAAAGGGAGCAGTTCGGCAGTCTCTGTCCGGGTCATTTTTTCATGAGCAGGATCCGGGGAGGAATGAGCTGATACAGCTGGCAGAGTCGTTTGCAGGGGTGTTTGACAGCACGCCCAGTGCTGTGTTCTCTGCCCTTATGCAGAGCGACTGGGAGGACCAGATTGTGTGGGGCAGCCCTGAACGCTCTGAGAGCTGGGAGGGAGAGGGTGAGGGACGGGAGAGAGGTGGAGTGGGGGTAGTGGGGCATGAGGCAAGGGGAGAGGAGGAGGTCGAGGAGGAGGAGGATGAGGAGGAGGAGGAGCAGAAGTTGAGGAGGAAGGGCGGTGGTGAGAGAGAAAGCGGGGATGTGGAGGTGCAGGTGGGGAGTGGGAAGCATGTGGAGATGGACATAGTGACAGGGGATGGCAAGAGGGAAGGGAGTAGTGGAGCCGGGCTAGGAGGCAAGGAGGAAGGGACTATTGAGAGGCTTGACCTTTCAGGGGAGGAGTCGGAAGAGGAGCTAGAATGGGAGGATGGGGGCACAGGGGCCTCAGGTGAAGAAAAGGGTGAAAAGAGCAGTAAGGGCGAAGGGAAGCAGGGTGGTGTGCTGGTGTCGGCACGAAAGCAGCAGCCGCCGGCAGAATTGGTGGGGCAGTATGGGGATGTGCTGGTGTATGATGATGGGGTGGTTCTAGAGCCCATAGGTGCGTCCTGGCCCAAGCCCAGGGCGTTTCGAGGCTGGGAGGAGGACGGAGAGGTTCGGGAAATCCACCCGCTGCTGCTTCGGCTCGAGTGCCAGGGCCGGGCCGAAGCTGGGGCCAAGGCTCGGGGAAGGAGGAAGGTGGGAGAGAAGGAGGGTGGGGTTGGGAGGGGAGACGGGGGGAGGGGTGGTGGTGCTGATGGGGAGTGGGCAGGAGGTGTGTCTAGTGATGCTGAAGGTGATGGTAGGGGCGATGGTGCTGCTGGTAAGCTTGATGAGGGGCTTGAGGATGGGCATGGGCGTGAGCACGAGGCAGAGGGAGAGGAGGAGGAGGATGAGGAGGAAGAAGAAGAGGATCCAGGCAGGGCGGCAGTGAGGAGGCGAGTGAAAGAGGTGCTCCGGACAGCAGCCGTGCCAAGGAACACAGAGCTGGACTCGGGCGCATGGTTGGATGCGGTGCTGTGGGGTGATGAGGATGAGGACGACGAGGGCGAGGAGAGGAAGGAGACGGGGGAGGAGGAGGAGGAGGGGAAGAGGAAGGGTGGCGTGAGGGAGGAAAGAGAGGGGAGAGAAGGGAATTCCACTCCAGACGCTCCTGTTCTGCTGACGTTCTCCCAGGTGTTTCTACGGGCGGCAAGGCGCAAAAAGAGGCACAGGCCAAAACTGGCATCGCCAGCCGCCATAGGCGTTTCCTTGCCTTGCCCCGCTCGCCCTGCTCCTCCACGCATTATCTTTGACCTCAGCGATCGGCGCATGACCTTCCAGCTGGTGGGGCCGGTGGGAGAGGTCTCTGGGAGAGAAGGCACTGGCGTGGGCGGCTCTGTGCTGGGGAGGGCTTCTCTGGCGGGTGTGTCTGAGGCAGGTGCATCTGGTGTAGGGGTTTCTGGAGCAGGTGTGGGGCCAGGTGTGGGGCCAGGTGGCGTGGTTGCAGGTGCCGGTGGGGAGAGTGGCAGGGAGGAGATTGGAGGGAGGGTGGAGGCAGGTGGGGAGGAAGTGCCACGTGGTGCTGGGGCGACGATTTCTTTGATCGACCATGCGCTGGCTATGATTGTGCCAGCTCAGCCGCACGTCGTGCCACATCAGCAGCAGCAGATGCTGACGCTCCCCACATCAGCACCGGTAACTAACGGCGAAACAGCATCCGCACTGTCACCAAGGCCAGCAGCCGCCGCTGCCACCAGCACCGCCGCCACCGCAGCAGCAGCAGCAGCAGCAGCAGCAGCAGCAGGAGCAGGAGCAAGTGCGTCTGAACCCAGCAGCTCCATCGCCCCTCCACCACCCTCCCTCTCCTCCACGCTCCCATCAGGGCACCTCCCGCTCCCAGGCGATGCAGCAGCGGGGTGGTTGCCCCCAGAGTTTCTGGCAGAGGCAGCAGCGTGGGCAGTGGATTTCTCGCGGGACCACCTGTACCAGAGCAGCAAGGGGGGCGTGGGGGCGGTGGGCGGGGTGGGGGGTGGAGGGAAGGCGCATGGGAAGAAGCGCGCGAGCACGAGTGTGAAGGTGTATCACTCGCTGCCGGCTATCCGGCTGCAGACCATGAAGCCACGGCTCAGCAAGTGAGTGATTGTTTCAATCATGTCAAGCCACAGCTCAGCAAGTGAGTGAAGGACGCGGGGGTATAAGGAACTTGTACACTACCCTCCCCTTTCTGTTCCCCCATCCACCCCCATCCCTCCCCTTCCACTGCCCGCGGGCGCTGTGGTTTGCGCACCAGAGCAAGGTGGTTTTTGGAACGTCTTAATCTCCTCCACCTCCCCCTCCCTCCCAACAACCCTCCCAACAACCCTCCCAACAACCCTCCCACCAACCCTCCCACCAACCCTCCCACCAACCCTCCCACCAACCCTCCCACCAACCCTCCCACCAACCCTCCCACCAACCCTCCCACCAACCCTCCCACCAACCCTCCCACCAACCCTCCCACCAACCCTCCCACCAACCCTCCCACCAACCCTCCCACCAACCCTCCCACCAACCCTCCCACCAACCCTCCCACCAACCCTCCCACCAACCCTCCCACCAACCCTCCCACCAACCCTCCCACCAACCCTCCCACCAACCCTCCCACCAACCCTCCCACCAACCCTCCCACCCACCCTCCCACCAACCCTCCCACCAACCCTCCCACCAACCCTCCCACCAACCCTCCCACCAACCCTCCCACCAACCCTCCCACCAACCCTCCCACCAACCCTCCCACCAACCCTCCCACCAACCCCCCACCAACCCTCCCACCAACCCTCCCACCAACCCTCCCACCAACCCTCCCACCAACCCTCCCACCAACCCTCCCACCAACCCTCCCACCAACCCTCCCACCAACCCTCCCACCAACCCTCCCACCAACCCTCCCACCAACCCTCCCACCAACCCTCCCACCAACCCTCCCACCAACCCTCCCACCCACCCTCCCACCAACCCTCCCACCAACCCTCCCACCAACCCTCCCACCCCCTCCCACAACCCTCCCACCAACCCTCCCACCAACCCTCCCACCAACCCTCCCACCAACCCTCCCACCAACCCTCCCACCAACCCTCCCACCAACCCTCCCACCAACCCTCCCACCAACCCTCCCACCAACCCTCCCACCAACCCTCCCACCAACCCTCCCACCAACCCTCCCACCAACCCTCCCACCAACCCTCCCACCAACCCTCCCACCAACCCTCCCACCAACCCTCCCACCAACCCTCCCACCAACCCTCCCACCAACCCTCCCACCAACCCTCCCACCAACCCTCCCACCAACCCTCCCACCAACCCTCCCACCAACCCTCCCACCAACCCTCCCACCAACCCTCCCACCAACCCTCCCACCAACCCTCCCACCAACCCTCCCACCAACCCTCCCACCAACCCTCCCACCAACCCTCCCACCAACCCTCCCACCAACCCTCCCACCAACCCTCCCACCAACCCTCCCACCAACCCTCCCACCAACCCTCCCACCAACCCGCCCACCAACCCTCCCACCAACCCTCCCACCAACCCTCCCACCAACCCTCCCACCAACCCTCCCACCAACCCTCCCACCAACCCTCCCACCAACCCTCCCACCAACCCTCCCACCAACCCGCCCACCAACCCTCCCACCAACCCTCCCACCAACCCTCCCACCAACCCTCCCACCAACCCTCCCACCAACCCTCCCACCAACCCTCCCACCAACCCTCCCACCAACCCTCCCACCAACCCTCCCACCAACCCTCCCACCAACCCTCCCACCAACCCTCCCACCAACCCTCCCACCAACCCTCCCACCAACCCTCCCACCAACCCTCCCACCAACCCTCCCACCAACCCTCCCACCAACCCTCCCACCAACCCTCCCACAACCCTCCCACCAACCCTCCCAACAACCCTCCCACCAACCCTCCCACAACCCTCCCACCAACCCTCCCACCAACCCTCCCACCAACCCTCCCACCAACCCTCCCACCAACCCTCCCACCAACCCTCCCACCAACCCTCCCACAACCCTCCCACCAACCCTCCCACCAACCCTCCCACCAACCCTCCCACCAACCCTCCCACCAACCCTCCCACCAACCCTCCCACCAACCCTCCCACCAACCCTCCCACCAACCCTCCCACCAACCCTCCCACCAACCCTCCCACCAACCCTCCCACCAACCCTCCCACCAACCCTCCCACCAACCCTCCCACCAACCCTCCCACCAACCCTCCCACCAACCCTCCCACCACCCTCCCACCAACCCTCCCACCAACCCTCCCACCAACCCTCCCACCAACCCTCCCACCAACCCTCCCACCAACCCTCCCACCAACCCTCCCACCAACCCTCCCACCAACCCTCCCACCAACCCTCCCACCAACCCTCCCACCAACCCTCCCACCAACCCTCCCACCAACCCTCCCACCAACCCTCCCACCAACCCTCCCACCAACCCTCCCACCAACCCTCCCACCAACCCTCCCACCAACCCTCCCACCAACCCTCCCACCAACCCTCCCACCAACCCTCCCACCAACCCTCCCACCAACCCTCCCACCAACCCTCCCACCAACCCTCCCACCCTCCCACCAACCCTCCCACCAACCCTCCCACCAACCCTCCCACCAACCCTCCCACCAACCCTCCCACCAACCCTCCCACCAACCCTCCCACCAACCCTCCCACCAACCCTCCCACCAACCCTCCCACCAACCCTCCCACCAACCCTCCCACCAACCCTCCCACCAACCCTCCCACCAACCCTCCCACCAACCCTCCCACCAACCCTCCCACCAACCCTCCCACCAACCCTCCCACCAACCCTCCCACCAACCCTCCCACCAACCCTCCCACCAACCCTCCCACCAACCCTCCCACCAACCCTCCCACCAACCCTCCCACCAACCCTCCCACCAACCCTCCCACCAACCCTCCCACCAACCCTCCCACCAACCCTCCCACCAACCCTCCCACCAACCCTCCCACCAACCCTCCCACCAACCCTCCCACCAACCCTCCCACCAACCCTCCCACCAACCCTCCCACCACCCTCCCACCAACCCTCCCACCAACCCTCCCACCAACCCTCCCACCAACCCTCCCACCAACCCTCCCACCAACCCTCCCACCAACCCTCCCACCAACCCTCCCAACAACCCTCCCACCAACCCTCCCAACAACCCTCCCACCAACCCTCCCAACAACCCTCCCACCCAGCCCCCTCACACTCCCCTCCCCCCAACACTCCAGCAAGGACCTGTCGCGCTTCCACTGCCCGCAGGCGATTTTGTTTGCGCACCAGTGCGAGGGGCAGCCTTTGAGACGCATTAATACTCTTCCAAACCCCTCCGTTCCTATACTCCCCTCACCTCCCTCCTCCAGCAACGACCTATCGCGCTTCCACCGCCCGCAGGCACGGTGGTTTGCGCACCAGAGCAAGGTGGTTCTTGGGACGTCTCAATCTCCTCCACCTCCCCCTCCCCTCCCAACACCCATCTCCCCACCCCACCCCACCCCACCCCACTCCCAACACTCCAGCAAGGACCTGTCGCGCTTCCACCGCCCCCAGGCGCTGTGGTTTGCGCATCAGAGCGAGGCGGCGGCAAGGGCGCAGGGGCGCGTGGAGGGGCAGGAGGGCAGCCTGAGGGTGATCGTGCGGACGCTGGGCAGCAAGGCTGTGAAGCTGCACGTGGGCGCGGGGGAGATGCTGGGTGCTTTGCGAGCTAAGACCGCCAAGAAACTGGGAGGTGTGTATGTTTTAGGGCAGTTTTTGAGGCGCCTCAAAACTGGGAGGTGTGTATGTTTTAGGGCAGTTTGTGGGTGATCGTTGATCGTGATGACGCTGGGCTGGGCAGCAAGGCCGTGAAGCTGCACGTGGGGGCTGGGGAGATTCTGGGTGCTTTGCGAGCTAAGACTGCCAAGAAGCTGGGAGGTACGTCCTTTGGTGCGCATGAGTTTGGGAGGGAGGTATGTGTTAGGGGCAGCCTGCGCGTGATATTTAGATTTGTTTTGAGACATCTCAAAACGAATCTTAATACACGTCGCATGAGTTTGGGAGGGAGGTATGTGTTAGGGGGAGCCTACGCGTGATATTTAGATTTGTTTTGAGACATCTCAAAACGAATCTTAATACACGTCGCATGAGTTTGGGAGGGAGGTATGTGTTAGGGGGAGCCTACGCGTGATATTTAGATTTGTTTTGAGACATCTCAAAACGAATCTTAATACACGTCGCATGAGTTTGGGAGGGAGGTATGTGTTAGGGGGAGCCTACGCGTGATTGTACGGACGCTGGGCAGCAAGGCTGTGAAGCTGCACGTGGGCGCTGGGGAGATTCTGGGTGCACTCCGGGCCAAGACAGCCAAGAAACTGGGGGGTGCGTATGTGGACAAGAGCACAGAAGAGTGAGGGGCAACACCATCATTCACATGGTGTGGGTTGTTTTTGAAAATTCTCAAAAACAACCTGTATCGCCATCATTCACATGGTGTGCCCGCGCCTGCACCCATGGGGGCAAGCGCACCTGAAGCACACAGAGACTGCGCCTTTGCTACTCTGAACCCTGCTTCCATTTCTGAGTCGACTCTTGAGTTTGACTTCTGAGTTTTGAGCCGACTCAAGAGTCGACTCAAAACACAGACTGCGCCTTCCCCCTACTCTGGACCCTGCTTCCATTTCCCTCTACAATTTTCCCCTTCTCTCCTATGTGCAGACATGAAGGAGAGTGAGGCGGTGCGATTCTATTCCAACGGGCATGAAGTGACAGCAGACAAGCCCCTAGGCGAGCAGGGAGTGAGGGGCAACGCCATCATCCACGTAGTGCGCCCATGCCTGCACGCATGGGGGCGAGCGTGCACAGGGCAGGGCACGCATCGGGGCGAGCGTGCACAGGGCAGGGCACGCATGGGGGCGAGCGTGCACAGGGCACGACAAGCACACACAGAGCCAGCCCCTTCCCTGCCCCCACAGCTGCTTTCTGTCTTGCCCCTCCTCCTCCTGTTTCCCCCTTTTCCCCTCATGTGCTGTGCAGACATGAAGGAAAGTGAAGCTGTGCGATTTTACTCCAACGGCCAGGAGGTCACGCCTGACAAGCCGCTGGGCGAGCAAGGCGTGCGGGGGAATGCTATCATCCACGTGGTGCGCCCGCGCCTGCACCCCTGGGGGCGGGCACACCTGAAGCTCCCCGGCGACAGCAAGCCCAAGCGCCCCCCCGGGGCCTTCCGGAAAAAGGCTGATCTTTCGGTGAAGGATGGCCACGTGGTGCTCATGGAGTGAGTGGGGGGTGGGGGGGGTGGGGGGGGGATTGGGGGGGATTGGGGGGTGTTGGGAGGGGTGAGTGGTGAGTGATCCCGAGCCGAGTTTGTGCCACGTTTCGGAAGAAGGCGGATCTGTCGGTGAAGGATGGCCATGTGGTGCTCATGGAGTGAGTGGAGGGGGAGGGGGGGGGAGAGGGGGAGGGAGAGAGTTGGGGAAAATTCTTGGGAGTGAAGACTGCTTGAGAGTGGGGGTGGGGGTGTGTGGTTGGATGGAATTCGGGGGAGGTTTTTTGGGGGTTGGACGGGAGGAGTTTGAGAGGGTCAAGGGGCCTGGGGGGGATTCATATTTCGCCCCATCCTATCCCTTCTCATTGTTAACCGCTCTTCTCCATTCCATGCCTCCCCCTTTCCCCCTCCCCCTTTCCCCCTCCCCCTGTCCCCCTCCCCTTTTCCCCCTCCCCCTTTCTCCTTCCCTCCCTCCGTTCCATTGTTCAAGCACTTATTCAAATGCCCTTCTCATCCTTTTCCCTCCTCCATTTTTTGTCGCCCCTACCCCTACCTTACCTTCCTCACCCCCACCTCCGATATCCTCCCCAACCCCTTCGCTTCCCCTCCCCCTTCCCCCGCCCCTCCCCCTCCCCCCCCTTCCGATTTTTTCCCTCCTCCTCCCCCTTCACCCTTCCTCCCCCTTCCAAAGGTACTGCGAGGAGCGCCCTCTCCTTCTAAGCAACGTGGGCATGGGCGCGCGCCTCGCCACCTACTACAGAAAGATCTCGTCCGTCGATTCCGGCGCAGCTGCGATCCGAGACGTCCCTTTCTCCGGTTCGGTGATGCCGCTCGAACCTGACGAGGAATCCCCGTTCCTGGGCGACGTCAGGCCCGGCACGAGCCAGTCCAGCCTCGAGACGAACCTGTTCCGAGCCCCGGTGTTTCGGCAGCATGTGCCTCACACGGACTACCTGCTCGTACGGTCGCCGAAAGGGAAGCTGTCTATAAGGAGGATAGACGGCATGCAAGTGGTGGGGCAGCAGGAGCCACATATGGAAGTTATGAATCCCATTTCTAAAGCTGCTGTACTCCATAGTAGCAACCGCCTTATGGTTGAAGTCTGTCGGACGTTTCGGGATTATGACAAGGATAAGGATGGCGGCGGGAGCGGCAGTGGGAAGGGAGCGGCGCAGGGGAAGGGTGGGAAGAAGGGGGGGCGGCGGGCGGTGGTGAACGCGCCTAAAGTAAGGGCGGATGATATTGCAGCGCAGTTCCCCACGCTCACCGAGGGGCTTATAAAGAAGCGGCTTAAAACGTGTGCGGAGCTGCAGCGGCTGGAGGGCGGGGAAATGTGGTGGGTGATGCGGCGAAACTTCCGGGTTCCTTCCGAGGAGGAGCTACGAAGAATGGTAACTCCCGACTCGGTGTGCTGCCACGAAAGCATGCTGGCAGGCCTGCACCACCTTCGGCGAATCGGAATCCGCCACCTCACCAACGCGTCGCCACCTCTAAGCACCGCCATCTCCCAGCTCCTCCCGGACAACCCGATAAAGATGGCAGCGAGCCTGCTTATAGAGAGGGAGTTACTGCTCACTCCATGGAACCTATCCCACAACTATGTATCTAGTATGACCCACGGGAAGGGGGGGTTAGAGAAGCTGGAGATTAGCGGAGCTGGGGACCCTTCAGGCCGTGGCCTGGCGTTTTCCTTTCTCAAGATTCAGCACAAGCAGCCAGGAGCAGAGAAAATCAAGGTGGTGGAAAAGCGGGCGGCGCAGGCTCGGGGAGGGGCGGCGGTGACAGGCACGGACGCGGACCTGCGCAGGCTCGGGATGGAGGCGGCTCGGGAGGTGCTGCTGAAGCTAGGGGTGGCAGACGAGCAGATTCAGAAGATGGGGCGATGGCACAGGATAGCTCTGGTTCGGAAGCTGTCTTCAGAGCAAGCGGCCGCTGCTGCAGGGAAGAGTGGTGACTCTGTCGCTGCGTTGAATAAGTTTGCAAGGGGGCAACGCATGTCGTTCTCCCAGCTGCAGATGCAGACACGGAGCAAGTGCCAGGAGGTGTGGGAGAAACAGGTCAGGAGCTTGTCGGCTCTGGCGGAAGGGGAGGAGGAGGAAGAGGAGGAGCTGTTGGGGGACTTAGACTCGTTTGCTGGGGACTTGGAGAATTTGCTGGAGGCGGAGGAGGGCGGGGAGGAGGAGAGAGAAGGGGGTGGGGCAAGAGGAGGGGGCGTGGGGGGGATGAGGAGGAGGAGGGCTTGGGAGGTGCAGCGGGAGGAGGAGCTGGAGGACGAGGAGGCGGAGGCTGCTGCCCTCAGGCGCATGCTGCTGGAAGGTAGGTTGGGAACGGTTGTGTGCGGTGATGGGTGGTGGCTGTGGGTGATGGGTGGTGTATGTGGATGGGCTGGTATGTGGTGAGATTCAACAGTGGGCGTGGGAGGTGCAGTGGGAGGAGGAGCTGCTGGATGAGGAGGCGGAGGCTGCTGCCCTCAGGCGCATGCTGCTTGAAGGTGGGTTCTGAATGGTTGTATGCGGTGACGAGGCGCATGCTGCTGGAAGGTTGGGGCCGCTAAGTGGGGGCGCTAAAAGGGGGCGTTAAGTTGGGGCGCTAAGTTTGGTCCATGCGTGCGACTTGGTCCATGCACGCGACTTGGTCCAGGCACGCGCCTTGGTCCAGGCGCGCGACTTGGTCCAGGCGCGCGCCTTGGTCCAGGCGCGTCCGGGCGCGCGCCTTGGTCCAGGCGCGTCCAGGCGCGCGCCTTGGTCCGAGCGCGCGCCTTGGTCCGGGCGCGCGCCTTGGTCCGGGCGCGCGCCTTGGTCCGGGCGCGCGCCTTGGTCCGGGCGCGCGCCTTGGTCCGGGCGCGCGCCTTGGTCCGGGCGCGCGCCTTGGTCCGGGCGCGCGCCTTGGTCCGGGCGCGCGCCTTGGTCCGGGCGCGCGCCTTGGTCCGGGCGCGCGCCTTGGTCCGGGCGCGCGCCTTGGTCCGGGCGCGCGCCTTGGTCCGGGCGCGCGCCTTGGTCCGGGCGCGCGCCTTGGTCCGGGCGCGCGCCTTGGTCCGGGCGCGCGCGCCGGGGTCCGGGCGCGCGCGCCTCGGTCCGGGCGCGCGCGACTCGGTCCGGGCGCGCGCGACTCGGTCCGGGCGCGCGCCTTGGTCCGGGCGCGCGCCTTGGTCCGGGCGCGCGCCTTGGTCCGGGCGCGCGCCTTGGTCCGGGCGCGCGCCTTGGTCCGGGCGCGCGCCTCGGTCCGCGCGCGCGCCTCGGTCCGCGCGCGCGCCTCGGTCCGGGCGCGCGCGCCTCGGTCCGGGCGCGCGCGCCTCGGTCCGGGCGCGCGCGCCTTGGTCCGTGCGCGCGACTTGGTCCGGGCGCGCGCCTTGGTCCACTGGATGGTTGCTTCAGGAGAAATGAAGAGGATCTTGAGTGCCCTGGCCTTGCTCTGGATCAACAGTGGGTTACTGAGTGTAGGGAATTGCTCAAGATTTCAAATTCTCAAGAATCTTTCTCTAGAACGGATGGCCAGTGGTTTCATCGCTGAGGAGAGGATCTTGGATGCCTGGCTTTTCTCTGCGCTTTTTGCTCTTTCGGATTGAATCTGTCTCTGCCTGTGTGCATGGATGACATGTGTGTGCGTCGTCTGTGTGTACATATGTGTGCATGTGCATGCATTGTGTGTGTGTGTGGCTGTGTGTGTGGGTGGGGGGGTGCGTGTGGGGGGGTGGGGAGGGATGCGCGGGGGTGGGAACGGGGATGGGGCCAAGCGGGCGGGCGCGGGCGGGGGCGGGGCGGTGCGGGCGCGTGCATGTGCGTGTGCGTGTGCATGTGCATGTGCGTGTGCATGTGCATGTGCATGTGCATGTGCATGGATGCATGGTGGCGTGCAGATGATGATCCCAAGGAGAACACCAAGAAGAAGAAGGATAAGAAGAAGGAGAAGGAGAAGAGCAAGGAGAAGGAGAAGGAGAAAGAGAAGAAGGAGGATGGGGAGGACAAGAGCGGCACTGCAGCTGCCAAGCATGGCGAGGCAGGAGGAATGGCGGTGCGTCCTTGGCTCTTTCGTGGTTTTTCTTGTGCTGTACTTGCCTCCCTGCCTCCCTGCCTCCCTGCCTCCCTGCCTCCCTGCCTCCCTGCCTCCCTGCCTCCCTGCCTCCCTGCCTCCCTGCCTCCTTGCATCCTTGCATATGAAACGGTTTATTGTCCTCATATTCACTCCCACTCCCCTTCCTCCTCTCTCTCCTCCCCTCTCCTCTCCTGTCCTCCCCTCTTGTCGCCGCTGCTCCTCTATCCTCCCCTCCCCTCTCCTGCCCCTCGTCCTTCTCCTCCTTTGAATTCAGGACCAAGAGGCTGGAAAATTCACTCCAGCAGCAGCAGCAGGAGGCGCAGCAGGGGGGGCAGCAGGAGGCGCAGCAGGGGGGGCAGCAGGAGGGGCAGGCGTGGGTGCGGAGGGGAAGAAGCGGGTGGTGCGGCGGCTTAAGAAGAAGATCAAAACTCGGCTGCCGGACGGCACGTTTGTGTTTAAAGAGGTCATCATCACGGACCCAGAATCGCTGGTATGTGGATCGTGTATGTAGTGGGCAGGGCATGCATGTGTGTGCACAGTGCACCACCACCACCAGTTCACCATGGCTGGTTGGCTGGACAGCACAGTGGTGGTCAAAGAGGACATCATCACGGATCCACAGCTGGTATGTGGGTGGATGGAGCCTGTAGTGTGCTCACGTGTGTGTGTATCATCAGCTTCACCACACCGATGTTTGCTGGACGGCACAGTGGTGGTCAAGGAGAACAGCATCGCGGATCCACAGCTGGTCAAGGAGAACAGCATCGCGGATCCACAGCTGGTCAAGGAGAACAGCATCGCGGATCCACAGCTGGTCAAGGAGAACAGCATCGCGGATCCACAGCTGGTCAAGGAGAACAGCATCGCGGATCCACAGCTGGTCAAAGAGAACAGCATCGCGGATCCACAGCTGGTCAAAGAGAACAGCATCGCGGATCCACAGCTGGTCAAGGAGAACAGCATCGCGGATCCACAGCTGGTCAAGGAGAACAGCATCGCGGATCCACAGCTGGTCAAGGAGAACAGCATCGCGGATCCACAGCTGGTCAAGGAGAACAGCATCGCGGATCCACAGCTGGTCAAGGAGAACAGCATCACGGATCCACAGCTGATATGTGGGTTTTGTCTGTTCTGAACGTGTGTACCAGCAACAGGGACGCCATGCAGTGTGCGGCGTATGTATCGCCATCTGATCACCACAGGTAGTTTGACGGCACAGTGCGGATATAAGAGATCACTATCACAGAGGCAGAAGCAGGCAGGTAGGAGGAGGGCAGTAGGCAGAGCAGCAGGTAGAGACGATCTCTCAGTCAACGAAAAAATTGTCTCCTCCCTCGCTCTTTTTATCTGCCCCACTCTCCCAGATCGATGCTGAGCTGGCAAAGCGGTCCGCCTTAGCAGCACAGAGAGGGGCAGCAGGTGGGCAGGGCGGGCAGCAGGGAGAGCAACAGGCTGAGCAGCAGGAAGAGCATCAGGAGGGGCAGCAGGAGCAGCAGGGAGGTGCAGTTGAAGCAAGCATGGCTGCTGTGTCTGGTGCTCCCTCGCAGCCACCTGCCACACCTTCAAAACAAGCAGCCTCAGAGAAGGTAAACTGCTGTTGCTCGCTCTGCGTTCCTTCATTCCCCATGTTTCTTCTCCCCCCGCCGCTCCCCCCTCCTGCTTGCCCCCACTTCACTCTCCTGTCTGACTGTGATGCTTGGTGCACTGTGCATTCGTTGCTCTTGTATGGTGCTGCCTGCTGGAGTCTTGGAGTCTAAAGCGTCCCAATTCTCTCTCTGTTGTTACCGTGCAGGGGGGCGGGGGCGAGGGGACGGGAAAGAAGCGGAAGAGGGGAGGGCAGGTAGGGGCCAAGGCAGAAAACCCCACCAAGGGAACCCCCACCAAGGGAACCCCCACTCCCACCAAGAAAGAAGCTTCTGGGAAGAAGGACGGCAGTGGGCCAAAGAAGGGACAGAGGGCGTCTGTGGTATGCGGGGCATGCGGGCAGGAGGGGCACATGCGCACTAACCGCGCTAAGTGTCCGCTCTATATGGAGGACGAGGAGGGGAATCAGATTCACAGGGATGGGGCGCTGGCAGAGGGATTGCTGGAGAGGAAGGGGACGAAGATTAAGATCAAGCAGAAGCTGCTGCCGGGGAAGGCTGGGGGAAAGGGGTGGGTTGAGGGGTCGGGTGGTGGAGAGGCGAGTTTTGAAACGTCTCAAAACAAGATTAAGATTAAGGCGAAAATGCTACTGGGGAAGGCTGCGGGGAAGGGGGGAGTTGAGGGGTCCGGTGGTGGAGGGGCGAGAGGTGCTGGTGGGTGGAGTGCGGTGGGAGGCGATGGTGGGAAGGGTGGTTCTGCTGCTGCTGGTGCTGATGGTGAGGGTGCAGGTGATGGTGATGGTGATGGTGATGGTGCTGGTGGTGGTGCTGCTGCTGCTGCTGCTGGGGGGGATGGGGAGGATGGATTAGATGTTGATCTGACAGCCACACAACCTAGCCAGGCTAGTTATGGTGCTGGTGCTGCTGCTGGTACTGATGGTGGTGATGGTGCTGGTGTTGGTAAGAAAGGCAAGGAGAAAAAGGAGCGGAAGGAGAAGAAGGGGAAGAAGGGGAAGAAGGAGAAGGAGGAGAAGAAGAAGGGGAAGAAAATCTCTCAGTCTGCTTTGGATGATGGGGCTTCTGCTGATGTCAACACTATTGCGGACGGTGCTGATGATGATGCTGCTGGTGCTGCCTATGCCAGTGTTGATGCTGGTGTTGACGGTGCTGGCAATGCAGATGATGCTGTTGACGTGGTTGCGTACGGTGGTGATGGTGGTCAGGGTGGTGAATTGGGTGCTGATGGTTATGGTCATGCTGTGGGTGCTGATTATGGTGATGGTCATGGTACTGGTCATGGTGATGGGAGTGGGGATGGGAGTGGGGATGGAAGTGCTGATGGGGTGACATCCCCCCACCGCCCTCGCTCCAAGGCAAGACACGAGTCCCCAGGAGGAGAGTCCCCCACTGCTCACGAAGATTCCATGCAGCTTCAGCTTGCAGACGACACTGTAGAGAGGATCACGGGAGGAGGCGTGCGTGAGAGGGAGGGGAGTGAGAAGGGAGGGAGTGAGAAGGGAGAGAGTGAGAAGGGGAGGAAGAGGGGAATGGGAAAGAAAGTTTCTCTGAAGGTGAAATTCCCTTGTATGAAGATCAAACTGGGAGGCAAAAGTGGTTCAGAGGCGCAAGGGAATGTGGGGGATGGAGAGGATTCGCATGGGGGAAAGGGGAGAGGGCATGGGGAGGAGGATTTGGGGGGGATGCATGGTGAGGGCGATAAGGGAGGAGATGAGGAAGGGGAGGTTGGTGGGGGTGGTGAGGGAGAGGAGGAGGAGGAGGAGGAGGAGGCATTTGGAGGGATGGAAGAGGAAGGAGGAGAAGAAGAGGAAGCGGAAGAGGAGAGAGAGGAGTGGGGCGAACAGAGGGTTGGAGAGGCAGGAAGGGGATGGTGGGCACGAGGAGGGAGGGACAGTAGGAGCAGGCGGGGATGAGGAGGGTGGGGGGAAGAGCAGAACACAGGGCAAGAAGGAGAAAAGTGCTGGGATTGTAAGGGGGGAGTTGCAGAAAAGTAGGAGGAACGAGGGGGATGGGGAAAGGGAGTGGCAAGAAGAGAGCGTGGAGGACGGGTTTCATAAGCCGAAGAAGCAGAGAAGAGGAGAGAGAAGTGGTGGTGGGGAGAGGACTGCGAATGACCAGGAGGAGAGGAGGCGACAGGAGCAGCAGCAGGAGGAGACTGAGGAAGAGGAGGAGGGCAGGAGAGGGGATGAGATGCGGCAGCGATTGAAGAAGGCAGCAAGGGGTGGTTTAGATCCTTTTGAAGAGGAGGGGGAGATGGAAGACGAGAAAGAGAGAGTGAGGAATGAAGATTGGGAGAGAAGGCAGGGAAGCGAGAGGAAGAGTGAGAAGAGCAGGGACTGGGGAGAGGAGCATGAGTGGGAGAAGGAGAAGAAGAGGGACGGGAAAAGAGAGAAGGAGCAGGTGAGTGGAGGTCTGAGGATGGGTACCGAAGCCATTGGCATTTATGCCGAACCTCACCCCGCTGCCAAGAGGCTTGCTGCCTCGGAGAGAGAGCGAGGAGGCTCAGCATCACCAGGCTCGGTAGACAGGCTCGGTAAAGCTGCTGGAAAGGACAGGCATGGTGAAGGGTGGGTTGGGAAAGAGGGTTGGGGAAGGGGGAGGAGTGAGGAAGGAGAGGGTAAGTTGCAGGAGAGAAAAGGGGAGGAGAGGGAGAGGAGGAAGGATAAGGTAAAAGAGAGCAGGCAGTATGAAGACAAGGATAGGGAGAGAGTAAGGCACAAGGAGAGGGATTGGGAAGGAGTGAGGGAAAGGGAGAGGGATAGGGAGACTGGGAAGGAGAGAGGAGGAAGGATTGTGAAGCTTAAGCTTGAGAGGAAGGATAGTGAGAGGGATAGGGGAGGGGAACAAGTGAGGGAAAGGGAGAGGGATACTGGGGGACGAAGAGGGGGGAATGAGGTGGATAGGGATGGTTGGGAGGATAAGGAGCTGGAGAGGAAGCATGATCGTGAGTGGAGACGCGAGAAGGAAAAGGGCGAGGAGAAGAGGAGAAAAGAAGATGCACACGGGGAGAGAGACGAGTGGAGGAGAAGGGAGGATAAGGAGCGGAAAGAGGCGAAGGAGGGGAGAGAAGAGAGGGAGGGCAAAGAGGAGAGGGAGCGGAGACGAGAGAAAGAGAGGAAGGAGAGGGAGAGGAGAGAGGAAAGGGAGAGGAGGGAGGAGAGGGAAAGATCACGTTCTGTGGGAGTTGATGAGCCAAGAGGGAAGGGCAGAGAGGAGAGGGAGGAGAGGGAGGAGAGGGACAGGGACTGGCGGGAGGAAGAGAGGGGACACAGTGGGGCGCATGGAGGGAAGCGGAGAAGCTCCCAAGCTCTCAAGGGACCTCGCTCAAAGGGAGCCGGGGGAGAGGGAACGAAGCGCAGTGCTACTCCTGGTGCTTGGGAGGGTGGTGGTGGGCGCAGCGAGGGGGGGAGAGGAGCAGGGCCGGCTCTGAAGCGTGTGAAGCTGCCAGAAGGGGCTGTTCTGGTGAGTGGTTGAGTCCAGACTGGAACTAGCTTCATTGCTGTGGTTTCTTGTGCAATTTACTGTTGTGGCAGTTTAGTGAGCAGGGTATGACGCCAAGTGAGTGTGGTATGGCGATTTTGTTTGTCGCTGCTGTGCTCTTTCTTTGCTAGTGGTCTTTTTGCTCACTCCCTTGTGCTTCCATCTTCGATTGTGTGCAGGCCAAAGATTCTCTGCGGAGCATCTTTGATAATGTGCTTGCCTTTCTGCGGCTCCATGCGGATATTTCTTACATTTTCCAAAAGCCGGTCACCAAGAAGGAGGCTCCGGACTACCATACAGTCATCAAGCATCCCATGGATCTTTCGACCATGTCCAAGAAAAACCGGCAAGGGGTGTATATGTCGCGGGATGCCTTTTGGAGCGACATGAAGCTGATTCAACGCAACGCTCATGTTTATAATGAGGAGCGTAACCCGGGCATCCCGCCGGTCGCTGACCAGTTGGCAAACCTCTGTGCGCAGGAACTGGATAAGCACAGGGAAGAAATTGCTGATGCGGAAGCAAGGCTTAGCTCTTTTGTTACATAGGTTATTGATGTAGCTGTGTTGCTAAATTTTGCATAACCTAGTGTACATATTGTGCACTGCCTGAAGGTGTATCGCTGCGTGTATGCAGTTCGGTTTCATCCTCGATTGCCCCAACGGCAACTGACAAGTCTAGTGGTAGGTCGAATGGGACTTGCGCGACACTCCCAGAGTTTCCCGCCAAATTTGCTCCCACAACTTCGAGGTCGCCTCCGCTTTTTCCCTGATCACGCGCTCAAGTCTTCCCCCCCTCCTCCCTCACCTCACCTCCCTCCAGCAACCTCCGCAATGCCCCGCAGCATTTCCGCATTGACTACCATTCCTTCTGTGATCCACCGAAGGCTTCTGTTGTCGCTGTTTCTTTTCCTAGACTGAAGTTTAGTGGAGGCTGGAATTTTGGAAATCTGTCCAATGTCCCAGCAGTCCTCTTCTCACAGCGTCTTTCTTGCTCTGTGATCGTAACTCGTTAAAACTTAACTGCACTATTGCGTCGAAGTGCGGCTTCGTGGAGTCATAAGCAAAGCTGACTGTTGCGGCGACTTAAAGGACCACTTTTGGTGCTGTCTCACTCACCGAGTTACAGTTCTGACGCTACGTTAGCTTTTAGTCGCGTCGTCGCAGCCTTTGGAGATGCACAACACTCCTTCCAGCTAATCACAGTGCTATACTTCGCTCTAACTGAAACTGTGTTCCAACTGACCTCTCTCACACGTCAGGTTTCACCCCTAGCTTCACCAGCTGCTCGCCGAATATCCACCAGAAATTGGTAGGAATCTATAAGTTAGAGAGTGAAGAATATAAAAAGTTTATACACACTTGCGTTTTTAATGCTATTATCACTTCACTCGATAGTGTCACTCTCAGTTACCACTGTCACGTAGCCATCGATAGTCAGGCCAGCCGCCATGCAGTTCCTGCGATCGGTGCTGGGGACTGGTGGAGGAGCAAAAGAATTTCCGTATAACATTGGCGAAGCTTATCCGTCAGCATGGGGCCCCTGGACGCACCACAAAGGCACCTGCAAGGTGCGAACTCCTGAGCTGACGGAGCAATCGCTGATTGCAATGATGTCTGTTGTAAGGTTGAGAAATTCTGAATTTTCCTGAGTGCAATAGCAGTTGCTGGTTGTGTTAATATCGTGAGGCACGTGAGAATCTGAGAAGGGTGGGAGCTATGTGCTGTAGTAAGAAGGGCTGATCGTAATACGATCGCCTCCGTCTAACATTGTGCGCACTCCTGAAAAGGATCAAGCCTGTCACTGGATGCCACGTCATGCGATGTCGAATAAGGTGGCACATTTGTGCGTGCGTGCTCTCATCCGTGTACGTAAATTCTCGTGCACTGCGTGTGCTGTCAGGAGGATGGCAGTGCAGTATCAATTTTCTCCATAACGGGTTCGAATCCTCAAGACGCCAGACTTGCTCCTGCCCGTAACTGCGTCAAGCGACTCAGAATGGTGCGTTCAATGATACCAAAATTCTCGTGAATCTGATTTATCAACGCTCATGTACCTACAGTTGCTGCAAATCTTAGCTTATGAACCAGCTGTCTGATGCTCTTTGTCGTTTCCCCCTGGTCCAACACCCCCCCTTCCCCACTACCCCATTCCCTCATTTCCGCACCTTTCCTCCGCATCTGCGTTACCTGAGCGTGCTGTCGGTGGAGCGTTTCCGAACCGCAGTTACTAAGTCCTTCGCCTTCCTCTCCCCCTCCCCCGTTCCGCACCTTTCCTCCACACCCTCGCGTTGCCAGCTGCGGCACCCGAACGTGCTGTCGTTTCTGAACAGCCTGGAGGTGGAGAAGGAGGAGGGCGGCGTGCAGAAGCCGACCGTCTACATCATCACCGAGCCCGTCATGCCGCTGGACCTCCGGCTGAAAGAGCTCAAGCTCAAGGGGCCGCAGAGGTAAGCGGGGGGATGTGTTTGAAGAGTGGGAGAGGGGGTGGGGATCGGAGGGGTGAGCGGGAAGGGATGAGGTTGAAGGGAATGTGAGTGCGGCCGAAAGCACAGTGCTTCGCTGTGTGTTGTGCACAACACTGCAATGTGCTGATCAGGCGGTGCGCTGCAATGCTGTGCTGTGTGCTGTGCGCTGTGTGTGTGTCACTGCCATGCTGGTGTGCAGGGATGAGTACTACGCATGGGGATTGCTGCAAGTGGCCAAGGCTGTCAGCTTTCTCAACAACGACTGCAAGCTGGTGGGCTCATCAGACATATATGCCCTTGGCCCATCATGTGTTCATGCCCCCTTTCAATCACCCATGCTCAATCCATCCCCCCCCCCCTCTTCACCCATCCTTTCCCTGCCATGCAAACAAGTTGTGGAGAGCAATGTGTGAATGGCAATGTGTTTGCCTGGTCAGGTCTGGACGTCTTAATGCATCTTCTCCTCCCTGATGCAATCTCTATGCATCCCTTAATTTTGCAGGTGCATGGCAACGTGTGCATGGCGGCAGTGGTAACCACCGGTGCTCTGGACTGGAAGCTACACGGCTTTGATGTGCTTTCAGAGTTCGATGGGGGCAAGGCAGACGCGCCTGAGGGGCCCATGCTGGTGAGAGAGAGGCAACAGCTGCTGAGTTGAATCCGAGATGGTTGATTGCTTATTAGTGCCAGTGGGCCATTGGTCGTGCCAGCATACAGTCGTGCCAGCATACAGTCGTGACAGCATACAGTCGTGCCAGCATACAGTCGTGCCAGCATACAGTCGTGCCAGCATACAGTCGTGCCAGCATACAGTCGTGCCAGCATACAGTCGTGCCAGCATACAGTCGTGCCAGCATACAGTCGTGCCAGCATACAGTCGTGCCAGCATACAGTCGTGCCAGCATACAGTCGTGCCAGCATGCAGTCGTGCCAGCATACAGTCGTGCCAGCATACAGTCGTGCCAGCATACAGTCGTGCCAGCATACAGTCGTGCCAGCATACAGTCGTGCCAGCATACAGTCGTGCCAGCATACAGTCGTGCCAGCATACAGTCGTGCCAGCATACAGTCGTGCCAGCATACAGTCGTGCCAGCATACAGTCGTGCCAGCATACAGTCGTGCCAGCATACAGTCGTGCCAGCATACAGTCGTGCCAGCATACAGTCGTGCCAGCATACAGTCGTGCCAGCATACAGTCGTGCCAGCGTACAGTCGTGCCTGTGGTCTTCTTTCAGGGCGTCTTTGAGGATTTTCGAAAGCATGTTCTTCTTTCCTCTCTCTTTACCTTCGCTTCTGTATGCTTGTCTGTTTCCTGTTCGCCTTGGCATGTGTGTTGCATGTGCATGGATGGTGTGTTGGGATGGCATGGCATGTGCGTGTGCATTGCCATGTGCATGTGCGTGTGTGTTACCTACCACGTGCGTGTGAGCATGTGTGTGTGTATCGGCTGCACCATCCACCATGCCTCACACACGTGCGCCATCAGCCATACGAGTGGATGGTAGGAGCGCAGTACAAGTCCATGGAGTTCGCCAAGAGCGACTGGGCGGCCATCAGGAGGGGCCCTCCCTACGCCATCGACTCCTGGGGCCTTGGTGAGTAATATGTGCTTCTCATCTCGTTGGTTTCTCCACTCGTTAAGAGTGGCTCACATCCACTCGTTGACTTCCCTACTCCTTTCCACCCGCCTTTCTTCCATGTCCCTTTCGTTCATTTCATTATTTCGTGGCTGTTTCATCTCTCTTAAACTTCTTCCTTTTCCTCTGACTCCCTTCGCCCACTTCCCCACCTCTCATGCGAGCAGGCTGTCTGATCCAGGAAGTGTTTTCGGGGCACCAGCTGACACGCACAGAGGAGCTTAGAAACACGGCTTGCATTCCTAAGGTGATGCTCATGCATTTACTTCTTCCTTCAACCCTTGCCCCAACCTCCCCTTTCCCCGCCCTTTCCCCTCCTTCTCCACATGCAAACCCTTCTCCCTGAATACCAGCATCTGCTCAGTTCTGCCCCTTGCAAGACGACTTCTGAGTCGACTCAAAAAGGCCATTCCACCACACTTTGCTTTGCTCCAAACTCCCCTCCCCCCGTTTCCCTGCCCCCGGTTCCCTCCGCCCTCCTTCTCCACGCACAGACCCTTCTCCCTGACTACCAGCGCCTGCTCAGCTCCGCCCCTGCAAGGCGACTCAACCCTGCCAAGCTCATTGACAATAGTGGTGAGCCTGCAACTTTGACTGTTGAGTCTAGCCAGAGTGCAACTATTGACAATTTGATTAGGTCAACGTTCGAGCACAGCACACCTGTGTCGTCGTACCACTCTCCATCCCACCCCATCCCTCCCCGTCTATCCCCTCTGTCGGCCACATTACGGAATACGTACAGAACTAGCTGGCAAAGATGGTATAGTTCATCATGGAGGTGCTCAATCTCAAGGACCCCCCGCCCCACAGGTTCCATTTCTGCTGCCTGTCCTTTATGTGCATTCGCCCTGCTTTTCCAGAGTTCGTTCAGAACAAGCTGGTGGAGGCGGTGCAGTTCATGGAGGTGCTGAGCCTCAAGGACAGCATTCCTCCCACCCATTCCCTGCGCCAATGTACCCCAACCAAACTGCATTCCGTTCAGAGTTCTTTCAGAACAAGCTGGTGGAGACGGTGCAGTTCATGAGGTGCTGAGCCTCAAGGACAGCATTCCTCCCACCCATTCCCTGCGCCAATGTACCCCAACCAAACTGCATTCCGTTCAGAGTTCTTTCAGAACAAGCTGGTGGAGACGGTGCAGTTCATGGAGGTGCTGAGTCTCAAGGACAGCGTGGAGAAGGACGGATTCTTCCGCCGCCTCCCCACCCTCTGTGACCAGCTCTCGCGCCCCATCCTGCTCAACAAGATCCTCCCCCAGCTCGCCTCCGCCCTCGAGTTCGGGTCTGCTCCTGCGCCGGCGCTGACTGTGCTGCTGAAGCTGGGCGGGTGGCTCAACCAGGAGGAGTTTAATGCCAAGGTGGGCGTGTGTTCAGTGCAGTGCAGGTAGGTTATGTTTCCTGTGTGTGCATACACCAGCAGCAGCAGCAGCAGCAGCAGCAGCAGCAGCAGCAGCAGCAGCAGCAGCAGCAGCAGCAGCAGCAGCAGCAGCAGCAGCAGCAGTAGCACCACCACTACCACCACCACCACCACCACCACCACCACCAGCCCTCTGTGACCAGCTCTTGCGCCCCATCCTGCTCAACAAGATCCTCCCTCAGCTCGCCTCCGCCCTCGAGTTTGGGTCCGCGCCCGTGCCTGCCCTCACTGTGCTGCTCAAGCTGGGTGGGTGGCTTAATGCTAAGGTAAGCTGGTGTTGGTCTGTGGTGGAGGTAGAATATGTTTGTTGTATGGACGCACCAGCAGCAGCGGCAGCACCACCACCACCTGCCCTCTGTGACCAATGAGTGTTTGAGGTCTGACAACCGAAAGAGTTTCACGAGTTGGTGTTCATATCCGCGTTATACACAACCATCGCACAATAGCCAACTAAGAAGCAGGAAAAACGAAAATACGAAAGCGAAAAGCCGCCGCCCGTGGGGCTTGAACCCACGACCACAAGGTTAAGAGCCTTGCGCTCTACCGACTGAGCTAGGGCGGCTGACAATCACAAAACCGAGCTTTATCATTGGTTTTGTTCTTTTCTTTGGCTTTCTTAGGCGCATGAATTTCTTCAGCGCATAAATTTGTTCGGCGCATAAATTTCTTCAGCGCATAGATTTCAACTCATATACTTTCCTCCTTCCCCAGGTTCTCCCCACACTGGTGAAGCTCTTTGGCTCGTCAGACCGAGCCATCCGCGTGGCGCTGCTGCAGAATCTGGACTCATTCGGAGCGCAGATAGCCCCCAACGTGGTGGAGGAGCAGGTGTTTCCGCACCTCGCCTCCGGCTTCACGGATGCCTCCGCGCTCCTCAGAGAGCTCACTCTCAAGTCCATGCTGCTTCTTGCGCCCAAGGTACGTATACTTCTACCCACAGTGAAAGTGCGTCCTCTTTTCACCCAAGGTGCAGGTAGCTAGCCCTTACGGATAGCTCCCGACGTGGCAGAGGAGCAGGTGTTTCCGCACCTCTCCTCCGGCTTCACTGATGGCTCTGCGCTTCTGAGAGAGCTCACTCTCAAGTCCATGCTGCTGCTCGCTCCCAAGGTACCTCTCTCTCTTGCACTCATAGGGTACCTCTTTCTCCACTCAAGGTACTCCTCTTTCCTGAATACTTCTTTCTCCTATTTGCTCTCCCGTCCCCCTCCCCCCCTCTCCTCTTCCCTCCTGCATTTTACCCTTCCATCAACTCTCCCAACGTACATTCTGAGGGTATTTTCTCAAGCCCAACTTACCCTTACCTTTTTCTTGCTTATCCCTCCGCTTCTCCATCTCACACCTACCCCTCTCCCCCTTCCCTTCGCCCACCCAGCTCTCCCAACGCACCCTCGGAGGCCCGCTGCTCAAGCACCTCTCTAAGCTGCAGGTCCGTTCCGCCTGTCTTGATCTCTGAGACTTCTCACAGCTGTGTCTCCGACCACTTAACTTTCTTTCATCTGGTCTCCCCTTGCTTCTGTTGCTCCCGTCACGAAGAACAAATTCCGTGTTGCTGTTCTGTTTAGTATCGATCTGTCAGTCTTCCCGACCTTGTTTGCATCTCGTCCCTTCCCTGCATCACGTCCTCCCGTCTGACCTTGCTTCCCTTTCTCCCTACTACCCATGCTTCCATTTGGTTTTTGTGAATTCTCAAAGACCTTGCTTCCCTTTCTCCCCATACTTCCTACTTCCCATGCTTCCATTCCCCGCGACTGCCCTGTCTTCCCTTTCTCCCAACCGCCCTTCCCTCCCTTCATCCCGTCTGTCCTTGCGCCCACTCCTCCTCCTGACCGCCCATGCGCCAGGTGGACGAGGAGGCTGCCATCCGCACCAACACCACCATTCTGCTCGGCAACATCGCCAGACACCTCAACGACGCTGTGAGTTGGGCTCACTTTTCAGTCGCCGCAAAAACCGCCTCAATGGCGCAGTGAGTTTCAGTCAATCAAAACGTTGCACCACATTACTAGACCATACACCGAATGTCCACATCTTTCCTTTTCTCACTTTCCCCCCCCCCCCCCCTTCACTTTCCACTTGCCCATCCCTCCCCCTTCCATACACTTTCATTGTGCCCCCGTCGACTTGCACACAGGTCTTGCTCTCCTCCACTTTCCCCCCTCCACACACGCACACTCAATGTCTCTCTGTCCTCCCTATGGCCTCCAGAGACGCGCTTATCAGTGTCTTGACTCTGCTTTTCATTGCTTTATAGCAATTTAAAATGCATCATTACTTGCCCTCCCTGTAACTCCCACAGACGCGCAAGCGAGTTCTCATCAACGCCTTCACTGTCCGCGCTCTAAGGGACGCCTTCCCCCCTGCCAGGGCAGCTGGTGAGTCAACAGCTGCAACAGACACCATAAGCCGAATATTGTAGGGATGCTGATGTTGGCGTAAATATGCTTGCAATATCTAATTTCAAACGGGTCTGAGGGGAAATATCTGGCTCTTCGCAAACCCTGTTTTGGGAAATCGCTGCAGAATTCCCCACTCATCATTCCCCACCCCACCACACTCCCATGCCATGCCGCGTAGACATCATGGTTCCGTCATCCATGTCTATTGCTGCCGCGCTACCTCACATCGTCACCCCCACAACCCTACCCACACGCTTACATCACCCTCACATCTGCACCTCACCTCCGTCATATTTCCCCCGTGCAGGCATCATGGCGCTGTCAGCCACGAGGGAGTATTACGACGTTGCAGAGATTGCCACCACACCTACCCACACCACACCACAACACACCACACCTCTGCCTTTCCATACCATTCATCCCCCCACACTCCCATCACATTCCCCCCTGCAGGCATCATGGCGCTGTCAGCCACACGGGAGTATTACGACGTCACAGAGATAGCCACACGCATTCTGCCTGCCCTGGTGGTGCTCACAGTGGATGCCGACACGTGAGTGAACTTTCCGAACCCCAAGAACAATAAAATGACCCCCAAGGTTTCCAGTTGTTTCACCGTGGGATAAGTAATCCCTGCGATTTAACACACACATGGTGATGTGCCGTTTCCTTTTCAGCTTCTGCTATTTACCTCTCCCCTGCATCTCACACCGCTCTCCATTCTCATGACATATGACATCATCACCCAATCACACACCCCCCCGTCCCCTCTCTCCTGCAGGGACGTGCACACCAGGGCCGTCCAGGCTGCCTTCTCGTTCCTTCTGAGTCTTCTTTTGAGGCGCTTCAAAACTACACTCGTGCTAATCACCATCACTTCAACCCCCCACCCCCCCACACCTCCTCTCCTGCAGGGACGTGCACACCAGGGCCGTCCAGGCTGCCTTCTCATTCCTTCGGTCCGTCTCTGATTTCCATGCTAAGGTACTACTCACTACCGTGTTTTGTACGTTTTGGAACTCCATTTGCCACCCTTGGTGCCTTAGTGACTTTTGAGTCGACTCAAAAGTCATCTCTCCATTTACTACCGCCCTTAGTACCTTTGACTTTTGAGTCGACTCAGAAGTCATCTCTCCATTTTCCACCCTTAGTACCTGTGCTCAGCTGTCAACCAAGTGTGATCCCCTCACCTTTCGTTTCCAAGTGTGTTCTGCCGTTTCAACCATGTGCGACTCCCATTTTCCCATTAACAAAATTTATATGCTCAAGCACTCTTCACTAAGCATCCCCCTTTGCGCTACTCCCTTCCTTCCTACCCCTGTTCCCACTTTCCCTTTTCCTGTCTGATACCACTTGCATCGGCCTTTGTTCTCCTATTCTAGCTGGAAGGGCACACAGCCGAACAACAAGCCCAGGGGGCAGCACCTGCTGCTGCTGCTGCTTCCGGCTCTACAGGGGGGCTGCTGGGGTGAGCTTTACAACTTATGGTGTTGGGGTGGACTGTTAAGGAGGGCTGTTGGGGAGGGCTGTTTGTTGAGCCGTTGGGGTGAGTGTCAACTCTGCTGTGTGTGCTGAACCGTCTCGCATGCAGGCCCCAGAAGCAGCATCTGCCGCTAATCTCGTCTGGAATTCCCTCGCCTCCTCTCATTTCCTCTCAGCTCCTCTCGTGTCCTCTCACCTCTTTCATGTTATTCCCTGCACCAGATGGGCCCTCGCCTGGACCAAAGTCAGGCCCTTCACCACTCACGTTCATCCTCTAATCTCCCTCAGAGGTCCTCATCACATCCCTTGCTCCCTCCCTCCCTCCCTCCCTCCCTCCCTCCCTCCCTCCCTCCCTCCCTCCCTCCCTCCCTCCCTCCCTCCCTCCCTCCCTCCCTCCCTCCCTCCCTCCCTCCCTCCCTCCCTCCCTCCCTCCCTCCCTCCCTCCCTCCCTCCCTCTCTCTCCCTCCCTCCCTCCCTCCCTCCCTCCCTCCCTCCCTCGCCTCAACCCCCCCGCCTCCAACACACCAGTTGGGCTGTCAGCTCACTCACCTCTGCAGGCCCCAAGGCAGGCCCCACTGCAGCAGGTGCCGGGGCTTCTGCCGCTGTCTCGGCGGGAGATTCCTCAACTGCCACTGCTGCTGCTGCCATAGGTGTGTTGCCGTCCTTAGACTCTTGTTCTTGGTATGAGCCTGCAGCATGCCTCTCCCCTTGTCACGTATCCTCTCACCTCCCCTTCCCCCTCTCACATTCTTGAAACCAACCATCTCCTCCTCCCCCCAGTTTTAGCTAACTCAATTGCATGACCACCTGCCATCCCCTCCCCTCTTCCTTCTTAAGGCAACTCATGATCCCCTGGTGACTGTTACACTCTGCTTAATCTGTCTTCCTTCAAAGCCTCCTCTCACTCATCTGTCTTTCTGCCCTCCCTCTCAACCCTTCCCTCGCCTCACCGCCATACACACCACAGCAGCATCAGAGCCTGAGGGCAATGGCTGGGGAGAAATCGAGGAAGAGGAGGAGGAGGATGAGGAGGAGCAGGCGAAACCAAAGCCCTCCTCCGTCCACCGACCTACCCTAGCTAGACCCACCGCCCCCTCTTCTCACACCTTCTCCAAGCCTGCCCCAGCCGCACCTTCCCCAGCTGAGCCTGAAGCAGAGGAGGAGGAGGAGGATGGGGATGGGTGGGGTGATTTGGATGATGGGGAGGAGAGTTCTGCGTCTAAGGTTGCTGCCACTGCTTCTGCTGCCGCTGCTGCTGCTGCTGCAGCGTCGCTCTCTCGCATGCAGGCAGCACAGCAACGGCCTGTGGTGCATCACGCTCCTGCTGCGCCTGTATCTCTCCCCCACCATGCTCCTGCGGCTACCCCTGCAGCAGCAGCTCCCACTGCGTCGCCTCAAAAAGCAGCACCAGTGCGGCCGGCAGGGGTGAGATTAGGTGGAGGGGCAGCGGCAGGCAAGGTAGGTGGGCCCCTGGGTGTAACAAGAGGAAAACCTGCAGCACCAGCAGCGGCCCCTTCTGCTGCAAGCAGTAAGGATGAAGATCCCTGGGCTGCTATTGCTGCTCCTGCCCCTGTCAGCTCTGCCAAGCCTCTCCGCGCTGGAGCTGGCGCGTCCGGCTCGGCGGTTGGTAGAGGTTCGGCAGCGAGCCGAGGCGGAGCTGGTGGTGCGGCAAGTGGGCATGTGAAGCTGCCTGCTGGAGCGAGTATGGATTTAGAAAGTATGCTTGGGGATGACAGCGGGGGGAAGAAACCCACTGGCATGAGGCTAGGAGCACAGAGAATCAGCCGATAGCCCATGCAGCATATTGTGGAGGGTCTTTAAACAACGGCCAAGAAAGAATTAGGACTCAGTTGCCGGCTCTGTTGTGCATCGTCAGGAGTTTCGCCAGTACACTTGTTACCGTAATCTTGTTACTCGTTACAACTGGTCCATGCGCATACGGAGGTCTGCATTGTGATTGCAGATTGTACTGTTGTTGTATGGCCCTGCCTAGGATTATGGTAGTAGAATGCTGCATGATATGGTGTTGCCATGGTGCAAAAAGCACTACATGCGTTGCTGGTCCTAAATATACAAACTTCTGATTGGCGTTCATATGGCACTGACTGCTGAACCGCATTGATTTACTAGAATTAAATGGGTGGGTGATTATATTTGGGGAAGGCCATTATGGCACCCTAACGTTGACAATTTTCACATGTTAAATAGAGCCAAACGCTGTTACCAAAACTAAAACGGTCAGTTCGGGCAACAACGTAAGACATTAGATCGTTGTGCAGCAGCCTAAACTGGAGAAATTGAAGAACACAACCAGAAAACCAAACCTCCCTCCCGCCATGGCCAACAGCTTGAAGTCACGGAGTCCAGGAGTCGGCAACAGCAGCAGAAAAGCTCCTGCTTCGTATCCGCGTTATAGGCCGTCACGAAACAGATCTTTCTCGTTTCTCAAGCGAAAAAAGCGGCGACCTTGATGCGCGCCGCAACGGCGAGCAGCTCGGGGAAGCTCAGCGGAACAAGCGGCGGCCTGAAGCCTTTGGGATAGCGGTGATCTCGGAGAAACGACTTGAGGTAGCTAATCGGAACCGCGTAAAAGCGCAGCCTTCCGCCGAACACCCCTGCCAGCGCCGCTGCTTCGGAAAACGCCACGGCTTCGCGATTCGTGTCGTAACTAAGCTGGGGATTGTTCTTATGGGAGCCGTAAAAGCGGTGCTTGCGGAAGCGGCCAATCTCGCGAAGAGTGATATATTTTTTTGTCGAAGAGAAGCTAAGCATCTGGTTGAAGAGCGTCTTGTTAACGAGGTAGTTGTTACCGAGGTAAGCGTCGTCGCTTACGAGCGACACGTCGTGCTCGAGCTTGTTGTGCGCGCGGAGCTGCACAAGGTCGATTGTCCCCGCCGCGCGATCCCCCACACCTGCCGAGAAAGCGCCGTTGATCAGCGCGTTAGTCACGGTCGGGGAGAAGGAGTAGAACTTGCGGAAGGCGTTCACGATGCGCTTGCGCGGAATGGCGGAGCCGTCGCGCGGAAAGACGCCGTGGTTCGCCATCGTGTTGAACCCCGGGCACGGGCCGCGGTTGTCCGTGGCGCCCGGCGGAATATACGGGCCGAGCTTCAGCGCGGCGGCGGTTGACGGGACGAGCAGCGCGAATGCTCCTATGAACGTCGTGAGGGCGAGAGAGCGGGTGAGAACGAGACGTTCTTGTCTGGGAGGGCGGCTTTTGTGAGAAAAAGGGAGAATTTTGTGAGACATCGCGTTGCAGAGCACGTCCGTAAACTGAAAGTGTGACTGATCTGCTTAATTGTTCTCCGTTATCCGGTAATAATATGCTGGTGCCCCGCTTGATCGCTAATGACCCGCTGGTGCAACTTATCAATGTAGGCAAAGCGATAGAGAGAGCACAGGCGATGAGTGCTAGATTCGAGGCGTCTTAAAATTTACCCCCACGAACGAAGCTCTGACTGCTTGCGAGGATAATGAGGTGAGAACGAAGGCGCAATTTGGAGCAGCGGGAAAGAACGGAGCTAGCAAGAAACGGGGCTTGATTATTGAAGCGGCGTACAAGATGGTGCTGACACTGCTGGCGGTGCTCTGTGGTGAGCTGTTGGCTGTGGGGGGATGAGGGGGGCGGGGCATGGAACGGACCGCACGGCAGCTGGACTGGAGGGGGTAACGCGCAACGTGAGAGGGGGGAAGAGGGACAAGAGAAGGAGCAAAGGCTCCCCGGAGGACAGCACAAAGGCTCCCCGGAGGACAGCACACCATCTCCCCGCCCTCCGAAATTCTTCCCTCCTACAGTTTTCGTTTTCGTCGCAATCGAGCCGAGCAGAAACGACCACATCGCACTCCCACCACGCGCGCAGGAACCCGGCCGATTCGGTTTGCGAGACGTGTCAGGCTGACGGTTCGGCTTTTAGACACGTGTTGAATCTCTAATGGAAATCATTTACTTCCGAGCCTGGCCTTACCGATCAGCTCAGGCCCAACCTAGGTCCGGTGTTCCTAACCAGTTTCGTACCAGCTCGAGCTTTTTCTTGCTGAACGTTTGACTGTCTCGAAGCTTCGCTTCCCACGTCACCAACTTCCTTCCTCCCACAGGTCAGCTCAGCCGTCGCCGTCCACCGAAAGGCTACAAGAAATGTGGACTGTCGGTCGGTGTGCTAACAATGCGGTATTGGCTGATTCAGTTCTTGAGACAGTTACCCGATACCTCCTCTCATGCACACAAGGTTGTCTACGCCTTACACAATTGCAAGGAACTATATGAACCGTGGCGAGGCATACCCATCCGATTCATCACATTGACATGGAGGCTTATCTGGCACACGTATTGACACGTCGCAATGACAAGATTCCTTCACAGCACACCGAGGGTTTTGCCTCCCACCTGCAGCAATGTCTGGTCCGTTCAATTCTCACAAGCTCGGGAACGCGGTGCCGATAAATGTGGAGCTCACCCCACACATCTAGAACACGCGCACAAGTCCAGGAATGAAAGAAAGCCGTCAATTACTGTAAAGCGATCGGAGAAAACTCGGTTGCTGTCCAGGCTTCGCACAAGTGGTTCCTCGTATTGGCGATGCGATTATGTGATGCGGGTTTGCTAGAAAAACTTTCGCAAAGCTAGCGGTCGGAAAACTCATCAATGAAGAGTATCAGCCGTCAAATTCGTCGTGTACAAGTAATCGAACGGCTAGATTGTAATTCAGAAGTCAGATCTGTCATCCACACTGCCCGCTCACCCCCTTCCGGCAGTGCGCACAGCCCGAAAAGCGTTTTCTGGTCAGGGGTCAGTTGAGTGGTTGGTGAAGGGCGGGCCAGCAGACACGGAGGCAGGGCCCCAGCTGACGTTGGCAACGGCCCACAGCTGAGTCATCGCATCACCAGCATCTCCAGTGTGACCCACCCGTTTGAACGTCAAAACGGAACCAGAGAAACCCGCCTGCGAGGCTTGGAGAGTTCAAGGGAGTTATCATGGTGAGCCGATCCAAACCAACTCGAAGAGTCCGTTACTCTAGTCAGTTTAGCTTCACCAAACCACGGTAGTGTTAATTAATCGCATTGTTTGCTGTTCGCGCTTCCTCATGTTGTATCGGTTTTCTGAGCAGCAGATTAGATCGTGTCGATCGTGGTCGATTACCGAGTTCGCAATTGAGGTTGATTACCTCTTCTTCATGTTGATCGAAACTCGTTTCTGATAGCCTAGGCCATTCCTGCTGTCGAGGCTGTTGTTACATTAAGTTTTTTCGTAGAATAGCCTTTTAGTTTCGTGAATCTATTCGCTGAAATGGAAAGAGTTTTCTCAGTAGACGATATATTAGGAACATTCTGGAAGGTAGAGTCGTCAGGCGATGTCGCCGCTGCGGCAGCCGCCGCCGCCGCCGCTGCTGCCGCCTCTGGCGGGCTTCTCCCTCCAGGGGCGTCCGCCTTTCCCGGCGGATATTCCGGCGGAATGTCCGGCGGTCTGGGTAGCAGCGAGTTACAGCGTCCAATCCCACGCACGGGCTCTTTCCATCGTATGAACCGAATTTCCTCGGAATGGGCGTTTCAGGAGTTTATAAAGGAGCAGACTGCAGCGGGGACAGTGACAGGGTTCAGCGGAGTTAGCCCTTTAATGGCCGGCCTAAGCCACGTTCCGAGCCTAGATAAGCTCTTAGGAGAGAGCCCGTCCCGGCTTAACCTAAGTATGTTCGGCCGACCGGGAGCAGAAGCTGACGCCGCCGCCGCCGCCGCCGCCGCCGCAGGAGGCGCTGCAGCGGCCGACGGGCTCGGCGCAATGGGGGGCAGTAGGCATAGTCGGTTAGACCTGGCCGGAGGCGATCCGCGGTTAGGATTATCCGCGCCAAGGCGGGCAGCGGGGGAAGAAGCGGAGGCGGGACGAGGCGGTGCAAATGCTGGAGCGGGGGGGGATGGCGGAAGTTTTGGCGGGCTCGGGGTGTTCCGCTCCCCGTCTAGCAAAGGGTTGGCGTCAGGCGCGTTAGGCGCGTCAGCGGATGCGGCTGCGGCAACGGTAGCAGCAGCGGCAGCGGCAACGGCAGCTGCAGCCGCAGCAGAGCAGGTATGGAAAACTTTCAGTAATGCCTGTCCATGTCTGGGGGTTTATTCATTGCGGATCTGGTTCCCCCACACCCTCTTTCCCCCCGTTTTGTCTCTGCCACTGATCTACTCCGTCAACCCCTGTGGCCCCTCGCTCCGGTGTTTTTCCAGCCCCCCTCGCGCAATTCCCTACCCCCCCTTCATTTCTCCTTCCGCTCCCGTTCCGCTCCTGTTCCCTCACTCCGCATTGAGACCAAAACCATTCCCCCCTCCGCCCTCCCCCTTAAACCTCCCCTTCCCCGTACCCGCTCCCCTCTCCACCCTCCGCCCTCCGCCCCCCGCCCCTCAGGCGCCGACCGCGGACGCAGCAGCTGCCATGACCGGCGCCTCCGCCGCAAGTGCCGCGGCCGCAGCCGTAGCCAATGGCGTGGCGACAAATGGCACTCACGCATCGGCGAACGGCGCGCCTCTCTCTCCGCCTCCCCCGCCGTCCGTGGTCCATCCGACCCCGGAGGAAATGGGCCGCCTGTGCGCCCCGCCTGGCGCGGCGGAAGCCGCCAGCCCGACCTCCGGCAGGCAGCCGGGCGGGGGAGCTGGCGGTAAGAGTGCAGGGAAGAGGGGTCTGGGGGGAGCGTCGAGCGGGAGGGGGGGAGGCGGAGGGGGAACGAGGGCGGGCGCGCATGGGGGAGGGGGGAGGGAGAATGGGGTTGGGTCGGATGAGAACCATTCTGATGATGGGGGGAGGTCGGAAGGGGAGGATGAGTTGGTGGCATCGTTGGAGCACCTGACTGATCCTGAGGAGATCAAACGAGTCAAGAGGTAAGAAAATTCATTTGAGTGAATTTACCGAGATCAAGATCTACAGATATACGGACAACAGGTTGGAAGACTATCAATTTACCAGTGTACTTGTACTTATCAGTTCATGCAGAATGTGAATTAGCGTTTAACGCCGGTGTTGCATGCCAAGTCATTGTGTCCCTTCCGGCCCTGCCTGTCCACGTGGCAGGATGCTGTCCAATCGCGAGTCGGCGCGGCGGTCGCGGCGGCGGAAGCAGGCGCACATGGGGGAGCTGGAGACGCAGGTGACTCAGCTGCAGATCGAAAACGCCAACCTCGCCAGCCGCCTCGGAGAAATCGGGCGGAAATACAGCGACGCTGCTGTTGACAACCGTGTTTTAAAATCCGATGTGGAGGCGCTGCGAGCTAAGGTGAAAATGGCCGAGGAGATGCTTGGAAGGGTGAATCACATGGCGCAGTATATGTATCACCACCACCACCAGCCCATGGCTTATCGGCATGATCCTGCTGCTGCCGCTGCTGCTGCTGCTGCGGCGGCTGCTGCTGCTGCTGCTGGTTCGATGCCTTACGGCCCGTCGGCTGCTGAGATTGCGTACTATCAGCACCACGCGCATAACCCCTCTGCTGCAGCAGCAGCGGCAGCAGCTGCGGCGGCAGCGGCGGCGGCGGCAAGCACTGGTGCCACTGCTGCTGCTGCGGCGGCGGCTGGGGAAGCAGCCGGTTCTGCTCCTGCTACAAGTGCTGGGACTGCTGCAGCCGCTGCCGCCGCTGCTGCTGCTGCTGCTGCTGCAGCGGGAGGAGCCTCAGGAGCAGCACACTCTCACGTGTCTCTGCAGTCTCTCCAGTCGTATGCCTCACAACACCATGCAGCTGCGCTTTCAGCTGCAGCAGCACACCATGGGGCATATTCACTCGAGGCTCTGCGTGCGGGGGGTATGCACCTCCCAGGTTCGGGTATTTCCCCTCATAATTATGCTGCTGCTGCAGCGGCTGCGGCGGCAGCTGCAGCGGCGGGAGGAGGGCTGCACCCGAGCCTGGCTGCCATGCCTGGGATGCGTGGGCCGGCAGCAGGGATTGCCGGACTTGGGGCAGGTTCGGGGATGGCAGACCCAGCAGCCGCTGCTGCATCTGCTGCTGCGGGTGGGGGAGAGGGGGGAGCAGCGGGAGGTATGGGAGGAGAGGAGGCTGGGGGAGGTCGTTATAGAATGGAGCGGAGCGCAAGCATGGAGAGGGCAGCAAGTGAAGAACATGCACAGAAGAGGTTTAAAGCAGCAGAATAGCCTTTTTTTTTTCACTAAATACGGTAGTGTGGTTTTTGTGTGGTCTCTATTGCTTGCATACCATAGCTTTTCAGTAGCCACTAAGCGTGGCTGTTAACATCCAGTTTTGAGCATCCAGTGTTGTCTAGGATATGTTATTTTGACTTGCTGAAAGGTGGTGAGTGCACTAGGAGAGACCTAGGTATATGAATGGTTCCAGCTTTGCAGTCAGGAGAAGTTTGAACAAGCATTCCAATACTACAGGCTGAAGTATAGTAAGACATGAGTATTTATTAAAAGAACATCTAAAAAAATCACTATGTTCGTGTACACAAGTATTTCGACTATACACACTGGGTCTGAAGAATCCTAACTACCCCTTGGGAATTGGCTGCAGCAAGCAGGTCACTATCTGCGCGCTGCTGCCAGCCAACGGCGCTCACAAAGACGTTTCCCCCGCCACCTCCGCTACCGCTTCCGCTTCCCCTCATCTCTCCCCCGCTACTGCTCTCTCTCCCAGTCATTCCCAGAGTAGGAGTCCTAGACCGTCCCTTGGTATCAGAACTCCCATGGTTTCCGGGCGGCTTAGCGAAGCCGAAGTCAAACTTCAAGGCACAACTGCAGCGGGATTTGGAGTCCACATGGTAAATCACCAGCTCGTTGCTCTCCGAGCCTGTTGCGATGAGCCCCGAACGACCCGCCGAACCTGATGTCCCCTTGCCGCATCTGGTAGTCCCGCCACGGCAAAAGCTTGAACCGCCGTCTAGCTCTCTGACGGACAGCCCGACGAAGTTACGCACGTTAAGATGGTCGTCGCAGCTCGCACGCAGGTAATTAGAGACTCCTGCGACAGGAAGATAAGAACGGTTGCTGGTCGCACTTACAGTAGCAGCGTTAGGTATCCGGCTGGAGGAGCCGGTTGATGCAGAAACGTCGTTGCTGGGATTCGAACCCGTGACGTCCCACAGCTTGACGGTAGAATCGACGGATGAGGAAACCAGGGAGCCTGGGCCCATGAATCGCACGTAGCTCACGGTGCGTTGGTGCCCTGCGAGCGAAAGAATCGGCTCCTGGAGATTCCGAAGGTCGTACAAATACACTTTCGAATCAGCTCCGGCCAATGCGAGAAGATTCTCGCCACCCTTGGCCGGACCGAATTTCGCAGTGCAGATCGCACGCTTGCCGGAAGCCAATCGAATCATTCCCACGCTGTCTTCAGAGTCTGCCGACCAGAGACATACCGCTCCGTTGTCCGACGCTGAAACGGACATCGGCTTGCCGTTGGATCCCATCCATTGGGAATAATCGACGGACCAGATGCGCTGTCCCTCATGCTCCTCCCTCTCTGAAACGCAAAGCCCCTTCTCGATGTCCCACTCCGCAAAGACCCCGTCATAGTCACCCGCGCCTATAATGCCACTAGACCCGGGAACCCACATCACGGAACTTAATTTCGCAGCGCAACAGAGTATCTTGGACGCTGATTGGTCCGTGTCGAGTATGCAGGCTTCCTCCTCATCCGCATCATCTCGGTCCGAAGCTTCGGCGTACGGTCGGAAATCGCTTGTCGACGCAGCGCGCCGCTTTCCTCGACGCGACCCGGCGCAGGATAGCCCGTAGTTGTAAAACTCCGCGTCGCCCGACGAATCCGCCATTCCTGATCCCGCCGATATCGCTGACATGTCAGAAATGATTTCACAGCTCTGTCGCCCCCACCTTTCCCGCCAACCCTCCAGCTTCCGCTCCTTGATCGAACGGAGCGACGATATCGAATACACGCGAATCTTTCGCGAGATGCCACCAGTGGCGAAATAGTTACCCGATTCATCAAAATCGATAGAGCCAATCACGTCAGAGCATCCCCAGAGGCGTCCCCTCGTGCACTGCAGAGACAAATCGACATCCAGCCGCCACGATTGGCAATCCGCGCCGCTTTCCGCTGCATCGTCACAATCGTCTTCATCAGCATCAACATTATCAACGTCGAATGAGAATGGGCCATTACTGTTTGCAACCGCTTCACCCGCTTCCGCCGTTTCCTCGTCGGGGAATCCTGCTTCGAACCGCCACGTCTGCCGCCGTCCGAAGCTGCAGAAGCTGTAATCCCGCTCGATATCAATCGCTGAGGATGCGGCGAGCGTTGGCGAAGCAGCGTCGAGCTGCGGCTTCAGCAGATGCGATAAGGACGGCTGCGATACCAGGCAGTCTTCATCGATGGAAGGCACAGATCGATCGCCAGATAACCCTGCTACGTGCGGCCTTGAAAGAAGCAGCAAAGCCCCCACCGCGGCCGCTGAGTCAACACGGTCTTCGGCCGTCCATAGTTTGAATTTTTTGGAAGGAATCGCACAGCCTTCTGGAGAATACAGCTCCTCAGCTTCCCCGGCCTTCCCTGCGAAAGTCTCCGAGTGCAGCGTCACGTGATCTACCGATACCATCGACAATATCGCGCTGTCGTCTCCGTCTGGGGATCGGACCTGCGGCACGATCTGTTGCGCGCCCGTGAATGGACCAAGCGGCCGCTGGGCTGCTGACGCGTCGAGCGTCGCGAAAGAGCGCGAGGAGCAGAAGGAATGGTCGATGATAGTGGTGGTCGGAGGGCCTATTCTCGCCATGTCGTCAAGGCGCTCTGCTCCTAGTCGCTTGTTCGAGTTTCGTGCTGCAATGGTTGACATCTTCAAAACGTTTTCCCGGCTGGTTGAAGTGAGAACAAGTTCAAAGGAATCCATCAAGCTAGGATTGAGGGTCTGGTGAAAGTGACGGTTGAAAGAACTACTAACCTACCCGAGAAAGACACTGAAGTTTGGAAGGGTGTGGGACATGCCGTGCGCCTGTGGCTGCAGTTCGGCAGGTGAGGGTTTCCTGGAGGTAAGGAGGGGGGGGGAGTCGTCTCAGCTGTCTAGACCGCCGCGTGTCTCACGGACTCCCTAGCACATCAACTGGCTTGCGTCGTCTCTGTGGCTTGGCTTTCTTGGTGGAAGGATTGAATGGGATGGATTTGTTGACTCTCTTCTTTTCATGGCTTCCTCCCAAACCAATGCTCTGTTCTGTTGTGGTTCGCTGAGGAATCGCCACGTCGTTTCCTTTTTGTGGTCAAATTGTTTCCCTGCCTGATTTACAGCAGGCGAGGAGGGGTTTCTGAGGACGCCACGCCGACCGCGATAGCCTGGTTCTTACAACCTCCCACTTAACAAAGAGTCCTTTTTAAATGTTCCTTTCCTCAGTCCGGGGAACTTGGAAGGAAAGGAAGACACGCTGGAAAATCTGGGTACCCGACAAACGCACAGTGAATGCTGTGGAAGGAAAAGATCTGCGAATTCCGATGCAACCAATAAAAGATGCGGAATAGATGGATTTGCGACGTGGAAAGTTGTCAACGGCAAGAACTCGCTGTGCTGATTTGTGACCCAGACAAACCATTGCAGGCAAGCTGCTGCTTTGTTGTGGCCCGAAAAAGATTCACCCGAAGGATCAGGAAATTTGTTAAAGAATCCTGCACCTCTATACACCTCACCTCTATACACCTCTACACCTCAGTATCGTGGTAACTCCCCATTCGCCGCAGTGCTGCGAGAATCGATGCAAAATATTTGCCCGAAACAAACTGGAAAGTTACATGCACCACAGAAAACAAAAGGACTGCGGATTCCGGTACTGTAAACTGCCCGAGGGCCAACTGGCTCAAGGCAGCTACCCTTCAAAAACGTTTTTTCTATGTTTTTGAAGTATAACGCAATAGCGTTGATGTCTGAACTTTGAACATACACACCCACATGTTACAGGCACAACACTCGGCACGGCAATATACAGGCGAGTTGGAGGCCCAAGTTGGGAACAGAAACCCGCGTAAACAGAAAATTTCAAGTTTATCTATTACAATGTAGCATAATTACTGGGCGGAAAATTTGGGGAGCTGAATTGCTGGGCGGAAATGTTGAATGAATGAGAAGGGAGTGATGACGAGACGACGAGAGACTCGATGACCAACGGAAACGCGGTATTTTCACGAATCACTTCGCAGCGAAAGATTGCAATCGTATCCATCACCAAGCTGTTCGATGAAGCGATTTCACTATTCAGAATATCCTTGTTGTTGAGCACGCTCATTATTCCCAGTAAATTTTGTTCAAACCGATTGATGACACATCATCATAATCATATTCATACCTCCATGTATATGTATTAAGTCACAGAGTGCGGTAAGCATTTACAGTTAACTTGGCGTGACTCTTCCACGATTTGCTGCTTTTTACACGATAATTATTCTCAATAACTAGAGAAAGCGGTTACTGTAAACAAAGCGAACATGCTGTAAGGATGTTTCCTTCTTGCTGAATTCAAACAACATCGCGTACAATGGCATTCGACTTTTGCTGCGTGGCTTGCCTCGCTATAATTGTCATAGTTTTCATTCGAATGACGTTGACGTTCTACAGTAGTCACACTTCGGTAACTACAGAGTATTGCCTTCAGCACACCTTCCTTTCACAGCCCATCACACCACATGCGTCCTTTTCCTTCACCTCAAACGTCCCGAGTGGATTCGGGTGGGTGTACAGTATCAGGCATCAGGCCGCCTCAAGTGAGAGAGTCAAGTTTGCGTGCGAGAATGGGAGGGATTGATGTGACGTGACGACGACGGGTCGAGGTCGAGGTCGAGGACCTCGACCAGGGCTGACGATTCAAGGGCAAATGCCCTTAATGCCCTGAACATTAAGGGTTGGGTTTGGGCCAGCTTCCAAATTTTAAGGGTTTGTTTTGAGGGCAGCCCGTCCCCGTAAAGTGCTGGTTGTGGGTCTAACCCGGATTTCAAGTGCAGATCCCTCGGCTAGCCCTTATTGTCCCATACTAACACATCCCTCCCTCCCATTCCCTCACCCGTCCCCCCACCTCCTCCCAGCCACTTCCCCCACTTTTCGGAAAATAGTGATAGCGCAAACCAGCTACTTAACGTATTTCTTGATGTGATTAGCATTGGGCTCCGAAAAAATGTAGGTTTTTCCTTAGCGAAAGTGCAAATAAGCTGGTAGCCCTGATTTCAAGTGCTAGGTTAGCTCTCAGCCCGTAAATTTCAGGGCAACTTTTGGGGCACCTCAGCCTCTCAAGTTCTGGCTCCAAACCAATCGACAGCCCTGACCTCGACTCGAGGTTGATGGTTTCGTGCGCAAAGACTGGCGCCATCAGCATTTTGGAAGAAAGGCTGACTGTGATGGCGCATTATTGGTCGATTGTACTGTCGGCATATTCCACGCTGGCAACGCATGTGGGATCTGCGGCGCATGCGGCATTCTTTAATATCTTCCGTACAACAGCTGGCTGTAGGCAATGATGCAGGCAGGACGTACAACACACGGCATCCTTGGCTGGAGGCGTCTGGTAACCACAGGTTTCGCAAGCACGCGGGACGGGCATTGTTGCCCAGCACGTGCGAAAAGTCTCAGCGTTGCCAAGTGTCAACTCTCCTGAGGCGAGATAGGATTCGCCAGCTGGCAGCAACGGGAATCCCCCTCAGCATCCCTCCCAAAGATCATTGGGCAGAGCATGCGCGCTCCAACGCGAAACCAGTTTCGCTGGGTCACGGGGTCCTCTCCTGCAGTCCGTTTTGATTTGCATATCACACAAATCACACATACTGGCTCACATACATCACACAATATCACACAGTGTATCTCCACCACACAACCGTCTCTACAAAACTATCTTCTGACTGAAATCCAGCTTGTTTCTCTATCTTCTGGAAGATTCAACTAGCTCATCCTTTCGGCGAACACTTTTCGGCTCAACTGTCGGCCATTCTCCTCGCTCCATAGTTACGTGTTGCACAACTAGGAAATGCAGCTTCTACCAAACAACCGTTCTCAACCACTTGTTAAAGCTGTTCAGTCCTACTGGTAGAAAGTCACCACACACGAGTTTTTCTTCGTCGACCATAGGCGAACAACCGAAGCGAAAATGACGTCTGCTCTTCTTGAATCGCCGCATGCCGCAAGCGTTCCATCGGCCTATTCCATTCGTCTGATGCTTGCGAATGCTCCCCTCTACAATCTTGCGCCGCGCAATTTTCCGAAGACGGCTCAATTGTCAGCGTTATCGTCACCTCCACACGCCGCGGGACGCGATAGCCGAGGAAATGGCTTTTTCAATACCTTCTCGGCAGCGGAGGGCGATCCTGCGACGGCAACGACAATGAAAACGCTCTGCACCGCGCCGCATGCTCCATCATACTTACTCTGGGACGCGTCGATAGATTGTCGCGGAAGAATCGACAAGAATCGACAAGATTCAGTGAATCATCATAATTATAGTGATGGTGTTGCTGACGCTCCCGCGGCGGCACACCGGCGAGCGACGGAGTGGGCGGGCTGCTTCTCGCAGGAAGAGTCACGCCAGCTCGAAGCCGCTAGACGGAGCTTCGCAGCCGGCCCTTTTCCGTTCGTGGCGTTCCATAATCGCGACGAGCCGCTAATACACGACACGTCACCAACAGCAGCACTTCCTGGTAGCACCCCTGCTTGTGGTAGCCAGCTGACATTCATTTCGCAAAGCGGCACACACTCACTTGCGCCGCCGGTGGCGTCGCCGTCGCCGTGCCGTCCCTTCGCGTGCGCGATCTGCGGCGCCAAATTCGCGTCGCTTCAAGCCTTGGGCGGCCACAAGTCGGCTCATCGCGACGGCGGCGCCGGCAAGGCGGCCACACTTCGCGCTTCGATGAGAATATGCAACGGCGGAAAGCGGCGGCGGGAATTATCTCCGGAGCCGCCACTTCTTGGACTCTATTCTCTCTATAAAGACGAGTCGCGCATGAGAAGCGTGACTGATTTTGGCGTTGGTGAATCGCCGCCGCAACAGCCTGCGTTTTTTGAGGCGACTCGGAATCAGCCGAGTAGCACGATGAACGCGTGCGCGGCGCGGCCGCCCAGGCTGACTCGGATTGACAGCTCCACGCGGTGCGGGAGCTCGGACACGAGGCACAGCGGTGGTAACCAGATCGACGGTAACCAAAACAGCAACCAGAGTGGTAACCAGAATGGCAGCAACCTGCGCAGTGGTAACCATAGCGGTGGTAAGCATAATCGGTCCTCAGACTCTGTGAGAGCTGCGATTCTGGCGAATATTCGTCAGGAGCTGGGTCGGCTGAAGCGGCAAAAGGTGCCCCACGTGGCAGCAGGTACAAACGCCGGGTCCACGTCATTGGATGAGTCTGATGCTGACGTGGCTGCTCGCTCAGGAGCCAGGGGTGCTTGCTCGGGAGCTTCAGATGCAGCCATGGCTGCCCGCGACGTGACACCTAATGTGACGAAGGAGAATCATGGGATGGAGAACGAGCAAGCGGCGACGCAGAATGTGAAGAATGTGAAGAATGAGAAGAATGAGAAGAATGAGAAGAATGTGAAGAATGTGAAGAATGAGAAGAATGTGAAGAATGTGAAGAATGTGAAGAATGTGAAGAATGAGAAGAATGAGAAGAATGAGAAGAAGACAGGGGAGTTTGGGAAAGAGGTTGAGGTAATGGAGTTGGACCTTTTTTGCTCCTCAGGGGCTGATACGGATGAGGAGAGTGGCAGCTCCGAGGGTTCTTCTGGAGGGTTACAATCACCGCTCTGTACTCCGCTGCACCCTCCTGCACCTGCGCCAGTGCTGGACCTTGCACTGCACCTCTGAGGATTTTCTACCAACCTACTGGTATGCGACTTACCATGAAGCTGCATACGGTAGGGTGGTGGTTTAACAGAAAGTTTGTGCTACAGGTCGATGGAAGGTTTGTTTGCTCATCTGGGCGACAAAATTTGATGGGAGGCATGGGTTGGGATGAGAGAAAGGCTTTTGCAGGCTGCAAAGCTGGAAACTCAAGGCTTTAGATTAGATTTTAGTAGCTGCGTTTGTTTGTGTTGGCTCGATCAGCGGGTTTTGGCTAGAACATGCTGTTGTAGCCTGCCTGGTTGTACTGTACCTCAGCAATTGTTTTCAGTTTCCAGTGGGGCATGGACACAGACAGAAGCCTTTGCCTAAATTTTCCATGGTAGGGAAAGAGAAACTGAGTTCTGACAGGCATGGGACACTTGAGCATGTGAGCTTAAACCCTTAGTGGTTCTACAAATAGCTTGTATAGTAACAGGCTCGGGGGAGAGGAAATTATGGCATGCGATGTGGTGATGGTGAAGTTCCACACCACAGCTTGAGTGCCGCCGCCCAAACCTGCTGAGGCTCATGCTGCTGAGGTGAGAACTTCACAAGAAAACGAAATAACCCATCTGCTGGTGGTGGTGCAGAAGAGAAGACTCCACATCACAGCTTGAGTGCCGCCGCCCGAATCTGCTGAGGCTCGTGCTGCGATGGCGCTTCCGCCCGCTGCTTCTTGTTGCCAGATGCTCTGATATCCTGAATGTGAGTGAAGACCTGTGGGGAGAGGGGGGGGGGGGGAAGGAGTGATGAAAAAGAACATAACTTGTCAAAACGATTCAAACCAGCTATTCCTGCCAGATGCTCTGATGCCCTGAATGTGCGTGAAGAGCTGTGGGGGTGGGGGGAAGAGGGAGGAGGGAGAATGTAACACTTGAGATCACACTCAAAGCACCTTTTGATGCCAGATGCTCTCATGTCCTGAACGTGCGTGAAGACCTGTGGGGGGGAGAGTGGGGAGAGGGGGTGAGGGAGGGAGGGATCTTGCTGCAGTTGAAATCAACTCAGCAGTTGAAATAAACTCAGAGCAGATCTTGCTGCTCGATGCTCTGATGTCCCGGATGTGCGTGAAGACCTGCGGGCGGAAGGGGGGAAAGGGTGAATGTAGCGCCTCAGATCTACACTCAAAGCACCTCACGCTGCCAGATGCTCGAGAGGTGTGGGAAGAATGCGTGGGGAAAAGCGGGGAAAACGCAAAAAGAAAGTAAAAGGCAGATGGACCGCATGGCAGGGCAGGACAGGCAGGAAGAGCGCGCCTGTCTGCCAATCAAGGAAATCCGATAGCCCGTGCTGATACGCAGGGAATGAATAGTATCAAGGCCATGCTGATCGGAACGGCCGTACCGTACCTTTGCTGAATTGGTGAAATCCGATAGCCCGTGCTTCTGCTGCCCTCTCTCCACCACCCGAATCTTGCGCCCACCACCGCCAGCTGCAGCGCCAGCACCACCAGCTGCACTTGACGCTGCCCCAGGGACTGCCGGTGCGCTCTTCTGGTCTTCGGCCTTCTCTCCTGCAGACGCACCAAGGAGATGAGGCAGTGTAGAGGGAAAGGAAAAAAAGTGTTGGGAGACGTAAATTATAAACGAAAGAGGACGCCAAGCAACGCCAATCGGAATAGTCCTTGTCGACTGCAAGAAGCAGCACCGACCACCCACCCACAGACCACCCACCCACAGACCACTCACCCTTCCACTTGCGCTTGAGCTTGCTGCGCAGCCGCTTCCGATCCTCCCGCTCCATCTCCCCCTCGCCCTTCACCATCCCCCGCGCACTCCCCCTCCTCCCTCCGCCCGCCCCCACGCCCTCCTCCCCTCCTGCAAACACCTCCTCTGGCGCGAGCATGCTTGCCGTTGACACTGCCACTGGCGCCACCTGGGAAGGGAGACGGGGGAAAGGGATTGGAAGAGAGTGAGGGGGAATATGACAGGGAGCAAGGGCCGCCCCGGCACCCTCGTCCCTGCCTGCATACACCTCCTCTGGCGCGGTTAGGCTCGCTGTTGACACCGCCACTGGCGCCACCCGGGGGAGGGGACGGGCGGGAAAAGGAGAGGAAGGGATTGGAAGTGAGAGCGGGTATCAGTGACTGGAGAGATGAGATGGGATGAGGAGCCAGTCCCCTCCCCCAGGTGGCAGGGAGGCCAGGACCGCCCCCTCACTCTCCTGTCGAGGTGAATTTTGAGTCGACCCAAAAGGACCGCCCCCACACTCTCCTGTCCTCCCTGCCTGCAAACACCTCCTCTATTGCCAGCCTGCTGGCTGTTGACACCGCCACTGGCGCCACCTGGGGGGACGAGGAGTGTCCAGGGGAGAGGGGATCGGAGAAAAAGTGGCCGGATCGAAAAGAGAGAGGAGGGATTGAAAAGGAGAGACGGGAAATGGAGATGGAGATTAGAGAGGTGGGATTAGAAAGAGGTGGAATCGATGACGGGGAGAAGACGTGTGACGAAAGGAGGCGGAATCATAAGGGGATACAGGAGGACTGAAGCCGCCATATTTTTGAGTGTAATTTCTGATTTTTTTTTAATTTTTTTTTTTAAATGAAAAAAGACTAATCCACCACACACACCACTCCAACAAACGGACGTACCTCTTCCATGGCAATGGCAGGCACGTTGGCTGTGACGTCAACGACATCCATGATCTGATGGGATGGGATGGGATGGGATGGGATGGGATGGGATGGGATGGGATGGGATGGGATGGGATGGGATGGGATGGGAGGGGATGGGAGCAAGCACAGGAGATATTCTATTTAGCGACACAGTCTGCTTTCAGTCGACTCAAAGTACACCTAGCGACACAGTGTGCTTCCAGTGAGCAGACAGAGACGAGCACAAGCACATACAATATTGTCACACCTCATAGCGCAGTACTACTGTCAAGCACATGAGGCAGTTGGGGGACAGGGAGGGGCATGTAGTGTGTGAGGGGCATGGGGCATGGGAGGGGTATGGGGGGGCGAGACTTACTGGCTTGGGAGCGAAGTGGAAGTGCGAGAGGGCATCCAGCTTGGTGCAGAGGTGCTTGAACATGCGGGCTGCCTGCAGGTTGAGCGGTATGGCAGAGAGGGGACAGAGAGGGGAGGAGGGGGAAAGGGTAATGGGGAAGTGGGAGAGGGCATCCAGCTTGTTGCACAGATGCTTGAACGTGCGAGCTGCCTGTAGGGGGTGATGTTGCAAAGAGGTTCAGAGCGGTTCGGAGAGGTAAAGAGGGCGGCAGTGTGAGCTGCTATGTTTGAGGCGTTACAAATGAGCTGCCCAATCTCTTCACCCTCCTCATCCCCCACCTTTTTTTTAGGTTGATTTTGAAAATTCTCAAAATCAACCTTGAAAAAAAATGTGTTTGAGGCGTTACGAATAAGAAGAGGTGGGGGGTGAGCAGCTGCCCAATCTCTTCACCCTTTTGAGAATTCTCAAACGCGATACCCTCCTCACCCCTCCCCCCACCTCTTCATTCCCCAACCTCCCTCACGTCGCTCCCACCCCGTCTCCCCCCCTCATCATCCCAGGGCCCCCCAGCACAGCACCTCGTGTTTGATCTGCTCTGTGGCGCTCATGCCCTCTTGGGCCTGACCAGCCGCTTTGAGGAACTGAGCCTCGTAAATCTCCGCCAGGCCTTGAGCACTCGGGTTGTCGTCCTGGCAGGCAGGGGCAAGAGGCAACACAGAGAGAGTGACGGGCAGACCATGTGTCAAGGGGTGGTGTCAGGGCGGCAAGGCAACACACAGGAAAGGGAGAGAGCCTTGAGGAACTGAGCCTTGTAAATCTCTGCTAGGTGTAGCGCGCTGGGGTTGTGGTCCTGGCAGGCAGGGCGGGGCAAGAGAGGGACAAACAGGACAAACGCTTTGAACATGAGAGGGTTGTCGTCCAAGGGCTGCAGTGCAGCCCTTGGATTGGAACATGAGTCAAGGTGATCCTTGGGATATTGGTTGGCGGAAAAGGCGGGGGAAGACTTGAAGACACAGGCGGTCAGAAATAGGGGCGTGGGGACCATGGTTCAGTTGAAGTGCGGTGGAAAAGGTGGGTGCGGAAAGAGGGGTGAAGGGGAACGGAAAGGGAGGGGGTGGACAGGGCGGGTCAACAGACATGTGGGTCCAAGACATATTTTGAGTCGACTCAAAAAAAGACATATTTTGAGTCGACTAAAAAAAAGACATATTTTGAGTCGATTCAACAACAGACATGTGGGTCCAAGACATATGGAGGTCAGGTGAGGGGGGGCAGTGGTGGAGGAACAAGCAGCAACAAGAACAGAACCAGGAGCAGCAGGAGCAGGAGTGGAAGCAGAAACAGAAGGAGCAGCAGGAGCAGGAGTAGAAGCAGAAACAGAAGGAGCAGCAGAAGAAGAGGCAGCACGGGCCACTCACCAGCTCCAATCTCCCCTTGACAGGTGTCGCTACGGGCTTGGCCTTCCGCTCCACGTCATCAAATTGTTGCTGACGTGGACAAGCACGGGGAAGGAGGCGGGACAAAAGGGGAGACGAGGATGGGTGGATGTGCAGCATAGCAGCAAGAAATACTGGTGCAGAACCCTTCGGGCCCCCCCTCCCACCCACCCACCCACCCACCCGCCCACCCACCCACCCACCCACACACACACAACTCACGTTGAGAATCCTCCTCTTGATGATCTCCTCAATCGTTTGAGTCACCTCCTCTGTAATCACGGGCGGCGGCCGGGCAGCGTGCTCAAAGTCCAGGTCAGCGGCCAGCGCACTGTTCTTCGGGCGGCTGCCAGCTGTCACCTCGCCGCGCATCGTCCAATGGCGCGCCTCCACGTGGAGGTTCTCCTGCTCCAGCTGGCGCATGCGCTTCCTCAGCCGCTCCAGGCGGATCTCGTACAGCGACTTAGGCTGTGGGGAAAAGGCACAGAGAAGAGATGACCAGGGAAGGAGGGTAGGAGGGCCGCACAGGAAAGGCCACACTCGGATGGGATGGGATGGGATGGGACTCTGAAGGTTCTCCTGCTCCAGCTGCCGCATGCGCTTCCTCAGCCGCTCCAGGCGGATTTCACAGGGTGACTTGGGCTGTGTGAGTGAATGGGGCAGAGCGGGGTAAGGGATTGGCGAGAGCAGGGGCGTATAATAAAAAAGCAGGGACGAGGGCTGCATACTCTAGAGTGAAACTGGTTTCAAGAGATCTCACTCTAGGGCTGTGTAAAGCAGCCCTACCTGCATGTCTTTAGTTGAATCACTAGGCTGTGAAAAGTAAAGCAGCACTATCAGCAGCCCCATTGTCCCCAACAACAACATCCCCTCTTACCCTTCCAACCCATTCTCTGAACTGAACGTACCTCGTCGTCCTCCTCCTCTCCACCCTCCTCCTCCTCATCCAACAACCCCTTCTTCCTTCTCCCCACCACTGCCTTCCCCTCCTCCCCTCCTTCCTCCCCTTCCTCCTCCTCCCCATCCTCCTCCTCATCCTCCCCCTGGTTTTCCTCCTCATCCTCCTCCCCCTCCCCCTCCCACTCCTCCACCTCAACATCTTCCACATCCTCGTCCTCCTCGCCCCTCATGGCCCTATCCGCCTCCAGGTGGCTCTCTGGCGCCTTCCTCCCAAAAAAGTCCTCGTATCTGGGAAGGATGACGAAAGGGAGAGAACAATGGGGCAGGGCAATGGGGAACGTGCAGCGCAAGGGAGATTAGGCACATGGGCAATCTCCCAAGGGCAAGGGCAAGCTAATCAGAAGCCTAATCTCCCAAGGGCAAGCTAATCAGAAGCCTAATCTCCCAAGGGCAAGCTAATCAGAAGCCTAATCTCCCAAGGGCAAGCTAATCAGAAGCCTAATCTCCCAAGGGCAAGCTAATCAGAAGCCTAATCTCCCAAGGGCAAGCTAATCAGAAGCCTAATCTCCCAAGGGCAAGCTAATCAGAAGCCTAATCTCCCAAGGGCAAGCTAATCAAAAGCCTAATCTCCCAAGGGCAAGCTAATCAGAAGCCTAATCTCCCAAGGGCAAGGGCAAGCTAATCAGAAGCCTAATCTCCCAAGGGCAAGCTAATCAGAAGCCTAATCTCCCAAGGGCGGGCTAATCAGAAGCCTAATCTCCCAAGGGCAAGCTAATCAGAAGCCTAATCTCCCAAGGGCAAGGGCATGATGGGTGGGAGACTAATCTCCGCCTCCTCGTCCGTTTCCTAATGAGAAGCCTAATCTCCTCCTCCCCCCTGAAAACACCCCCTGAAAACACCCCCTGAAAACACCCCCTGAAAACACCCCCTGAAAACACCCCCTGAAAACACCCCCTGAAAACACCCCCTGTGGAGCAGCATCAAGGTACACAGCATCAAGGTACAGAGAATCAAGGTACACAGCACAGCTCACCTGATCATGGAACCATCCAGCAATGCCTTCTTCTTCTGTGCCTTCCATATGTACACCCATGCTCACTCAAGGCTTCATTCCCCCTCCCCAAACTCACTTCGCCATGTAACAACAGCAGCAAGGCTCACAGCGCACCTGATCATGGAGCCATCCAGCAGTGCCGTCTTCTTCTGTGCCTTCCTTTACACCCATGCTCACTCAAGGCTCCATTCCCCCATGCTCACTCAAGGCTCCATTCCCCCATGCTCACTCAAGGCTCCATTCCCCCATGCTCACTCAAGGCTCCATTCCCCCATGCTCACTCAAGGCTCCATTCCCCCATGCTCACTCAAGGCTCCATTCCCCCATGCTCACTCAAGGCTCCATTCCCCCATGCTCACTCAAGGCTCCATTCCCCCATGCTCACTCAAGGCTCCATTCCCCCATGCTCACTCAAGGCTCCATTCCCCCATGCTCACTCAAGGCTCCATTCCCCCATGCTCACTCAAGGCTCCATTCCCCCATGCTCACTCAAGGCTCCATTCCCCCATGCTCACTCAAGGCTCCATTCCCCCATGCTCACTCAAGGCTCCATTCCCCCATGCTCACTCAAGGCTCCATTCCCCCATGCTCACTCAAGGCTCCATTCCCCCATGCTCACTCAAGGCTCCATTCCCCCCTGCTCACTCAAGGCTCCATTCCCCCATGCTCACTCAAGGCTCCATTCCCCCATGCTCACTCAAGGCTCCATTCCCCCATGCTCACTCAAGGCTCCATTCCCCCCTGCTCACTCAAGGCTCCATTCCCCCATGCTCACTCAAGGCTCCATTCCCCCATGCTCACTCAAGGCTCCATTCCCCCATGCTCACTCAAGGCTCCATTCCCCCCTGCTCACTCAAGGCTCCATTCCCCCATGCTCACTCAAGGCTCCATTCCCCCATGCTCACTCAAGGCTCCATTCCCCCATGCTCACTCAAGGCTCCATTCCCCCATGCTCACTCAAGGCTCCATTCCCCCCTGCTCACTCAAGGCTCCATTCCCCCATGCTCACTCAAGGCTCCATTCCCCCATGCTCACTCAAGGCTCCATTCCCCCATGCTCACTCAAGGCTCCATTCCCCCCTGCTCACTCAAGGCTCCATTCCCCCCTGCTCACTCAAGGCTCCATTCCCCCATGCTCACTCAAGGCTCCATTCCCCCATGCTCACTCAAGGCTCCATTCCCCCATGCTCACTCAAGGCTCCATTCCCCCCTGCTCACTCAAGGCTCCATTCCCCCCTGCTCACTCAAGGCTCCATTCCCCCATGCTCACTCAAGGCTCCATTCCCCCATGCTCACTCAAGGCTCCATTCCCCCATGCTCACTCAAGGCTCCATTCCCCCATGCTCACTCAAGGCTCCATTCCCCCATGCTCACTCAAGGCTCCATTCCCCCATGCTCACTCAAGGCTCCATTCCCCCCTGCTCACTCAAGGCTCCATTCCCCCCTGCTCACTCAAGGCTCCATTCCCCCATGCTCACTCAAGGCTCCATTCCCCCCTGCTCACTCAAGGCTCCATTCCCCCCTGCTCACTCAAGGCTCCATTCCCCCCTGCTCACTCAAGGCTCCATTCCCCCATGCTCACTCAAGGCTCCATTCCCCCATGCTCACTCAAGGCTCCATTCCCCCATGCTCACTCAAGGCTCCATTCCCCCATGCTCACTCAAGGCTCCATTCCCCCATGCTCACTCAAGGCTCCATTCCCCCATGCTCACTCAAGGCTCCATTCCCCCATGCTCACTCAAGGCTCCATTCCCCCATGCTCACTCAAGGCTCCATTCCCCCATGCTCACTCAAGGCTCCATTCCCCCATGCTCACTCAAGGCTCCATTCCCCCCTGCTCACTCAAGGCTCCATTCCCCCCTGCTCACTCAAGGCTCCATTCCCCCCTGCTCACTCAAGGCTCCATTCCCCCCTGCTCACTCAAGGCTCCATTCCCCCCTGCTCACTCAAGGCTCCATTCCCCCCTGCTCACTCAAGGCTCCATTCCCCCCTGCTCACTCAAGGCTCCATTCCCCCCTGCTCACTCAAGGCTCCATTCCCCCTGCTCACTCAAGGCTCCATTCCCCCCTGCTCACTCAAGGCTCCATTCCCCCCTGCTCACTCAAGGCTCCATTCCCCCCTGCTCACTCAAGGCTCCATTCCCCCCTGCTCACTCAAGGCTCCATTCCCCCCTGCTCACTCAAGGCTCCATTCCCCCCTGCTCACTCAAGGCTCCATTCCCCCCTGCTCACTCAAGGCTCCATTCCCCCCTGCTCACTCAAGGCTCCATTCCCCCATGCTCACTCAAGGCTCCATTCCCCCCTGCTCACTCAAGGCTCCATTCCCCCATGCTCACTCAAGGCTCCATTCCCCATGCTCACTCAAGGCTCCATTCCCCCATGCTCACTCAAGGCTCCATTCCCCCATGCTCACTCAAGGCTCCATTCCCCCATGCTCACTCAAGGCTCCATTCCCCCATGCTCACTCAAGGCTCCATTCCCCCCTGCTCACTCAAGGCTCCATTCCCCCATGCTCACTCAAGGCTCCATTCCCCCATGCTCACTCAAGGCTCCATTCCCCCTGCTCACTCAAGGCTCCATTCCCCCATGCTCACTCAAGGCTCCATTCCCCCATGCTCACTCAAGGCTCCATTCCCCCATGCTCACTCAAGGCTCCATTCCCCCATGCTCACTCAAGGCTCCATTCCCCCATGCTCACTCAAGGCTCCATTCCCCCCTGCTCACTCAAGGCTCCATTCCCCCCTGCTCACTCAAGGCTCCATTCCCCCCTGCTCACTCAAGGCTCCATTCCCCCTGCTCACTCAAGGCTCCATTCCCCCATGCTCACTCAAGGCTCCATTCCCCCATGCTCACTCAAGGCTCCATTCCCCCATGCTCACTCAAGGCTCCATTCCCCCATGCTCACTCAAGGCTCCATTCCCCCATGCTCACTCAAGGCTCCATTCCCCCATGCTCACTCAAGGCTCCATTCCCCCATGCTCACTCAAGGCTCCATTCCCCCCTGCTCACTCAAGGCTCCATTCCCCCCTGCTCACTCAAGGCTCCATTCCCCCATGCTCACTCAAGGCTCCATTCCCCCATGCTCACTCAAGGCTCCATTCCCCCATGCTCACTCAAGGCTCCATTCCCCCCTGCTCACTCAAGGCTCCATTCCCCCCTGCTCACTCAAGGCTCCATTCCCCCATGCTCACTCAAGGCTCCATTCCCCCTGCTCACTCAAGGCTCCATTCCCCCCTGCTCACTCAAGGCTCCATTCCCCCCTGCTCACTCAAGGCTCCATTCCCCCATGCTCACTCAAGGCTCCATTCCCCCATGCTCACTCAAGGCTCCATTCCCCCATGCTCACTCAAGGCTCCATTCCCCCATGCTCACTCAAGGCTCCATTCCCCCATGCTCACTCAAGGCTCCATTCCCCCATGCTCACTCAAGGCTCCATTCCCCCATGCTCACTCAAGGCTCCATTCCCCCATGCTCACTCAAGGCTCCATTCCCCCATGCTCACTCAAGGCTCCATTCCCCCATGCTCACTCAAGGCTCCATTCCCCCATGCTCACTCAAGGCTCCATTCCCCCATGCTCACTCAAGGCTCCATTCCCCCATGCTCACTCAAGGCTCCATTCCCCCCTGCTCACTCAAGGCTCCATTCCCCCCTGCTCACTCAAGGCTCCATTCCCCCCTGCTCACTCAAGGCTCCATTCCCCCCTGCTCACTCAAGGCTCCATTCCCCCATGCTCACTCAAGGCTCCATTCCCCCCTGCTCACTCAAGGCTCCATTCCCCCATGCTCACTCAAGGCTCCATTCCCCCATGCTCACTCAAGGCTCCATTCCCCCATGCTCACTCAAGGCTCCATTCCCCCATGCTCACTCAAGGCTCCATTCCCCCATGCTCACTCAAGGCTCCATTCCCCCATGCTCACTCAAGGCTCCATTCCCCCATGCTCACTCAAGGCTCCATTCCCCCATGCTCACTCAAGGCTCCATTCCCCCTGCTCACTCAAGGCTCCATTCCCCCATGCTCACTCAAGGCTCCATTCCCCCATGCTCACTCAAGGCTCCATTCCCCCATGCTCACTCAAGGCTCCATTCCCCCCTGCTCACTCAAGGCTCCATTCCCCCCTGCTCACTCAAGGCTCCATTCCCCCATGCTCACTCAAGGCTCCATTCCCCCCTGCTCACTCAAGGCTCCATTCCCCCATGCTCACTCAAGGCTCCATTCCCCCCTGCTCACTCAAGGCTCCATTCCCCCCTGCTCACTCAAGGCTCCATTCCCCCCTGCTCACTCAAGGCTCCATTCCCCCCTGCTCACTCAAGGCTCCATTCCCCCCTGCTCACTCAAGGCTCCATTCCCCCATGCTCACTCAAGGCTCCATTCCCCCATGCTCACTCAAGGCTCCATTCCCCCATGCTCACTCAAGGCTCCATTCCCCCATGCTCACTCAAGGCTCCATTCCCCCATGCTCACTCAAGGCTCCATTCCCCCATGCTCACTCAAGGCTCCATTCCCCCATGCTCACTCAAGGCTCCATTCCCCCATGCTCACTCAAGGCTCCATTCCCCCATGCTCACTCAAGGCTCCATTCCCCCCTGCTCACTCAAGGCTCCATTCCCCCCTGCTCACTCAAGGCTCCATTCCCCCCTGCTCACTCAAGGCTCCATTCCCCCATGCTCACTCAAGGCTCCATTCCCCCATGCTCACTCAAGGCTCCATTCCCCCATGCTCACTCAAGGCTCCATTCCCCCATGCTCACTCAAGGCTCCATTCCCCCATGCTCACTCAAGGCTCCATTCCCCCATGCTCACTCAAGGCTCCATTCCCCCATGCTCACTCAAGGCTCCATTCCCCCATGCTCACTCAAGGCTCCATTCCCCCATGCTCACTCAAGGCTCCATTCCCCCATGCTCACTCAAGGCTCCATTCCCCCATGCTCACTCAAGGCTCCATTCCCCCATGCTCACTCAAGGCTCCATTCCCCCATGCTCACTCAAGGCTCCATTCCCCCATGCTCACTCAAGGCTCCATTCCCCCATGCTCACTCAAGGCTCCATTCCCCCATGCTCACTCAAGGCTCCATTCCCCCATGCTCACTCAAGGCTCCATTCCCCCATGCTCACTCAAGGCTCCATTCCCCCATGCTCACTCAAGGCTCCATTCCCCCATGCTCACTCAAGGCTCCATTCCCCCATGCTCACTCAAGGCTCCATTCCCCCATGCTCACTCAAGGCTCCATTCCCCCATGCTCACTCAAGGCTCCATTCCCCCCTGCTCACTCAAGGCTCCATTCCCCCATGCTCACTCAAGGCTCCATTCCCCCCTGCTCACTCAAGGCTCCATTCCCCCATGCTCACTCAAGGCTCCATTCCCCCATGCTCACTCAAGGCTCCATTCCCCCATGCTCACTCAAGGCTCCATTCCCCCATGCTCACTCAAGGCTCCATTCCCCCATGCTCACTCAAGGCTCCATTCCCCCATGCTCACTCAAGGCTCCATTCCCCCATGCTCACTCAAGGCTCCATTCCCCCATGCTCACTCAAGGCTCCATTCCCCCATGCTCACTCAAGGCTCCATTCCCCCATGCTCACTCAAGGCTCCATTCCCCCATGCTCACTCAAGGCTCCATTCCCCCCTGCTCACTCAAGGCTCCATTCCCCCATGCTCACTCAAGGCTCCATTCCCCCCTGCTCACTCAAGGCTCCATTCCCCCATGCTCACTCAAGGCTCCATTCCCCCATGCTCACTCAAGGCTCCATTCCCCCCTGCTCACTCAAGGCTCCATTCCCCCCTGCTCACTCAAGGCTCCATTCCCCCATGCTCACTCAAGGCTCCATTCCCCCTGCTCACTCAAGGCTCCATTCCCCCCTGCTCACTCAAGGCTCCATTCCCCCATGCTCACTCAAGGCTCCATTCCCCCATGCTCACTCAAGGCTCCATTCCCCCATGCTCACTCAAGGCTCCATTCCCCCATGCTCACTCAAGGCTCCATTCCCCCCTGCTCACTCAAGGCTCCATTCCCCCATGCTCACTCAAGGCTCCATTCCCCCATGCTCACTCAAGGCTCCATTCCCCCATGCTCACTCAAGGCTCCATTCCCCCCTGCTCACTCAAGGCTCCATTCCCCCATGCTCACTCAAGGCTCCATTCCCCCATGCTCACTCAAGGCTCCATTCCCCCATGCTCACTCAAGGCTCCATTCCCCCATGCTCACTCAAGGCTCCATTCCCCCATGCTCACTCAAGGCTCCATTCCCCCATGCTCACTCAAGGCTCCATTCCCCCATGCTCACTCAAGGCTCCATTCCCCCTGCTCACTCAAGGCTCCATTCCCCCCTGCTCACTCAAGGCTCCATTCCCCCATGCTCACTCAAGGCTCCATTCCCCCTGCTCACTCAAGGCTCCATTCCCCCATGCTCACTCAAGGCTCCATTCCCCCATGCTCACTCAAGGCTCCATTCCCCCCTGCTCACTCAAGGCTCCATTCCCCCATGCTCACTCAAGGCTCCATTCCCCCATGCTCACTCAAGGCTCCATTCCCCCATGCTCACTCAAGGCTCCATTCCCCCATGCTCACTCAAGGCTCCATTCCCCCATGCTCACTCAAGGCTCCATTCCCCCTGCTCACTCAAGGCTCCATTCCCCCATGCTCACTCAAGGCTCCATTCCCCCTGCTCACTCAAGGCTCCATTCCCCCATGCTCACTCAAGGCTCCATTCCCCCATGCTCACTCAAGGCTCCATTCCCCCATGCTCACTCAAGGCTCCATTCCCCCATGCTCACTCAAGGCTCCATTCCCCCATGCTCACTCAAGGCTCCATTCCCCCATGCTCACTCAAGGCTCCATTCCCCCATGCTCACTCAAGGCTCCATTCCCCCCTGCTCACTCAAGGCTCCATTCCCCCCTGCTCACTCAAGGCTCCATTCCCCCCTGCTCACTCAAGGCTCCATTCCCCCTGCTCACTCAAGGCTCCATTCCCCCCTGCTCACTCAAGGCTCCATTCCCCCTGCTCACTCAAGGCTCCATTCCCCCCTGCTCACTCAAGGCTCCATTCCCCCATGCTCACTCAAGGCTCCATTCCCCCATGCTCACTCAAGGCTCCATTCCCCCATGCTCACTCAAGGCTCCATTCCCCCATGCTCACTCAAGGCTCCATTCCCCCATGCTCACTCAAGGCTCCATTCCCCCATGCTCACTCAAGGCTCCATTCCCCCATGCTCACTCAAGGCTCCATTCCCCCATGCTCACTCAAGGCTCCATTCCCCCATGCTCACTCAAGGCTCCATTCCCCCATGCTCACTCAAGGCTCCATTCCCCCATGCTCACTCAAGGCTCCATTCCCCCATGCTCACTCAAGGCTCCATTCCCCCATGCTCACTCAAGGCTCCATTCCCCCATGCTCACTCAAGGCTCCATTCCCCCATGCTCACTCAAGGCTCCATTCCCCCATGCTCACTCAAGGCTCCATTCCCCCATGCTCACTCAAGGCTCCATTCCCCCATGCTCACTCAAGGCTCCATTCCCCCATGCTCACTCAAGGCTCCATTCCCCCATGCTCACTCAAGGCTCCATTCCCCCATGCTCACTCAAGGCTCCATTCCCCCATGCTCACTCAAGGCTCCATTCCCCCATGCTCACTCAAGGCTCCATTCCCCCATGCTCACTCAAGGCTCCATTCCCCCATGCTCACTCAAGGCTCCATTCCCCCATGCTCACTCAAGGCTCCATTCCCCCATGCTCACTCAAGGCTCCATTCCCCCATGCTCACTCAAGGCTCCATTCCCCCATGCTCACTCAAGGCTCCATTCCCCCATGCTCACTCAAGGCTCCATTCCCCCATGCTCACTCAAGGCTCCATTCCCCCATGCTCACTCAAGGCTCCATTCCCCCATGCTCACTCAAGGCTCCATTCCCCCTGCTCACTCAAGGCTCCATTCCCCCATGCTCACTCAAGGCTCCATTCCCCCTGCTCACTCAAGGCTCCATTCCCCCTGCTCACTCAAGGCTCCATTCCCCCATGCTCACTCAAGGCTCCATTCCCCCATGCTCACTCAAGGCTCCATTCCCCCTGCTCACTCAAGGCTCCATTCCCCCATGCTCACTCAAGGCTCCATTCCCCCATGCTCACTCAAGGCTCCATTCCCCCATGCTCACTCAAGGCTCCATTCCCCCATGCTCACTCAAGGCTCCATTCCCCCATGCTCACTCAAGGCTCCATTCCCCCATGCTCACTCAAGGCTCCATTCCCCCATGCTCACTCAAGGCTCCATTCCCCCATGCTCACTCAAGGCTCCATTCCCCCATGCTCACTCAAGGCTCCATTCCCCCATGCTCACTCAAGGCTCCATTCCCCCATGCTCACTCAAGGCTCCATTCCCCCATGCTCACTCAAGGCTCCATTCCCCCATGCTCACTCAAGGCTCCATTCCCCCATGCTCACTCAAGGCTCCATTCCCCCATGCTCACTCAAGGCTCCATTCCCCCATGCTCACTCAAGGCTCCATTCCCCCTGCTCACTCAAGGCTCCATTCCCCCATGCTCACTCAAGGCTCCATTCCCCCATGCTCACTCAAGGCTCCATTCCCCCCTGCTCACTCAAGGCTCCATTCCCCCATGCTCACTCAAGGCTCCATTCCCCCATGCTCACTCAAGGCTCCATTCCCCCATGCTCACTCAAGGCTCCATTCCCCCATGCTCACTCAAGGCTCCATTCCCCCATGCTCACTCAAGGCTCCATTCCCCCATGCTCACTCAAGGCTCCATTCCCCCATGCTCACTCAAGGCTCCATTCCCCCATGCTCACTCAAGGCTCCATTCCCCCATGCTCACTCAAGGCTCCATTCCCCCATGCTCACTCAAGGCTCCATTCCCCCATGCTCACTCAAGGCTCCATTCCCCCATGCTCACTCAAGGCTCCATTCCCCCATGCTCACTCAAGGCTCCATTCCCCCATGCTCACTCAAGGCTCCATTCCCCCATGCTCACTCAAGGCTCCATTCCCCCATGCTCACTCAAGGCTCCATTCCCCCATGCTCACTCAAGGCTCCATTCCCCCATGCTCACTCAAGGCTCCATTCCCCCATGCTCACTCAAGGCTCCATTCCCCCATGCTCACTCAAGGCTCCATTCCCCCATGCTCACTCAAGGCTCCATTCCCCCTGCTCACTCAAGGCTCCATTCCCCCATGCTCACTCAAGGCTCCATTCCCCCATGCTCACTCAAGGCTCCATTCCCCCTGCTCACTCAAGGCTCCATTCCCCCATGCTCACTCAAGGCTCCATTCCCCCATGCTCACTCAAGGCTCCATTCCCCCATGCTCACTCAAGGCTCCATTCCCCCATGCTCACTCAAGGCTCCATTCCCCCATGCTCACTCAAGGCTCCATTCCCCCATGCTCACTCAAGGCTCCATTCCCCCATGCTCACTCAAGGCTCCATTCCCCCATGCTCACTCAAGGCTCCATTCCCCCATGCTCACTCAAGGCTCCATTCCCCCATGCTCACTCAAGGCTCCATTCCCCCATGCTCACTCAAGGCTCCATTCCCCCATGCTCACTCAAGGCTCCATTCCCCCATGCTCACTCAAGGCTCCATTCCCCCATGCTCACTCAAGGCTCCATTCCCCCATGCTCACTCAAGGCTCCATTCCCCCATGCTCACTCAAGGCTCCATTCCCCCATGCTCACTCAAGGCTCCATTCCCCCATGCTCACTCAAGGCTCCATTCCCCCATGCTCACTCAAGGCTCCATTCCCCCATGCTCACTCAAGGCTCCATTCCCCCATGCTCACTCAAGGCTCCATTCCCCCATGCTCACTCAAGGCTCCATTCCCCCATGCTCACTCAAGGCTCCATTCCCCCATGCTCACTCAAGGCTCCATTCCCCCATGCTCACTCAAGGCTCCATTCCCCCATGCTCACTCAAGGCTCCATTCCCCCATGCTCACTCAAGGCTCCATTCCCCCATGCTCACTCAAGGCTCCATTCCCCCATGCTCACTCAAGGCTCCATTCCCCCATGCTCACTCAAGGCTCCATTCCCCCATGCTCACTCAAGGCTCCATTCCCCCATGCTCACTCAAGGCTCCATTCCCCCATGCTCACTCAAGGCTCCATTCCCCCCTGCTCACTCAAGGCTCCATTCCCCCATGCTCACTCAAGGCTCCATTCCCCCATGCTCACTCAAGGCTCCATTCCCCCATGCTCACTCAAGGCTCCATTCCCCCATGCTCACTCAAGGCTCCATTCCCCCATGCTCACTCAAGGCTCCATTCCCCCATGCTCACTCAAGGCTCCATTCCCCCATGCTCACTCAAGGCTCCATTCCCCCATGCTCACTCAAGGCTCCATTCCCCCATGCTCACTCAAGGCTCCATTCCCCCATGCTCACTCAAGGCTCCATTCCCCCATGCTCACTCAAGGCTCCATTCCCCCATGCTCACTCAAGGCTCCATTCCCCCATGCTCACTCAAGGCTCCATTCCCCCATGCTCACTCAAGGCTCCATTCCCCCATGCTCACTCAAGGCTCCATTCCCCCATGCTCACTCAAGGCTCCATTCCCCCATGCTCACTCAAGGCTCCATTCCCCCATGCTCACTCAAGGCTCCATTCCCCCATGCTCACTCAAGGCTCCATTCCCCCATGCTCACTCAAGGCTCCATTCCCCCATGCTCACTCAAGGCTCCATTCCCCCATGCTCACTCAAGGCTCCATTCCCCCATGCTCACTCAAGGCTCCATTCCCCCATGCTCACTCAAGGCTCCATTCCCCCATGCTCACTCAAGGCTCCATTCCCCCATGCTCACTCAAGGCTCCATTCCCCCATGCTCACTCAAGGCTCCATTCCCCCATGCTCACTCAAGGCTCCATTCCCCCATGCTCACTCAAGGCTCCATTCCCCCATGCTCACTCAAGGCTCCATTCCCCCATGCTCACTCAAGGCTCCATTCCCCCATGCTCACTCAAGGCTCCATTCCCCCATGCTCACTCAAGGCTCCATTCCCCCATGCTCACTCAAGGCTCCATTCCCCCATGCTCACTCAAGGCTCCATTCCCCCATGCTCACTCAAGGCTCCATTCCCCCATGCTCACTCAAGGCTCCATTCCCCCATGCTCACTCAAGGCTCCATTCCCCCATGCTCACTCAAGGCTCCATTCCCCCATGCTCACTCAAGGCTCCATTCCCCCATGCTCACTCAAGGCTCCATTCCCCCATGCTCACTCAAGGCTCCATTCCCCCATGCTCACTCAAGGCTCCATTCCCCCATGCTCACTCAAGGCTCCATTCCCCCATGCTCACTCAAGGCTCCATTCCCCCATGCTCACTCAAGGCTCCATTCCCCCATGCTCACTCAAGGCTCCATTCCCCCATGCTCACTCAAGGCTCCATTCCCCCATGCTCACTCAAGGCTCCATTCCCCCATGCTCACTCAAGGCTCCATTCCCCCATGCTCACTCAAGGCTCCATTCCCCCATGCTCACTCAAGGCTCCATTCCCCCATGCTCACTCAAGGCTCCATTCCCCCATGCTCACTCAAGGCTCCATTCCCCCATGCTCACTCAAGGCTCCATTCCCCCATGCTCACTCAAGGCTCCATTCCCCCATGCTCACTCAAGGCTCCATTCCCCCATGCTCACTCAAGGCTCCATTCCCCCATGCTCACTCAAGGCTCCATTCCCCCATGCTCACTCAAGGCTCCATTCCCCCATGCTCACTCAAGGCTCCATTCCCCCATGCTCACTCAAGGCTCCATTCCCCCATGCTCACTCAAGGCTCCATTCCCCCTGCTCACTCAAGGCTCCATTCCCCCATGCTCACTCAAGGCTCCATTCCCCCATGCTCACTCAAGGCTCCATTCCCCCTGCTCACTCAAGGCTCCATTCCCCCCTGCTCACTCAAGGCTCCATTCCCCCATGCTCACTCAAGGCTCCATTCCCCCATGCTCACTCAAGGCTCCATTCCCCCATGCTCACTCAAGGCTCCATTCCCCCATGCTCACTCAAGGCTCCATTCCCCCCTGCTCACTCAAGGCTCCATTCCCCCATGCTCACTCAAGGCTCCATTCCCCCATGCTCACTCAAGGCTCCATTCCCCCATGCTCACTCAAGGCTCCATTCCCCCATGCTCACTCAAGGCTCCATTCCCCCATGCTCACTCAAGGCTCCATTCCCCCATGCTCACTCAAGGCTCCATTCCCCCATGCTCACTCAAGGCTCCATTCCCCCATGCTCACTCAAGGCTCCATTCCCCCATGCTCACTCAAGGCTCCATTCCCCCATGCTCACTCAAGGCTCCATTCCCCCATGCTCACTCAAGGCTCCATTCCCCCATGCTCACTCAAGGCTCCATTCCCCCATGCTCACTCAAGGCTCCATTCCCCCATGCTCACTCAAGGCTCCATTCCCCCTGCTCACTCAAGGCTCCATTCCCCCATGCTCACTCAAGGCTCCATTCCCCCCTGCTCACTCAAGGCTCCATTCCCCCTGCTCACTCAAGGCTCCATTCCCCCATGCTCACTCAAGGCTCCATTCCCCCATGCTCACTCAAGGCTCCATTCCCCCATGCTCACTCAAGGCTCCATTCCCCCATGCTCACTCAAGGCTCCATTCCCCCATGCTCACTCAAGGCTCCATTCCCCCATGCTCACTCAAGGCTCCATTCCCCCATGCTCACTCAAGGCTCCATTCCCCCATGCTCACTCAAGGCTCCATTCCCCCATGCTCACTCAAGGCTCCATTCCCCCATGCTCACTCAAGGCTCCATTCCCCCATGCTCACTCAAGGCTCCATTCCCCCATGCTCACTCAAGGCTCCATTCCCCCATGCTCACTCAAGGCTCCATTCCCCCATGCTCACTCAAGGCTCCATTCCCCCATGCTCACTCAAGGCTCCATTCCCCCATGCTCACTCAAGGCTCCATTCCCCCATGCTCACTCAAGGCTCCATTCCCCCATGCTCACTCAAGGCTCCATTCCCCCATGCTCACTCAAGGCTCCATTCCCCCATGCTCACTCAAGGCTCCATTCCCCCATGCTCACTCAAGGCTCCATTCCCCCATGCTCACTCAAGGCTCCATTCCCCCATGCTCACTCAAGGCTCCATTCCCCCATGCTCACTCAAGGCTCCATTCCCCCATGCTCACTCAAGGCTCCATTCCCCCATGCTCACTCAAGGCTCCATTCCCCCATGCTCACTCAAGGCTCCATTCCCCCATGCTCACTCAAGGCTCCATTCCCCCATGCTCACTCAAGGCTCCATTCCCCCATGCTCACTCAAGGCTCCATTCCCCCATGCTCACTCAAGGCTCCATTCCCCCATGCTCACTCAAGGCTCCATTCCCCCATGCTCACTCAAGGCTCCATTCCCCCATGCTCACTCAAGGCTCCATTCCCCCATGCTCACTCAAGGCTCCATTCCCCCATGCTCACTCAAGGCTCCATTCCCCCATGCTCACTCAAGGCTCCATTCCCCCATGCTCACTCAAGGCTCCATTCCCCCATGCTCACTCAAGGCTCCATTCCCCCATGCTCACTCAAGGCTCCATTCCCCCATGCTCACTCAAGGCTCCATTCCCCCATGCTCACTCAAGGCTCCATTCCCCCATGCTCACTCAAGGCTCCATTCCCCCATGCTCACTCAAGGCTCCATTCCCCCATGCTCACTCAAGGCTCCATTCCCCCATGCTCACTCAAGGCTCCATTCCCCCATGCTCACTCAAGGCTCCATTCCCCCATGCTCACTCAAGGCTCCATTCCCCCATGCTCACTCAAGGCTCCATTCCCCCATGCTCACTCAAGGCTCCATTCCCCCATGCTCACTCAAGGCTCCATTCCCCCATGCTCACTCAAGGCTCCATTCCCCCATGCTCACTCAAGGCTCCATTCCCCCATGCTCACTCAAGGCTCCATTCCCCCATGCTCACTCAAGGCTCCATTCCCCCATGCTCACTCAAGGCTCCATTCCCCCATGCTCACTCAAGGCTCCATTCCCCCATGCTCACTCAAGGCTCCATTCCCCCATGCTCACTCAAGGCTCCATTCCCCCATGCTCACTCAAGGCTCCATTCCCCCATGCTCACTCAAGGCTCCATTCCCCCATGCTCACTCAAGGCTCCATTCCCCCATGCTCACTCAAGGCTCCATTCCCCCATGCTCACTCAAGGCTCCATTCCCCCATGCTCACTCAAGGCTCCATTCCCCCATGCTCACTCAAGGCTCCATTCCCCCATGCTCACTCAAGGCTCCATTCCCCCATGCTCACTCAAGGCTCCATTCCCCCTGCTCACTCAAGGCTCCATTCCCCCTGCTCACTCAAGGCTCCATTCCCCCATGCTCACTCAAGGCTCCATTCCCCCCTGCTCACTCAAGGCTCCATTCCCCCATGCTCACTCAAGGCTCCATTCCCCCTGCTCACTCAAGGCTCCATTCCCCCATGCTCACTCAAGGCTCCATTCCCCCATGCTCACTCAAGGCTCCATTCCCCCATGCTCACTCAAGGCTCCATTCCCCCATGCTCACTCAAGGCTCCATTCCCCCATGCTCACTCAAGGCTCCATTCCCCCATGCTCACTCAAGGCTCCATTCCCCCATGCTCACTCAAGGCTCCATTCCCCCATGCTCACTCAAGGCTCCATTCCCCCTGCTCACTCAAGGCTCCATTCCCCCATGCTCACTCAAGGCTCCATTCCCCCATGCTCACTCAAGGCTCCATTCCCCCATGCTCACTCAAGGCTCCATTCCCCCATGCTCACTCAAGGCTCCATTCCCCCATGCTCACTCAAGGCTCCATTCCCCCATGCTCACTCAAGGCTCCATTCCCCCATGCTCACTCAAGGCTCCATTCCCCCATGCTCACTCAAGGCTCCATTCCCCCATGCTCACTCAAGGCTCCATTCCCCCATGCTCACTCAAGGCTCCATTCCCCCATGCTCACTCAAGGCTCCATTCCCCCATGCTCACTCAAGGCTCCATTCCCCCATGCTCACTCAAGGCTCCATTCCCCCATGCTCACTCAAGGCTCCATTCCCCATGCTCACTCAAGGCTCCATTCCCCCATGCTCACTCAAGGCTCCATTCCCCCATGCTCACTCAAGGCTCCATTCCCCCATGCTCACTCAAGGCTCCATTCCCCCATGCTCACTCAAGGCTCCATTCCCCCATGCTCACTCAAGGCTCCATTCCCCCATGCTCACTCAAGGCTCCATTCCCCCATGCTCACTCAAGGCTCCATTCCCCCATGCTCACTCAAGGCTCCATTCCCCCATGCTCACTCAAGGCTCCATTCCCCCATGCTCACTCAAGGCTCCATTCCCCCATGCTCACTCAAGGCTCCATTCCCCCATGCTCACTCAAGGCTCCATTCCCCCATGCTCACTCAAGGCTCCATTCCCCCATGCTCACTCAAGGCTCCATTCCCCCATGCTCACTCAAGGCTCCATTCCCCCATGCTCACTCAAGGCTCCATTCCCCCATGCTCACTCAAGGCTCCATTCCCCCATGCTCACTCAAGGCTCCATTCCCCCATGCTCACTCAAGGCTCCATTCCCCCATGCTCACTCAAGGCTCCATTCCCCCATGCTCACTCAAGGCTCCATTCCCCCATGCTCACTCAAGGCTCCATTCCCCCATGCTCACTCAAGGCTCCATTCCCCCATGCTCACTCAAGGCTCCATTCCCCCATGCTCACTCAAGGCTCCATTCCCCCATGCTCACTCAAGGCTCCATTCCCCCCTGCTCACTCAAGGCTCCATTCCCCCATGCTCACTCAAGGCTCCATTCCCCCATGCTCACTCAAGGCTCCATTCCCCCATGCTCACTCAAGGCTCCATTCCCCCATGCTCACTCAAGGCTCCATTCCCCCATGCTCACTCAAGGCTCCATTCCCCCATGCTCACTCAAGGCTCCATTCCCCCATGCTCACTCAAGGCTCCATTCCCCCATGCTCACTCAAGGCTCCATTCCCCCATGCTCACTCAAGGCTCCATTCCCCCATGCTCACTCAAGGCTCCATTCCCCCATGCTCACTCAAGGCTCCATTCCCCCATGCTCACTCAAGGCTCCATTCCCCCATGCTCACTCAAGGCTCCATTCCCCCATGCTCACTCAAGGCTCCATTCCCCCATGCTCACTCAAGGCTCCATTCCCCCATGCTCACTCAAGGCTCCATTCCCCCATGCTCACTCAAGGCTCCATTCCCCCATGCTCACTCAAGGCTCCATTCCCCCATGCTCACTCAAGGCTCCATTCCCCCATGCTCACTCAAGGCTCCATTCCCCCATGCTCACTCAAGGCTCCATTCCCCCTGCTCACTCAAGGCTCCATTCCCCCATGCTCACTCAAGGCTCCATTCCCCCATGCTCACTCAAGGCTCCATTCCCCCATGCTCACTCAAGGCTCCATTCCCCCATGCTCACTCAAGGCTCCATTCCCCCATGCTCACTCAAGGCTCCATTCCCCCATGCTCACTCAAGGCTCCATTCCCCCATGCTCACTCAAGGCTCCATTCCCCCCTGCTCACTCAAGGCTCCATTCCCCCATGCTCACTCAAGGCTCCATTCCCCCATGCTCACTCAAGGCTCCATTCCCCCATGCTCACTCAAGGCTCCATTCCCCCATGCTCACTCAAGGCTCCATTCCCCCATGCTCACTCAAGGCTCCATTCCCCCATGCTCACTCAAGGCTCCATTCCCCCATGCTCACTCAAGGCTCCATTCCCCCATGCTCACTCAAGGCTCCATTCCCCCATGCTCACTCAAGGCTCCATTCCCCCATGCTCACTCAAGGCTCCATTCCCCCATGCTCACTCAAGGCTCCATTCCCCCATGCTCACTCAAGGCTCCATTCCCCCATGCTCACTCAAGGCTCCATTCCCCCATGCTCACTCAAGGCTCCATTCCCCCATGCTCACTCAAGGCTCCATTCCCCCATGCTCACTCAAGGCTCCATTCCCCCATGCTCACTCAAGGCTCCATTCCCCCATGCTCACTCAAGGCTCCATTCCCCCATGCTCACTCAAGGCTCCATTCCCCCATGCTCACTCAAGGCTCCATTCCCCCATGCTCACTCAAGGCTCCATTCCCCCTGCTCACTCAAGGCTCCATTCCCCCTGCTCACTCAAGGCTCCATTCCCCCATGCTCACTCAAGGCTCCATTCCCCCATGCTCACTCAAGGCTCCATTCCCCCATGCTCACTCAAGGCTCCATTCCCCCATGCTCACTCAAGGCTCCATTCCCCCATGCTCACTCAAGGCTCCATTCCCCCATGCTCACTCAAGGCTCCATTCCCCCATGCTCACTCAAGGCTCCATTCCCCCATGCTCACTCAAGGCTCCATTCCCCCATGCTCACTCAAGGCTCCATTCCCCCATGCTCACTCAAGGCTCCATTCCCCCATGCTCACTCAAGGCTCCATTCCCCCATGCTCACTCAAGGCTCCATTCCCCCTGCTCACTCAAGGCTCCATTCCCCCATGCTCACTCAAGGCTCCATTCCCCCATGCTCACTCAAGGCTCCATTCCCCATGCTCACTCAAGGCTCCATTCCCCCATGCTCACTCAAGGCTCCATTCCCCCATGCTCACTCAAGGCTCCATTCCCCCATGCTCACTCAAGGCTCCATTCCCCCATGCTCACTCAAGGCTCCATTCCCCCATGCTCACTCAAGGCTCCATTCCCCCATGCTCACTCAAGGCTCCATTCCCCCATGCTCACTCAAGGCTCCATTCCCCCATGCTCACTCAAGGCTCCATTCCCCCATGCTCACTCAAGGCTCCATTCCCCCATGCTCACTCAAGGCTCCATTCCCCCATGCTCACTCAAGGCTCCATTCCCCATGCTCACTCAAGGCTCCATTCCCCCATGCTCACTCAAGGCTCCATTCCCCCTGCTCACTCAAGGCTCCATTCCCCCATGCTCACTCAAGGCTCCATTCCCCCATGCTCACTCAAGGCTCCATTCCCCCATGCTCACTCAAGGCTCCATTCCCCCATGCTCACTCAAGGCTCCATTCCCCCATGCTCACTCAAGGCTCCATTCCCCCATGCTCACTCAAGGCTCCATTCCCCCATGCTCACTCAAGGCTCCATTCCCCCATGCTCACTCAAGGCTCCATTCCCCCATGCTCACTCAAGGCTCCATTCCCCCATGCTCACTCAAGGCTCCATTCCCCCATGCTCACTCAAGGCTCCATTCCCCCATGCTCACTCAAGGCTCCATTCCCCCATGCTCACTCAAGGCTCCATTCCCCCATGCTCACTCAAGGCTCCATTCCCCCATGCTCACTCAAGGCTCCATTCCCCCATGCTCACTCAAGGCTCCATTCCCCCATGCTCACTCAAGGCTCCATTCCCCCATGCTCACTCAAGGCTCCATTCCCCCATGCTCACTCAAGGCTCCATTCCCCCATGCTCACTCAAGGCTCCATTCCCCCATGCTCACTCAAGGCTCCATTCCCCCATGCTCACTCAAGGCTCCATTCCCCCATGCTCACTCAAGGCTCCATTCCCCCATGCTCACTCAAGGCTCCATTCCCCCATGCTCACTCAAGGCTCCATTCCCCCATGCTCACTCAAGGCTCCATTCCCCCATGCTCACTCAAGGCTCCATTCCCCCATGCTCACTCAAGGCTCCATTCCCCCATGCTCACTCAAGGCTCCATTCCCCCATGCTCACTCAAGGCTCCATTCCCCCATGCTCACTCAAGGCTCCATTCCCCCATGCTCACTCAAGGCTCCATTCCCCCATGCTCACTCAAGGCTCCATTCCCCCATGCTCACTCAAGGCTCCATTCCCCCATGCTCACTCAAGGCTCCATTCCCCCATGCTCACTCAAGGCTCCATTCCCCCATGCTCACTCAAGGCTCCATTCCCCCATGCTCACTCAAGGCTCCATTCCCCCATGCTCACTCAAGGCTCCATTCCCCCATGCTCACTCAAGGCTCCATTCCCCCATGCTCACTCAAGGCTCCATTCCCCCATGCTCACTCAAGGCTCCATTCCCCCATGCTCACTCAAGGCTCCATTCCCCCATGCTCACTCAAGGCTCCATTCCCCCATGCTCACTCAAGGCTCCATTCCCCCATGCTCACTCAAGGCTCCATTCCCCCATGCTCACTCAAGGCTCCATTCCCCCTGCTCACTCAAGGCTCCATTCCCCCCTGCTCACTCAAGGCTCCATTCCCCCATGCTCACTCAAGGCTCCATTCCCCCATGCTCACTCAAGGCTCCATTCCCCCATGCTCACTCAAGGCTCCATTCCCCCATGCTCACTCAAGGCTCCATTCCCCCATGCTCACTCAAGGCTCCATTCCCCCATGCTCACTCAAGGCTCCATTCCCCCATGCTCACTCAAGGCTCCATTCCCCCATGCTCACTCAAGGCTCCATTCCCCCATGCTCACTCAAGGCTCCATTCCCCCATGCTCACTCAAGGCTCCATTCCCCCATGCTCACTCAAGGCTCCATTCCCCCATGCTCACTCAAGGCTCCATTCCCCCATGCTCACTCAAGGCTCCATTCCCCATGCTCACTCAAGGCTCCATTCCCCCATGCTCACTCAAGGCTCCATTCCCCATGCTCACTCAAGGCTCCATTCCCCCATGCTCACTCAAGGCTCCATTCCCCCATGCTCACTCAAGGCTCCATTCCCCCATGCTCACTCAAGGCTCCATTCCCCCTGCTCACTCAAGGCTCCATTCCCCCCTGCTCACTCAAGGCTCCATTCCCCCATGCTCACTCAAGGCTCCATTCCCCCATGCTCACTCAAGGCTCCATTCCCCCATGCTCACTCAAGGCTCCATTCCCCCATGCTCACTCAAGGCTCCATTCCCCCATGCTCACTCAAGGCTCCATTCCCCCATGCTCACTCAAGGCTCCATTCCCCCATGCTCACTCAAGGCTCCATTCCCCCATGCTCACTCAAGGCTCCATTCCCCCCTGCTCACTCAAGGCTCCATTCCCCCTGCTCACTCAAGGCTCCATTCCCCCATGCTCACTCAAGGCTCCATTCCCCCATGCTCACTCAAGGCTCCATTCCCCCATGCTCACTCAAGGCTCCATTCCCCCATGCTCACTCAAGGCTCCATTCCCCCATGCTCACTCAAGGCTCCATTCCCCCCTGCTCACTCAAGGCTCCATTCCCCCTGCTCACTCAAGGCTCCATTCCCCCATGCTCACTCAAGGCTCCATTCCCCCATGCTCACTCAAGGCTCCATTCCCCCATGCTCACTCAAGGCTCCATTCCCCCTGCTCACTCAAGGCTCCATTCCCCCCTGCTCACTCAAGGCTCCATTCCCCCATGCTCACTCAAGGCTCCATTCCCCCTGCTCACTCAAGGCTCCATTCCCCCTGCTCACTCAAGGCTCCATTCCCCCCTGCTCACTCAAGGCTCCATTCCCCCTGCTCACTCAAGGCTCCATTCCCCCCTGCTCACTCAAGGCTCCATTCCCCCATGCTCACTCAAGGCTCCATTCCCCCTGCTCACTCAAGGCTCCATTCCCCCATGCTCACTCAAGGCTCCATTCCCCCATGCTCACTCAAGGCTCCATTCCCCCATGCTCACTCAAGGCTCCATTCCCCCATGCTCACTCAAGGCTCCATTCCCCCATGCTCACTCAAGGCTCCATTCCCCCATGCTCACTCAAGGCTCCATTCCCCCATGCTCACTCAAGGCTCCATTCCCCCATGCTCACTCAAGGCTCCATTCCCCCATGCTCACTCAAGGCTCCATTCCCCCATGCTCACTCAAGGCTCCATTCCCCCATGCTCACTCAAGGCTCCATTCCCCCATGCTCACTCAAGGCTCCATTCCCCCATGCTCACTCAAGGCTCCATTCCCCCATGCTCACTCAAGGCTCCATTCCCCCATGCTCACTCAAGGCTCCATTCCCCCATGCTCACTCAAGGCTCCATTCCCCCATGCTCACTCAAGGCTCCATTCCCCCATGCTCACTCAAGGCTCCATTCCCCCATGCTCACTCAAGGCTCCATTCCCCCATGCTCACTCAAGGCTCCATTCCCCCATGCTCACTCAAGGCTCCATTCCCCCATGCTCACTCAAGGCTCCATTCCCCCATGCTCACTCAAGGCTCCATTCCCCCATGCTCACTCAAGGCTCCATTCCCCCATGCTCACTCAAGGCTCCATTCCCCCATGCTCACTCAAGGCTCCATTCCCCCATGCTCACTCAAGGCTCCATTCCCCCATGCTCACTCAAGGCTCCATTCCCCCATGCTCACTCAAGGCTCCATTCCCCCATGCTCACTCAAGGCTCCATTCCCCCATGCTCACTCAAGGCTCCATTCCCCCATGCTCACTCAAGGCTCCATTCCCCCATGCTCACTCAAGGCTCCATTCCCCCATGCTCACTCAAGGCTCCATTCCCCATGCTCACTCAAGGCTCCATTCCCCCATGCTCACTCAAGGCTCCATTCCCCCATGCTCACTCAAGGCTCCATTCCCCCATGCTCACTCAAGGCTCCATTCCCCCATGCTCACTCAAGGCTCCATTCCCCCATGCTCACTCAAGGCTCCATTCCCCCATGCTCACTCAAGGCTCCATTCCCCCATGCTCACTCAAGGCTCCATTCCCCCATGCTCACTCAAGGCTCCATTCCCCCATGCTCACTCAAGGCTCCATTCCCCCATGCTCACTCAAGGCTCCATTCCCCCATGCTCACTCAAGGCTCCATTCCCCCATGCTCACTCAAGGCTCCATTCCCCCATGCTCACTCAAGGCTCCATTCCCCCATGCTCACTCAAGGCTCCATTCCCCCTGCTCACTCAAGGCTCCATTCCCCCATGCTCACTCAAGGCTCCATTCCCCCATGCTCACTCAAGGCTCCATTCCCCCTGCTCACTCAAGGCTCCATTCCCCCATGCTCACTCAAGGCTCCATTCCCCCATGCTCACTCAAGGCTCCATTCCCCCATGCTCACTCAAGGCTCCATTCCCCCATGCTCACTCAAGGCTCCATTCCCCCATGCTCACTCAAGGCTCCATTCCCCCATGCTCACTCAAGGCTCCATTCCCCCATGCTCACTCAAGGCTCCATTCCCCCATGCTCACTCAAGGCTCCATTCCCCCATGCTCACTCAAGGCTCCATTCCCCCATGCTCACTCAAGGCTCCATTCCCCCATGCTCACTCAAGGCTCCATTCCCCCATGCTCACTCAAGGCTCCATTCCCCCATGCTCACTCAAGGCTCCATTCCCCCATGCTCACTCAAGGCTCCATTCCCCCATGCTCACTCAAGGCTCCATTCCCCCATGCTCACTCAAGGCTCCATTCCCCCATGCTCACTCAAGGCTCCATTCCCCCATGCTCACTCAAGGCTCCATTCCCCCATGCTCACTCAAGGCTCCATTCCCCCATGCTCACTCAAGGCTCCATTCCCCCATGCTCACTCAAGGCTCCATTCCCCCATGCTCACTCAAGGCTCCATTCCCCCATGCTCACTCAAGGCTCCATTCCCCCATGCTCACTCAAGGCTCCATTCCCCCATGCTCACTCAAGGCTCCATTCCCCCATGCTCACTCAAGGCTCCATTCCCCCATGCTCACTCAAGGCTCCATTCCCCCATGCTCACTCAAGGCTCCATTCCCCCATGCTCACTCAAGGCTCCATTCCCCCATGCTCACTCAAGGCTCCATTCCCCCATGCTCACTCAAGGCTCCATTCCCCCATGCTCACTCAAGGCTCCATTCCCCCATGCTCACTCAAGGCTCCATTCCCCCATGCTCACTCAAGGCTCCATTCCCCCATGCTCACTCAAGGCTCCATTCCCCCATGCTCACTCAAGGCTCCATTCCCCCATGCTCACTCAAGGCTCCATTCCCCCATGCTCACTCAAGGCTCCATTCCCCCATGCTCACTCAAGGCTCCATTCCCCCATGCTCACTCAAGGCTCCATTCCCCCATGCTCACTCAAGGCTCCATTCCCCCATGCTCACTCAAGGCTCCATTCCCCCATGCTCACTCAAGGCTCCATTCCCCCATGCTCACTCAAGGCTCCATTCCCCCATGCTCACTCAAGGCTCCATTCCCCCATGCTCACTCAAGGCTCCATTCCCCCATGCTCACTCAAGGCTCCATTCCCCCATGCTCACTCAAGGCTCCATTCCCCCTGCTCACTCAAGGCTCCATTCCCCCATGCTCACTCAAGGCTCCATTCCCCCATGCTCACTCAAGGCTCCATTCCCCCATGCTCACTCAAGGCTCCATTCCCCCATGCTCACTCAAGGCTCCATTCCCCCATGCTCACTCAAGGCTCCATTCCCCCATGCTCACTCAAGGCTCCATTCCCCCATGCTCACTCAAGGCTCCATTCCCCCATGCTCACTCAAGGCTCCATTCCCCCTGCTCACTCAAGGCTCCATTCCCCCATGCTCACTCAAGGCTCCATTCCCCCATGCTCACTCAAGGCTCCATTCCCCCATGCTCACTCAAGGCTCCATTCCCCCTGCTCACTCAAGGCTCCATTCCCCCTGCTCACTCAAGGCTCCATTCCCCCATGCTCACTCAAGGCTCCATTCCCCCATGCTCACTCAAGGCTCCATTCCCCCATGCTCACTCAAGGCTCCATTCCCCCATGCTCACTCAAGGCTCCATTCCCCCATGCTCACTCAAGGCTCCATTCCCCCATGCTCACTCAAGGCTCCATTCCCCCATGCTCACTCAAGGCTCCATTCCCCCATGCTCACTCAAGGCTCCATTCCCCCATGCTCACTCAAGGCTCCATTCCCCCATGCTCACTCAAGGCTCCATTCCCCCATGCTCACTCAAGGCTCCATTCCCCCATGCTCACTCAAGGCTCCATTCCCCCATGCTCACTCAAGGCTCCATTCCCCCATGCTCACTCAAGGCTCCATTCCCCCATGCTCACTCAAGGCTCCATTCCCCCATGCTCACTCAAGGCTCCATTCCCCCATGCTCACTCAAGGCTCCATTCCCCCATGCTCACTCAAGGCTCCATTCCCCCATGCTCACTCAAGGCTCCATTCCCCCATGCTCACTCAAGGCTCCATTCCCCCATGCTCACTCAAGGCTCCATTCCCCCATGCTCACTCAAGGCTCCATTCCCCCATGCTCACTCAAGGCTCCATTCCCCCATGCTCACTCAAGGCTCCATTCCCCCATGCTCACTCAAGGCTCCATTCCCCCATGCTCACTCAAGGCTCCATTCCCCCATGCTCACTCAAGGCTCCATTCCCCCATGCTCACTCAAGGCTCCATTCCCCCATGCTCACTCAAGGCTCCATTCCCCCATGCTCACTCAAGGCTCCATTCCCCCATGCTCACTCAAGGCTCCATTCCCCCATGCTCACTCAAGGCTCCATTCCCCCATGCTCACTCAAGGCTCCATTCCCCCATGCTCACTCAAGGCTCCATTCCCCCATGCTCACTCAAGGCTCCATTCCCCCATGCTCACTCAAGGCTCCATTCCCCCATGCTCACTCAAGGCTCCATTCCCCCATGCTCACTCAAGGCTCCATTCCCCCATGCTCACTCAAGGCTCCATTCCCCCATGCTCACTCAAGGCTCCATTCCCCCATGCTCACTCAAGGCTCCATTCCCCCATGCTCACTCAAGGCTCCATTCCCCCATGCTCACTCAAGGCTCCATTCCCCCATGCTCACTCAAGGCTCCATTCCCCCCTGCTCACTCAAGGCTCCATTCCCCCCTGCTCACTCAAGGCTCCATTCCCCCATGCTCACTCAAGGCTCCATTCCCCCATGCTCACTCAAGGCTCCATTCCCCCATGCTCACTCAAGGCTCCATTCCCCCATGCTCACTCAAGGCTCCATTCCCCCATGCTCACTCAAGGCTCCATTCCCCCATGCTCACTCAAGGCTCCATTCCCCCATGCTCACTCAAGGCTCCATTCCCCCATGCTCACTCAAGGCTCCATTCCCCCCTGCTCACTCAAGGCTCCATTCCCCCATGCTCACTCAAGGCTCCATTCCCCCATGCTCACTCAAGGCTCCATTCCCCCATGCTCACTCAAGGCTCCATTCCCCCATGCTCACTCAAGGCTCCATTCCCCCATGCTCACTCAAGGCTCCATTCCCCCATGCTCACTCAAGGCTCCATTCCCCCATGCTCACTCAAGGCTCCATTCCCCCATGCTCACTCAAGGCTCCATTCCCCCATGCTCACTCAAGGCTCCATTCCCCCATGCTCACTCAAGGCTCCATTCCCCCATGCTCACTCAAGGCTCCATTCCCCCATGCTCACTCAAGGCTCCATTCCCCCATGCTCACTCAAGGCTCCATTCCCCCATGCTCACTCAAGGCTCCATTCCCCCATGCTCACTCAAGGCTCCATTCCCCCATGCTCACTCAAGGCTCCATTCCCCCATGCTCACTCAAGGCTCCATTCCCCCATGCTCACTCAAGGCTCCATTCCCCCCTGCTCACTCAAGGCTCCATTCCCCCATGCTCACTCAAGGCTCCATTCCCCCATGCTCACTCAAGGCTCCATTCCCCCCTGCTCACTCAAGGCTCCATTCCCCCATGCTCACTCAAGGCTCCATTCCCCCATGCTCACTCAAGGCTCCATTCCCCCATGCTCACTCAAGGCTCCATTCCCCCATGCTCACTCAAGGCTCCATTCCCCCATGCTCACTCAAGGCTCCATTCCCCCATGCTCACTCAAGGCTCCATTCCCCCATGCTCACTCAAGGCTCCATTCCCCCATGCTCACTCAAGGCTCCATTCCCCCATGCTCACTCAAGGCTCCATTCCCCCATGCTCACTCAAGGCTCCATTCCCCCATGCTCACTCAAGGCTCCATTCCCCCATGCTCACTCAAGGCTCCATTCCCCCATGCTCACTCAAGGCTCCATTCCCCCATGCTCACTCAAGGCTCCATTCCCCCATGCTCACTCAAGGCTCCATTCCCCCATGCTCACTCAAGGCTCCATTCCCCCATGCTCACTCAAGGCTCCATTCCCCCATGCTCACTCAAGGCTCCATTCCCCCCTGCTCACTCAAGGCTCCATTCCCCCTGCTCACTCAAGGCTCCATTCCCCCATGCTCACTCAAGGCTCCATTCCCCCATGCTCACTCAAGGCTCCATTCCCCCATGCTCACTCAAGGCTCCATTCCCCCATGCTCACTCAAGGCTCCATTCCCCCATGCTCACTCAAGGCTCCATTCCCCCATGCTCACTCAAGGCTCCATTCCCCCATGCTCACTCAAGGCTCCATTCCCCCATGCTCACTCAAGGCTCCATTCCCCCATGCTCACTCAAGGCTCCATTCCCCCATGCTCACTCAAGGCTCCATTCCCCCATGCTCACTCAAGGCTCCATTCCCCCATGCTCACTCAAGGCTCCATTCCCCCCTGCTCACTCAAGGCTCCATTCCCCCCTGCTCACTCAAGGCTCCATTCCCCCCTGCTCACTCAAGGCTCCATTCCCCCCTGCTCACTCAAGGCTCCATTCCCCCTGCTCACTCAAGGCTCCATTCCCCCATGCTCACTCAAGGCTCCATTCCCCCCTGCTCACTCAAGGCTCCATTCCCCCCTGCTCACTCAAGGCTCCATTCCCCCCTGCTCACTCAAGGCTCCATTCCCCCTGCTCACTCAAGGCTCCATTCCCCCCTGCTCACTCAAGGCTCCATTCCCCCATGCTCACTCAAGGCTCCATTCCCCCATGCTCACTCAAGGCTCCATTCCCCCATGCTCACTCAAGGCTCCATTCCCCCATGCTCACTCAAGGCTCCATTCCCCCATGCTCACTCAAGGCTCCATTCCCCCATGCTCACTCAAGGCTCCATTCCCCCATGCTCACTCAAGGCTCCATTCCCCCATGCTCACTCAAGGCTCCATTCCCCCATGCTCACTCAAGGCTCCATTCCCCCATGCTCACTCAAGGCTCCATTCCCCCATGCTCACTCAAGGCTCCATTCCCCCATGCTCACTCAAGGCTCCATTCCCCCATGCTCACTCAAGGCTCCATTCCCCCATGCTCACTCAAGGCTCCATTCCCCCATGCTCACTCAAGGCTCCATTCCCCCATGCTCACTCAAGGCTCCATTCCCCCATGCTCACTCAAGGCTCCATTCCCCCATGCTCACTCAAGGCTCCATTCCCCCATGCTCACTCAAGGCTCCATTCCCCCATGCTCACTCAAGGCTCCATTCCCCCATGCTCACTCAAGGCTCCATTCCCCCCTGCTCACTCAAGGCTCCATTCCCCCATGCTCACTCAAGGCTCCATTCCCCCTGCTCACTCAAGGCTCCATTCCCCCATGCTCACTCAAGGCTCCATTCCCCCATGCTCACTCAAGGCTCCATTCCCCCATGCTCACTCAAGGCTCCATTCCCCCATGCTCACTCAAGGCTCCATTCCCCCATGCTCACTCAAGGCTCCATTCCCCCATGCTCACTCAAGGCTCCATTCCCCCATGCTCACTCAAGGCTCCATTCCCCCATGCTCACTCAAGGCTCCATTCCCCCTGCTCACTCAAGGCTCCATTCCCCCCTGCTCACTCAAGGCTCCATTCCCCCATGCTCACTCAAGGCTCCATTCCCCCATGCTCACTCAAGGCTCCATTCCCCCATGCTCACTCAAGGCTCCATTCCCCCATGCTCACTCAAGGCTCCATTCCCCCATGCTCACTCAAGGCTCCATTCCCCCATGCTCACTCAAGGCTCCATTCCCCCATGCTCACTCAAGGCTCCATTCCCCCATGCTCACTCAAGGCTCCATTCCCCCATGCTCACTCAAGGCTCCATTCCCCCATGCTCACTCAAGGCTCCATTCCCCCATGCTCACTCAAGGCTCCATTCCCCCATGCTCACTCAAGGCTCCATTCCCCCATGCTCACTCAAGGCTCCATTCCCCCATGCTCACTCAAGGCTCCATTCCCCCATGCTCACTCAAGGCTCCATTCCCCCTGCTCACTCAAGGCTCCATTCCCCCCTGCTCACTCAAGGCTCCATTCCCCCCTGCTCACTCAAGGCTCCATTCCCCCCTGCTCACTCAAGGCTCCATTCCCCCATGCTCACTCAAGGCTCCATTCCCCCCTGCTCACTCAAGGCTCCATTCCCCCTGCTCACTCAAGGCTCCATTCCCCCATGCTCACTCAAGGCTCCATTCCCCCATGCTCACTCAAGGCTCCATTCCCCCATGCTCACTCAAGGCTCCATTCCCCCATGCTCACTCAAGGCTCCATTCCCCCATGCTCACTCAAGGCTCCATTCCCCCATGCTCACTCAAGGCTCCATTCCCCCATGCTCACTCAAGGCTCCATTCCCCCATGCTCACTCAAGGCTCCATTCCCCCATGCTCACTCAAGGCTCCATTCCCCCATGCTCACTCAAGGCTCCATTCCCCCATGCTCACTCAAGGCTCCATTCCCCCATGCTCACTCAAGGCTCCATTCCCCCATGCTCACTCAAGGCTCCATTCCCCCATGCTCACTCAAGGCTCCATTCCCCCATGCTCACTCAAGGCTCCATTCCCCCATGCTCACTCAAGGCTCCATTCCCCCATGCTCACTCAAGGCTCCATTCCCCCATGCTCACTCAAGGCTCCATTCCCCCATGCTCACTCAAGGCTCCATTCCCCCATGCTCACTCAAGGCTCCATTCCCCCCTGCTCACTCAAGGCTCCATTCCCCCCTGCTCACTCAAGGCTCCATTCCCCCCTGCTCACTCAAGGCTCCATTCCCCCCTGCTCACTCAAGGCTCCATTCCCCCATGCTCACTCAAGGCTCCATTCCCCCATGCTCACTCAAGGCTCCATTCCCCCATGCTCACTCAAGGCTCCATTCCCCCATGCTCACTCAAGGCTCCATTCCCCCATGCTCACTCAAGGCTCCATTCCCCCATGCTCACTCAAGGCTCCATTCCCCCATGCTCACTCAAGGCTCCATTCCCCCCTGCTCACTCAAGGCTCCATTCCCCCATGCTCACTCAAGGCTCCATTCCCCCATGCTCACTCAAGGCTCCATTCCCCCATGCTCACTCAAGGCTCCATTCCCCCATGCTCACTCAAGGCTCCATTCCCCCCTGCTCACTCAAGGCTCCATTCCCCCATGCTCACTCAAGGCTCCATTCCCCCATGCTCACTCAAGGCTCCATTCCCCCATGCTCACTCAAGGCTCCATTCCCCCATGCTCACTCAAGGCTCCATTCCCCCCTGCTCACTCAAGGCTCCATTCCCCCATGCTCACTCAAGGCTCCATTCCCCCATGCTCACTCAAGGCTCCATTCCCCCATGCTCACTCAAGGCTCCATTCCCCCATGCTCACTCAAGGCTCCATTCCCCCATGCTCACTCAAGGCTCCATTCCCCCATGCTCACTCAAGGCTCCATTCCCCCATGCTCACTCAAGGCTCCATTCCCCCATGCTCACTCAAGGCTCCATTCCCCCATGCTCACTCAAGGCTCCATTCCCCCATGCTCACTCAAGGCTCCATTCCCCCATGCTCACTCAAGGCTCCATTCCCCCATGCTCACTCAAGGCTCCATTCCCCCATGCTCACTCAAGGCTCCATTCCCCCATGCTCACTCAAGGCTCCATTCCCCCATGCTCACTCAAGGCTCCATTCCCCCATGCTCCAGGCTCCATTCCCCCATGCTCACTCAAGGCTCCATTCCCCCCTCCGAAACTCACTCTTTCGGCAAGCCCTGGTGCTGGTGGGGCGCCATAATCTACCGGCTCACAGACAGCTCACCTGATCATAGAGCCATCCAGCAGTGCCGTCTTCTTCTGGGCCTTCTTCCGCACCCCCTGCATGCAGCACACATGCACGCACACATCCGCATGCACATGCACATGTACATGCATAGGCATATGCCACGCACAATAACATGCACATGCATGCATGACACATGCCATCACGCACATGGGATGGCACACACATTGCGACAGCAGCGGGCCTTTGATGCACTTCATAGTTCAACACTTCTCCTAAATCCTCGAATCTGCGCCCAGATCCCTCCCCATCCCTCTCCATCTCTCCCCATCCCTTCTCATCCGTCCGTCATCTCTCAATGTCCCTTACCTCCTCCCCGTCATCCTCCTCTTCCTCCTCCTCCCCTTCACCAGGCGACCCTGCTCTGTAAAGCGCATCAAACGCCCCCTCCCCACTCGTCCCCATTCATCCTTTTGCATTCCTTCCAATGTCACTTACCCCCTCATCCTCCTCGCTCTCCTCCTCCTCCCCTGCACCGGGCAACCCCGCCCTGTAGAGCGCATCAAACGCCCCCTCCTCATCCTCCTCCCCATCCTCCTCCTCTCCCTCTCCCTCCTCCTCCTCCTCCTCCTCCACTTGCTCTCTCCTCGCCTTCCTAATCTCTTCCATCAAAGCCAGTTCATCCTCGTCTTCCTCTCCATCCTCATTCCCCTCCTCAGAACCCATCAATCCCTCCTCATCTCCCTCCTCTCCACTCTCCCCTTCCAAACCCCCCAACCCCAAACCCTGTACCCGCTCGACTTCGTCACTCCCGTCCTCGTCCCCTCCCCCTTCTTCCCCCTCCCACTCCTTTCCCCCCTCCCCCCACTTCCCCCCCTTCTCCTCCATCTCCTTCCCCTTAAATTCTCTCCCCCCTTGTCCACCTTTCCCCTTTCCACCTTTCCCCCTGACAAGCTTCGGAACCCTAAAAAACTCCTCCCCCGAACAACCGCCTTTCCTTCCGTGAGCTCCTCCACCCGCTTCAGCCGCCGCCGAATGCGGGGAAGCGTCGGCGCCAAAGCGAGGTCCAGCTGGCACCAGATCTGCTCCGAATCAAATCCGTCCACGAAAAGCCCAGGAAGTTTCCTTTCTGGGACTAACGACTGAGATTTGGTAAAACCGGACGCTCCTTTTTTCCCTCCGCCAGACGCGGCGTCGGATGCTGCGCCCTTTGCTGCGTCCAGGTTGGACATTCCGGAGTCAAAGAGCGCCTTCACGGCGGTGCGAAGCTGCTGCGAAATTTCCGTGGAAGGTGCGAGGAAGGAGGTGGGTGGGAGATCGCCGAGCGACTCGAGAACGGCTTTCGTGGCCTCATCCTCGTTAGTAGCTGCACCTGCCCTCGTAACCTCATCCTCGTTAGTGACTGCAGCTGGCATGACGCGCTTAACGGGTGTACAGGCTGTAATAGCACGGAACACAGGCTGCAGTCACGAAAGCGTAACTACTGACTTCAATTTCGAAAAAGGGCGCTCAGAGTTAGAACTGTCTCACGCAGGCGTCGACTAGATGGATAGCAACGTGTTCGCTGTTACTCTTTCTACCGGAGCGTTGCGTTGCGTTGCGCTGTGTTGTGTTGCGATGCGACCCTAGAATCGTGGCTTCTAGCCTGCTTGTTTTGTGTGGGACGGCACGGGAGAAGAGTGACAGGAATGCTGGGGGGTTATTGGGGTGAACAGCAGATATTAGGGTTGCAGGTGTAAGGGGTTGGAAAACGGGGTTTATTCCATCTCTTTGTTGATATATAAGAGAAATGTTCCGATGCACATAAGACCAGTACACAAAATGCAATTATGGATTGCGTTTTTGTCTCAACCTTTACGCTGATACTTCATAACGCGTATCAGGCAACTATTTGTGCCCCCGCATTTCCATCGGCTGCTTGCAATTTTCCTTACAGCTGATCAAGCTATTCCTTCATAACTATCATTCCGCCCTATTCCTATCCCTGACAGGCTCTAGTGTCAGGGAGGTTGTAAAGCTTGTCATCTCGCCGTCACCTCGCCAACAGTTTTCGCCGTCATCTCGCCAGCATTTCGCCGCCGTCATTGCGTCATCCGACCGCTCGTCATGATTCGCCGCCTCCTCGTCCGCTTGCTCCTTCCGAAGCCGCCGCCTATTCGCGCGAACCCAAGTCCAGAAATCTCAGCCGGAGTGCATGGAACTTCGACTTCTTACCGCGATGACCTTTTATCGCGTTCAGGCGGCGCGCCGTTGGCACCAGACATGGAGTACCTGCGCCTCTTCCGCCAACGTACGGCGGAGTTCCGCGCGCTCGGCGGGGGGGAAGCCCTGGTGGGGAAAAAACGGGCGGAGACTGGCGGAGGGGGGGAAAGGAAGCAGCGCCGCTGAACCCGCTGCTCGTGCCTTACATTGACTTGAACATCGCTCCTCTCCGAAGGATATACGCCTGGTACGTCCTCTTGTTACCACGTGTTTTGAGACGTCTCAATATACGCCTGGTACGTCCTCTTGTTACCACCTACTAGATACAGGCTTCACTCTGCGGCCGCGGCTGCGGCTGCGGACGCTGCTCGTGCCGTGCCCTACATTGACTTGAACATCGCTCCGCAGAATATACGTCTGGTGCGCCATTTTGTGGGTCCCGTCCCGAGGCTGCTAAATATAGGCGTCGGAGGAATCCCTATGGCTGCTCCAGCTCCAGCTCCAGCTGCGGCTGCGACTCCGGGCTGCGGACGCTACTCGCGGTGCCCTACATTGACGTCACTATCGCCCCGCTGCGCAGCGCAGCAACCCAATTCTTGGACGGATTATTGCTTCTCAGAGCATTTATCAACCCTGCACCTCCTCTTCGTGGCCCTCCCCTCCCCTCCACCCCTGCATCCGTCCGTCCATTCTTCCCTCCGCCTTTCCGCCCCTCCGCCCTCCCTCCCCCACAGGGCGGTGCCCACAGAAGCAGCACTGGCAGCTGTGAAGGCGGCTGCAGGAGGAGGGGGGGTGGTGGAGGTGAGCGATGGGACGGGAACAAGGGGAAAAGGGGGCTGGTGGAAAGGGAAGACCTGTTTTGAGGGAGTGGAGTGGAGTGGAGTGGAGTGGGATGAGGAGGGTATGTTGTGTGCGTGATGGCGATGATGGTATGCGTTTGAGTGATGTTGACGATGTGTGTGACTGAGTGAGTGAGTGGGTGACTGAGTGAGTGACTGAGTGAGTGACTGAGTGAGTGACTGAGTGAGTGACTGAGTGAGTGACTGAGTGAGTGACTGAGTGAGTGACTGAGTGAGTGACTGAGTGAGTGACTGAGTGAGTGACTGAGTGAGTGACTGAGTGAGTGACTGAGTGAGTGACTGAGTGAGTGACTGAGTGAGTGACTGAGTGAGTGACTGAGTGAGTGACTGAGTGAGTGACTGAGTGAGTGACTGAGTGAGTGACTGAGTGAGTGACTGAGTGAGTGACTGAGTGAGTGACTGAGTGAGTGACTGAGTGAGTGACTGAGTGAGTGACTGAGTGAGTGACTGAGTGAGTGACTGAGTGAGTGACTGAGTGAGTGACTGAGTGAGTGACTGAGTGAGTGACTGAGTGAGTGACTGAGTGAGTGACTGAGTGAGTGACTGAGTGAGTGACTGAGTGAGTGACTGAGTGAGTGACTGAGTGAGTGACTGAGTGAGTGACTGAGTGAGTGACTGAGTGAGTGACTGAGTGAGTGACTGAGTGAGTGACTGAGTCTCAGCACCAGGAGGCTATGCGTTGCTGTTCCTGTGCTGTTCAGGAGCACTAGGCACGTTCCTGGGCTACGCTGCTGCTTATTATGGAGAAGCCTCGAAAGAGGACATGTCATGTCATCTCTTGTTGAATGCTCACTGCAATCATGGCAGGTGGGCGCAGGAACGGGTTACTGGGCTGCCCTGCTGAGGAGGAGAGGCGTTGACGTGGCAGCGTATGATTGGACGCCCCTGGACAGTGTTGAAAGCAGCAGCAACAGCAATGGCAGCAGCAGCAACGATGGCAGCGGTAGCAGCATGAGAGGCAGCAGCAATAGGAGCAGGAGCGACAGCAGCAGCAATGGCTTCAGCAGCCGAGTGAACGGACACCATGCCCTTGCCATGGCATCGGCAAGTCAGCTGGTCAACGTGCCGCCTTTCACTCATGTGGCTGGTGAGCACCTCTCTTGCAGCGTTTGTTTCTATGACGTCTATTGCTGGTTACTAAATTACAGCTGTTCACTCAGATCAACCTTTCACTCAGATCAACCTTTCACTCTCTTTAAAACCGGAGGTCCAAGACTCTCAAACTTAGGAAGGTTGGTTGGGCCAAGAAACGCGACTGGCTCGCGAACCAGGGTGTTGTCGAAATCAGTGGTTGTGGGTCGCAAAATATGAAAACCTCGCGAGTGTAACCAGATCTGGAATGCAACGTCGAAATTCGTTCGCAGATAGTTTCGGATGGGCACGGAATCTGTTCACGAAACCTTCACTGCTATCGTCCAGTAATTTCGTGTGGCTGCTATTGTCCCGACGATTTTCGAAGTTAGGAGGTTTGAGTCAGTATCTACTGGGTCACACCCAACCAAGGTTAGGAAGTTCGAGGCAGTTTCGGGCTGTTTGGGACTCCGGTTTTAACCATTCCACCCTCCCTCTGGCTCCTTGTTCATGTGCGCCCTTGGTTTCCTCAGAAGGAGATGCCTTGGTGTCTGCGCTGCATCCTGACCGTTCGTTGCTGTTGTGCTGGCCTCCACCGGAAGACGCAGAAACATCTGATGCAGCAACTGCAAGTGGAGGAGGAGAAGCAGCAGGGGGGCCACTGGCAGAAGCAGCGGGGGGAGCATCAGCATCAGCTGCTGAGGTGCCATCACTAGCGGCCGACGCCTTACTCCACTACAGGGGCTCCACTCTTGTGTTTATTGGGGAACTGCCACTTCACTTCCTACAAGCACACTCTGTACAGTCAAGTGACCCTTCCCTACAGGAACACTCTTCTCAGTCGCCCTCATACCAGCCGCAGACCGCCGGCCCGCGGTTTTTCTTCCTTTTGGAGAAGGAATGGGTGCTGGTTGAACACGTGGCTCTTCCCAATTGGCCAGGGACACACGACTGTCTGACAGTCTGGAGAAGGAACGGAAGTTTCAGTAGGGATGGAGCCTTTGCAGGAGGCACCAGCAAGTGTGACAATAATGGAGTTACTATTAAGCTACATGACAACTTCGAAGGCAGTGACAGAAGTGGAAGCATAACAGAAGTAGACGACAGAGAATCGCCTCAATTCCCTTGGTCCTCCGACAGGGAAGATTTAATCAAACGCCAGCGGCAGCACTGGGACGATGTGGTCATGGGAAGGCTTTTCTTATCCCCATCCATTGCGCGTGCCGGATCAGCAGCGGATGCGGAGCTTGTTGAAGCAATGGAGGTGGGGGCGGTGAGAGGTTGGCTCCTTAGAACATCGTGGTCGAGCCTGATGGGTGGTCTTCCATTGCTCCTTATTTCCCCTTGGTATAAGAGGTTCAGTAGAAGGAGAATAGGTGTTTAGTTCGTGTTCCACGAAAATGAATCGCCCTCTGTGTCATTGCTTATAGGCGCACGAAATAACGGGTACGCACACCTGGCTCAGCACTTTTGGGAAGGTTCACGCGCCTCCCACAGCAATGTACACCTGGCACTCACTCGTGCCGCCACTTCAGGTCGCGCTTTCTCGACGGTCCAGCTGGCATCTCCTTTGGTTCGCGAGAAATGTTACGGAGGTCGCGAAAATTCGTTCACCCTCGTCTGGTTCGCTCACACCCCGATTTCATCCCCTCCCCCCGCTTCTGGTCTCCAGCTGTGATCGATCTCTCATTTCGATCATTTCCCCTCAAAGCTTTGGGACCGTAACCTTGCTCTCCCTTTCTTTCCACCCAGTCCATCACTCGCCATCGATTGCGTTCTGCCTGGCATCACTCTCGCGCCAGAGGGCCTCAATACCTACACTGCGAATTCGCCAGACGCAGCGCATCGTTTGCACTTCGCGCATTGTCAGGTCACCAGGAGCTCTCCGTTTCACGGGATCATGGCGTCAGTTGCTTCTGTCGCTGCGACTGTCACCGCGTCCGCTCTCCCCCTTAGACTGGCCTCGACCACCAAGCCTTCCTCAGTCGCGCAGTCGATGCAAGCAGATTGTCACGCTGCGATGGCATCACTAGCCATTCGGATGGACTCTCAGGGCGTTCGCTTGCGCGGTAGGCTCGGCAGCTCGTTCGGGGGAGCGTCGGTGCTGGAGCGGCCGGGATTGGACCAATCAGGAGGAGCGGACGGCGCTCCGAAGACGGACGCCGGCGGAGAGATGGGGCAGCTGAAGCAGCGGATGCGGAACGGAGGGGGGGATCGGTACCGCGTGCTTCTGTTGGACCACGAAAAGCACACGGAGGATGGAGGTGAGCGAGTGCTGAATTTGTGCTGTCGCCTCGCTTCAGCTTGTTTCTGTGGTGACCGAAAACCTTTTCTTTGTTTTGAAGCGGAGGAATTTAGGGAGGAAAGGGGGTGGGGGAATGGTCGGGGGGGGGGGGGGGGGGGGGGAGGGTGAGGAGGAGGGAGCGAGGGGGAGGGTTTGCGTCGTCCTTATATCTTTGTTCTATGTTCGGTTGTCACGAGTTCTTTTCATTTTTTTCTCACTCTTCTTGCAACCGTTCCCCATGTGCTCCCTCTGTGCATTAGTGGCGAAGGTGCTGCCAACAGTGGTGCCGTCAGTCACAGCGAACGACGCGCGGCGGGTGTTCAACGAGTCCAGAGAGCTGGGTCAGGGGCTCGTCTGCGTCGCCATCAAGGTTAGGAAGTTCTTTCATTACCTTGAGCTACATTTTTGCTTGCTCGTTTTCTATAATACATGCATGGTTATGATGGGAGTTGTGGCGGCAGAATGAGAGTTCTGGAAGGGATGTGTGATGGTTGGAAAGGAGTTTGTTGGGGTACTTTTAACACCAGTTCCATACTTGCATGACGGCTGTTTTCTTTCCGTGTGCAGGAACATGCTGAGTTCTACGCGCAGCACATGGCCATGAAAGGCCTGCGTTCCACTATCCAGCCTGATGGCCTTGTCATTTAAAACCCGCAGGCCAAGAACTTCAACGTTCGGAAGGTTGGTTGGGACTAAGAACACAATTGGCCAGGATTTTGGGTGGAGGGCCCAACTCAGGTTAGGGAGGTCGAACCAATTTGGGCCTCTTGGCCCTCCGGTTTTAATTGGAATAAGGGTTGAATCTCTCTAGATGGTGGCGTAGAAAAGTTTCTCCTATCATTTATGTATTTAGTTCTAATGGATACACGCTTATAGAGGTCACCGATTGAATGATCTCATTTCTCTTGATCCTAGAATCCAACAAGTTCATGAGGTATGACACAGTCATACTCAGCTGCACTGGTTTTGCTTCTGGCTTGTAATAGGCAGTATGTGGGTTGGGCTTACGACAGGACTTCTCGTACGTATTAGCAGAGTTTGGTTCGGTGTACTGCAGATATCGAATTATTGCCCTGAAGGTGCAGGCCAAGGCTGCTCTGACACACACCCATTCCCGAACCTGACAGTTCTCCCTCCATCCCATACCATTTCTCAGCTCGGCCTCGCGCGTGATATGGGAACAGGTGTGGACATTCGGCAAGATCGAAGTTCAGGCCTGCTCTCCGCCACTGTCCTGTCAAGGAATTCCCCCATTATTTTCCCGAACTTCCCGCGCCCGTTCCCCCATTCCTTGCTTCGCCCCTCCGCTTCTTTTCTTCTGCCACTCCGATCCCCGCTTCCACATAGTTCTTCTGCTTCCCGCTCCCCGTCGCACCGTCTTCTTCCCCCACCCCCCGCAACTCGAAATAGCTCCGCTCATCCCCCTCCCCATGGCCAGATTCACATCCACAGACCCGGCCTGGAGTTCCCATGACCTTCAGTCAGTAGAAAGGAAATCCCGAAGTTTTTTTGTAGCACAACGTTTCAGCAGCAGCAGAAGTAATCTCATTTGTGTTGGCCGCCATGGCTGCGTTAGGAAGGCTCGCCTGCGGGCTTGCTATATTCTGTTTGCTGTCCGGTCTGCTTGCCGAGGCAGCTGTGCACGAGTATAACGGTGGGAAGTTCTTCCAAGCGTCCGATGCTTTCCTCTTCCGAGGCGGACGCGAAGGTCTGTTCGCGTCTACGCCCGAAGCAGTTCGCCGCTGGGTGGACATCCCGAGAGGAGTGGCAAACGGAAAAGCGTACATCCGGTAGGGGAGATATCTCGGTAGTCTAGATGCATCCGCAGATTGAAAAGCGTACATCTCATTGGATGCGATGCGTAGCTTCTTGAATGGCGAATAAACGCAGCTCTTATAGATTTTTTTTATTCTATCGTTCTTCATCGATCGCCAGAGAGCACACCTCGACATTCTTCTCGGAGGCTGCTGCATGGCTGTTCCTATTGATAATTGCCGGCTCCTGTTAGGACTCTGCATTGCCGTCGCGCACGCAAGTTTCGTCGACTGATTCGTGGTTGATTTTATCAATTATGTGTCGGTCTTCCGTTTGGGTTGAAATTTGCATCGTCGTGCACGCAGGTTCGACAACCTGAAGTTCCATCGGCCGCTCTCCGAGGCTCAGGTGGCACCGATCGCCGGGCAGACGGGGAGAATCGAGGCTCTGTTGTTCGAGGTGAAGGACCGCGACCGCATAGGCTATGCGTCGGCTTCCAACATCCGCGCGTTCTGCTGCTCCCCCGAGCTCGTTCAACGGACGGGATGCAACCCTGGACACATCATCGTGCGGCCGAGAGACGGCGATAACCAGGTACGGGCAGCTTTATTTCGGATCCGATAACCTTATATCCAGATTCGCGTGCATGTGTAAGAATCCAAAGCGATGTTCTTTTCTCGTCTAGTGTAAATGAGCCCACGCCGAGCATTAACATCAAGTTACAGCGACCGCGGAAGAGTGTTTCTGGCGTGTCGAGAATGATTTTCATCAATCTACACTTTCAGTGGCGCATTAAATGAAAAATAAAGTCTACCAACGGTGACACGGCGGCGGGTGGCCGTGGCTCCTCCATCGCAAGTCCATATCACGGCGGCCGGTCCGACATTGGCCACCTCTAGACGATGTCCTATGTTCGTTCATTTTCCCTTTCACCCGGAATGATCCACAGTGGCCGCGCGTGGTGGAAATTAACTTCATCGGAAACGACACTGCGGTGGCAGTGGCACCGTCGGAGATCCACATCACGGCGCCGGGAATGTACTACCTGTGGTTCGTCATCTGCGACAAGAGCCTCGCTGGCGTGGCCGTCACGGGCACGACTGTGTGGAAGAACCCGGGCGGGTACCTGCCGGGCATGATGATGCCTTACCTCAACTTCTACGCACTCATGTCCATGGTAAGTGATATGACTTGTGCAATTGTAACGAGGTAACTTCTGAGACGATTTTCAAAACACTGGCACGATGACCTTGTGGAAGGACCCGGGCAGGTATCTGCCCGGCATGATGATGCCTTACCTCTACGCGCTCATGTCCGTGGTGAGCCTGTCCTTGTGACTAAATTAGAAGTAGTCTAAAAGCATAAGGAACTGACCTGTACGTGTTGGCGTCCATGGTGAGTCAACCGTTTTGTGTGCCTGCCTGGCCAATATCCCTTCCAGGAGCACCTGGTGTGGTGTGGTTCCTGCACTACGCGCGCTTCTTGCGCAAAAGTCCCCCCCTCCTCCCCCCCGGCCCGCACTCCCTCCCCCCTTTCTCCATCCCTCCCCCATCCCTCCAGGCTTACCTGGTGCTGGGCGTGGTGTGGTTCATGCAGTACGCGCGCTTCTGGCGCGACATCCTGCAGCTGCAGAACTGCATCACGGCCGTCATCGCGCTCTCCATGCTCGAGATGGCCACCTGGTACTTCGACTACGTCAACTTCAATGCTGGCGGCTTCCGCCCCTACGGGACCACCATCTGGGCGGCGACGCTCGGCGCGCTGCGCAAGGCGGTGTCTCGTGTGCTGGTGCTGATCGTGGCGATGGGGTACGGCGTCGTGCGGCCGACGCTGGGAGGGCTGTCAGGGAAGGTACGCCCATGGTGGAGGAATGCGGGTGGGCTTTTGAGGCGCCTCAAAAGTCTGTCAGGGAAGGTACGCCCACGGTGGAGGAATGCGGGTGGGCTTTTGGTAGATGCTGTTTGGATTGACGTTTGGGAAAGGAGTGGGGAGATGCTTGGTCAGGATGACGGGGGTATCATGAGTGCTCGGGCTGGTGATATGAGACAGAAGAGTGCGAAAAACAAGGTGTCAGGGAGGACAGGGAGGTGTGGAGAATGTGGGAAGCAAGGGAAATGTCTGGAAGTGAAGGAAAGAGTGAAGAGTGTGGACAGCAAAGTGACAGGGGTGGAAGGGAGGGGAGTGTGGAAAGCACGGGTGGAAGGGAAGGAGAGAGGGGGTGAGAGGGAAGCTGAAGGAGGGTCAAGGGGACGGAGGATGGAATGCAAAGCGAGGAAGCTCGGGTAGGGAAGTGATAGGGATGGGTATGCGGCGGAAGGAACTGAGAGGGGGAAAAGATGGAAGAGACAGGCATTGCCATGGAGTATAAAGATTACTCTCACTAACAGTACTGCATGGTGCTCCGTGCTGCCCCCTTCATCTCTCCTCTCCGTACCTTTCCCCCTTCTCCCTTCCTCCTCTTTAAATAACAGTACTTCTGTGCGGTGGAGCTGCAGGACGTGATGCAGAACGTGGGGGCGCCTCTTCCTGCCTGTTCCTCTCTATAACGCTCCTCCCTGACGCCCCTCCACACCCCTCCACACCCCTCCACACCCTCCCGCCTCCTTCTCCACCCTCTCTCACCAGGTGATGGCTTTGGGAGCGGGGTACTTGTGCGCAGTGGAGCTGTTGGACGTGGGGGCGATTGACGACCTGAACAGCAGCGAGCGCCTCTTCCTCGTGCTGCCCCTTCACCTCTCATCTCCTCACTTCCCCCCTCTTCCTCCCTCCTTGTAGGTGATGGCGCTAGGTGCGGGGTACTTCTGCGCAGTGGAGCTGTTAGACGTGATGCAGAACGTGGGGGCGATTGATGATCTCAACAGCAGCGAGCGCCTCTTCCTCGTGCTGCCTGTCGCTGTGCTGGACGCCATCTTCATCCTCTGGATCTTCTCCTCGCTCTCCAAGACCCTGTCTCTGCTGCAGGTACAGTCACAGCGGGTGCTGTTGTTGCAGGTACGGTTTTTATTGGGGGAGTGGTCGCTGTCGTTGCAAGTTCCAGTTATAAGATTAGGAGAGATGGGGGGAAACAGCTTTTGGGAATGGGGATGATGACTGCCTTGGTAGTCGGGTCATCCTGCCTGGTTGAGTGACTAAGCAGGCACTGATTGTGCCATCCTGCGACGTGTCAAAAAAACACTTCTGTGACACTAAGCGGGCATGTTTGGTGTCTGTTCATGCCCGTTCTTGCCCATTCATGTCCTTTCATATCCCTTGCCTCTCCTCCCAACCCCCCTCCCCACCAGCAAAGCGCTCAGTGTCGAAGCTGGAGCTGTATCGCGAGTTCTAACTGCATGGCGCTGGCTGTTCTGTTGACTTCCAGTCCTGTCATGCCCAATCATGCCGTTTTATCATGCCCCACCCCAGCTGCTCCCTTCCCCCGCCGCTTTACCTATCAGACCAAGCACTCAGGGTCGAAGCTGGAGCTGTACCGCAAGTTCACGAATGGCATGTCGCCAGCTGTGCTGTTGAATTTCAGTCCTTTCATGCCCAATCATGCGGTTCTATCATGCCCCAACCCCCCTGCTTCATTTCCCGACTTGTACCTATCAGACGAAGCGCTCGGGCTCAAAGCTGGAGCTGTACCACTAGTTCACGAACGGCATGGCTCTGGCCGTGCTTGTGTTGGTTGCATGGAAAGGCGTTTTCCAATGTTCCATTCTCCCTTGCCCTTGCTCACTGCCAACCCATTCTCCTTTGCCCACCAGACGAAGCGCTCAGTGTCGGAGCTGGAGCAGCTGTACCGCAAGTTCACGAATGGCATGGCGCTGGCTGTGCTGTTGACTTTCGGTCCTTTCATGCCCAATCATGCCCCAACCCCCCTGCTTCATTTCCCGCCTTGTACCTATCAGACGAAGCGCTCGGGCTCAAAGCTGGAGCTGTACCGCAAGTTCACGAACGGCATGGCTCTGGCTGTGCTGGTGTCTGTAGCATGGATCGCGTACGAGGTGCGCACTGAACTGCACTCATCACATATGGTTTTGCTTTGATCGGATGCCTCACATCACATCACTTGGTATTCGCCTCCAGAGCTAAATCCACTTATGAAGCCGAAGTTTCTGTGACTAAATCCACTAGGTATTGTTTGACCCAGCCCAGGACTCAGTCTGACACGACATGCCATTTGAGTCAACTCAAAAGTCACCAACCCACCTGTGTGTCTCTTTTTGTGCATATGTATGTGCAGCTGTTTCAAAATGCCTCAAAACCACATCTGATACCATCATTCCCTTCCCCTATCTGTCCACCCACCCAGATGTACGTGCGGCTGTTGGACCCGCACAACGAGCGGCGTTTTTTTAGGCGCTAGGAAAACTAAAAGCACTCTCTCATCCCATATCTGTCCACCCACCCAGATGTACGTGCGGCTTTCGGACCCGTACAACGAGCGGTGGGAGGCGGATTGGATCACGGGGTGCTTCTGGCACCTGCTGCAGTTCGTGCTGCTCTGCGCCATCTGCGTGCTCTGGGCGCCCTCCCTCAACTCCACCAGGTGTGTACACACTCCCTCAACTCCACCAGGTGTGTACACACTCCCTCAACTCCACCAGGTGTGTACACACTCCCTCAACTCCACCAGGTGTGTACACACTCCCTCGACTCCACCAGGTGTGTACACACTCCCTCGACTCCACCAGGTGTGTACACACTCCCTCAACTCCACCAGGTGTGTACACACTCCCTCAACTCCACCAGGTGTGTACACACTCCCTCGACTCCACCAGGTGTGTACACACTCCCTCGACTCCACCAGGTGTGTACACACTCCCTCGACTCCACCAGGTGTGTACACACTCCCTCAACTCCACCAGGTGTGTACACACTCCCTCAACTCCACCAGGTGTGTACACACTCCCTCAACTCCACCAGGTGTGTACACACTCCCTCAACTCCACCAGGTGTGTACACACTCCCTCGACTCCACCAGGTGTGTACACACTCCCTCAACTCCACCAGGTGTGTACACACTCCCTCAACTCCACCAGGTGTGTACACACTCCCTCAACTCCACCAGGTGTGTGCACACTCCCTCAACTCCACCAGGTGTGTACACACTCCCTCAACTCCACCAGGTGTGTACACACTCCCTCAACCCCACCAGGTACACACACCCACCGTTCCTGCTCTTGCTTTTGAGGCTTGTGCTTGTGCTCTCCCACACTGCTATGTTGACGTTCTTGCACACTGCTGGCACAACATGCCTTTCCCTCTTGCTATGTCATTTACTCGTAGCACTTCATGCAATTTTGCAACCCTCATCTGATTTTTGCACCTTTTTTTTAAATCCAGATACGCATACTCGGAGGATGTTCCGGAGGATGAGGATGATGTGGCACTGACATCAGCAGCTGTGGCTTCAGCGAAAGCAGAAGCAGGGTCTGCAGCAGAAAAGAAGCCGATAAACACGGATGTGTTTTCGCTAGAAGATGAGGTTGAAGAGGGGAAATTGGAGTGATGGTGACCGATGGTGCGTGATGGTGCTGGACAAAAGTATAGCTTGTAGGATACGATAGAATGGTTGCTTTGATAGCTCAGAAGCAGAAATGTATGTGGTGGTAATTAACAAGTGTGTTGATGCTAGTAACAACTTCTGGTGTTGCATTGAGTACAACGTGCCCACGTTAGTACGAACTGGTGTTAGTAACAACTACTTTTCGTAGCTAATACTGCGACCGGGACCACGCTATACAGCGGACGTTCCGCGGCAACATCGAGAAACCTTCACTTCCTTCTCCACTTGTGCTTGACGTCAGGATTTCATGACAGAAGCTTGATTTGTTTGACCAAGTCCTCCTGTCCTCCCCGGGTCGCTTCAATCTTTCGCTTCTTCTGAGGCTGTGACCATCTATGGCGTTTTAACGCGGGTTTTGGCAGACGGACTGAGATCAGCACCCGGCAGGGACACGGAGTACTATAGGTTGCAAAGTCGAGGACAGGCTTTGAGTTGTGCACCGCATTCAACCGATCAACCATGTCGCTCCACCGTATCCTCCGCCGATCCTCCCTCTACCCGCACCACTGTTCGCGGCTCGCACGCCAGCTCGCATCTGCCTCAGCCTTCCCGCACGCATCCCCGCTTTCAGCTCTCTCCGCCAGTTCCGCCGTTTCCGCCGATTCCGCGTCCCCTTCTTCGCACAGACAATGCTCGTCCGTTCACGGGTTTCTCCGAAACCCGTTGAGGTTCCAGCAAGCTTGCAGGTTCCAGTTGAGTGCCTCGTTGAACTTCATCCTCCCGTGTGGATTAAGACGCTTTGTTCTGTAGTGGGTTCCTTATGAACTTGTTAGGCCCCTAATACCCACCACAGTCCATGCTCTTTGTTTATTCCCTGAACAGGACTGTAGCAAACCTTTCCGCATCCGCGTTATTGTCATCAAGTGGCGATGGTGCTATCACTGCAGTTACCACTGCAGATCCCGCAACAGCGCCAGCAGACACTGATGATGAATCCGCTGCCGTATCAGGTAAATCCGAGGCTTATTCGGCGTATTCGCCTGATTCCTTCTCCCTTTTGCTCCTTGTTCCACTCAACGCCATGGTTTGACAGTTGACTCAAAAGGCGTCTTTCCCTCCTTGTCCCCGCACAGAGAAGGCATTTGAAGATCAGGAATGGCTTCTACCAATTTGACACTCGCCTCTCTCTCGCTGACATTCCCTGTCCCCCTCCCTCCCTTTCCCCTTCCCCACCCCAACAGAGCAGGTATCGGAGGACGAGTTGACGCCAGCCAAGGTGGTGGAGCTCTTGGACCGGCACATCGTGGGGCAGGCACAGGCCAAGCGAGCAGTTGCCATCGCCCTGCGCAACAGGTGCGGGTCTAGCTGCCCTGGGGTTGATTTGACGGTTTGCTCAGCCTTGCTTGGTGTAAGCAGGCAGCAGTTTCTGATTTTCCCTGCTCTTTTCTGGGATGCGGATTCATGTTTTCTGTTCAGTCTTTTATTGTTCAGTGATGGTGAGTGAACATACAATCGGCAATACTAAATCATGCTAAAGGTGAAATTTAAGACCTGTCCGCTGTCCCATGCCTGCCCTCTTCCCAACAGGTGGCGCAGGAAGCGAATCAGCGGACCAATGAAAGGTGAGGTGGTGCCCAAAAACATTCTCATGGTCGGCCCGACTGGCTGTGGCAAGCAAGAGTCTCAACATGTCTCAGATCTCATCTCGCCTCTCCTCTCTCCCACCCACCACTGCTCTCCTTCACAACAGGTGGCGCAGGAAGCGAATCAGTGGGCCGATGAAAGATGAGGTGGTGCCCAAAAACATTCTCATGGTCGGCCCTACCGGTTGCGGGAAGACCGAAATCGCGCGGCGCCTCGCAAAGCTCATCCATGCGCCCTTTGTCAAGGTGCGCTTGCCTTGCCGGGCTTGAAAGGTCTTGTCTTCACTAGAGGACGTTTGAGTCGACTCAACAGTCACCATGGTTCCTTCCTGCTCGTCTATTCATGCACCCTTTGTCAAGTTGCTCACGCGAGCGTGGTTTGAAACAGCAGGAGAGAGTGCCATGCCACCGCGAGTATGCCCGTCCATCCTATGTGTGTGCGTGCAGTGCAATCTGCCTCGTCCCTGATGGCAGGTTGGGCGCAAGCAACAAGGGCCCCTTTTAACAGTGAATGCATCCCTATGTGTGCACGTGTGTCTGTGGGTGTATGCACGTGTGTCTGTGGGTGTGTGGTGCGTGCAATCTCCCCTTTGCACTGCACTCCCTGACGGCAGGTGGAGGCGACCAAGTTCACGGAGGTGGGCTTTCATGGGCGGGACGTGGATCAGATCATTCGGGACCTGCTGGAGAACGCCATTCAGCTGCAGAGGCACAAGGTGTGTGAGTGAGTGAGGGAGCTCTAGGAGCGTCAGGCAATATGAATTAAGGTCATGCAAGACATGCAGTATAATTCCGTTTACCTGCTGAGAAACAAGTTTTTTCTCACCATGTCTGTGTCCTCTTCTCCATGTCTGGAATATTATAAGATCACATTTGAAGGTTCATGTCTGAATCTCGTCGTGTGGTTGGAGGGCAAGTCTGGGTTTGTGTTTCAACGCACTTTATCCGAGCCTCGCTTGCTGTGCCCCAACCACCCTTCACTCCCCCGAACCTTCATGTCAGGCTCGGGCCAAGGCGGCGAAGGAGGTGGAGGAGGTGGTGGAGAACAAGATTCTGGATCATCTGCTGGGTGCGCTACAGCCGGGCGCGGTGAGTCAACCAGGTCAACGCGGTCAACGGGGGCAGGCAGCTCATAAGTCAATGCAGTCACTTGTCAGCTTGTCAGTCAGCTTGTCAACAAGTACGCTTGCCAGTCAATGCACTACCAAGGAGGTTGAGGAGATCAACTGCCAGCCGCTCCTTGGCTCTGGCCAGTCAATGGCTCTGGACTACTCTGGTTCCCTCTGCCGGTCTGGCCAGATTATTCCATGCTCTCTCGTTTCCCCCCCCATTCAACCCCTTCCCAGTCCCCACCCCCCAAGAGGGAGACATTTCAGCTGCTGTACAGGGAGGGTGTGTTGGACGACAGGCGAGTGCACATGGAGCTGCCTGACATCGCTCCCTCCAGTGATGATGCTGCTGATGGTGGTGCTGCTGAATCCTGATGCCCCCCCTCCCCCCCTCTCCCCCTCTTCCCCCCCGTGTCACAACCAGTCCCCACCCCCCAAGAGGGAGACATTTCAGCTGCTGTACAGGGAGGGTGTGTTGGACGACAGGCGAGTGCACATGGAGCTGCCTGACATCGCTCCCTCCAGTGATGATGCTGCTGATGGTGGTGCTGCTGAATCCTGATGCCCCCCCTCCCCCCCTCTCCCCCTCTTCCCCCCCGTGTCACAACCAGTCCCCACCCCCCAAGAGGGAGACATTTCAGCTGTTGTACAGGGAGGGTGTGTTGGACGACAGGCGAGTGCACATGGAGCTGCCTGACGTCGCTCCCTCTGGTGGCCTGGGTGGATTCGCCATCGACATGTCGGGAGCTGCAGGGCTCAACGTGCAAGACTTCGTGCAGCGGGTGGGTGCTGTGTGTACAGTGGCGGGGGTTGGGGGTGGGGGTTATGAGTTGTGTGTCCAGTGCGGGGGTGCCTGACATGGTGGGTTCGCCATCGACATGTCAGGGGCAGCAGGCCTCAATGTGCATGACTTTGTGCAGCGGGTGAGTGGGCGATAGCAGTGAGTGGGCGATAGCAGTGAGTGGGCGATAGCAGTGAGTGGGCGATAGCAGTGAGTGGGCGATAGCAGTGAGTGGGGTGCAGCTGAGGGTGCGGCAGGTTTGTGGGGCCTTGAGAGGTTCAGATGTGTGCGTGCAAGCACGTGTTGCGGTCTCCTCCTGACTCGACTCTGCCTTTGACATGTCGGGAGCAGACTTGAGAGTCGACTCAAAAGGGCTCAACATGCATGCCTTCGGAATTCGTTCTCCCTCTCCATTTTATTATCTGTGCTCAATGAGGTGACTTTTGAGTCGACTCAGGAGCAGCAGGGCTCAACGTGCATGACTTCGGGATTTTTTCTCCCTCTCCATTTAATTCTCTGCGCTCAATTCCCCACAATCTCCATCTTGTTCTTTCCCGGGTATCAGATGGAGCGGGTGGTGAAGGGGGCGCGGAGGGAGAAGAAGGACCTGACAGTGGCGGAGGCGAGGGCAGCGCTGACTGATGCAGAGATGGAGAAACGGTTGTCGTCTGAGTCGCTCGTGAAGGACGCCATTCAGGTGAGAGGCGAGAGGGTTTTGGTGATTGCACGAAGGGGAGTGAAGCAGTTGACAGAAGATGAGGCGAGGGCAGGGCTGACTGACGCAGAGATGGAGAAGCGCCTGTCGTCTGAATCGCTCGTGAAGGATGCGATCCAGGTGAGAGGAGAGATGTGGGAGTGTCGAAGCTTGTTTGCAGATGGGCAGGGAGCAGGGGAAGGAGCTGACTGACGCAGAGATGGAGAAGCGCCTGGAGATGCAGTGGAGGGAGGGAGAGCATACTAGTCCTGGAGTAACTGAATTAAATGTTTTTTTTTTTTTTTTTTTTTTTTTTTTTTTTGCCCTTACTCCATGCCTTCCTCCTTCCCCTACGCCCCTTGCTCGTGTGCCCTCTACCCTATGCAGGCAACGGAGTCAGAGGGAATACTGTTTATTGACGAGATCGACAAGATCGTGCATTCCAGTGACACGCGATGATAATCCGGCCCCTGTGCTCCATGCCCCGTGCTCCCTCCCCCGTGCATGCTCCCCCATTCTCCAGGCAACAGAGTCAGAGGGCATAGTGTTCATAGACGAGATCAACAAGATCATGCATTCCAGCGACACGCGGCGTTTCTGCTGCCCCTGTGCTCCCTTCCCCGTGCATTGCCCCTCGTGCTTCAGGCAGCGGAGTCAGAGGGCATAGTGTTCATAGACGAGATTGACAAGATCGTGCATTCCAGCGACACACGGCACGGCGCTGATGCCAGCGCTGAGGGCGTGCAGAGGGACCTGTTGCCCATCATTGAGGGCAGGTATGGCATCGTCACAGTAGGGTACGGTACGGTACAGTATGTATGGTATTGTATGGTAGGGCGTGCTGCCCATCATTGAGGGCAGGTATGGCATCGTGCAAGGTAGGGTAGGGTACGGTACGGTATGCATGGTATGGTATGGTAGGGCGTGCTGTCCATCATTCGAGGTAGGTTGTTGCCCAGCATGGTACAGTGTGCATGGTATGGCTATGGCATGCTTGGTATGGCATGCATGATATTGCATAAAGGATGAGTGGAGGCAATATCATGCAATGATATTGGTCGACCTGCTTTTCAGCTGACCCATCCTCGCCCATGCCTCCCCCATCCTTCCTCTCTCTGCCCGTACTCCCCCCCCCCATCAGTGTGGTATCCACCAAGCACGGCAACGTCAACACGGATCACATTCTCTTCATCGCCAGTGGAGCCTTTACTGCCTGCCGCCCCTCTGACATGCTGGCGGAGCTGCAAGGCCGTCTGCCCATAAGAGTGGAGCTTAAGGGGCTAACCAGAGAGGTGAGAGTCGAGAGATTGCACTAAGGTCTATTTTTGAGTTGACTAAAAAATTAAAGGGCTTACCCGAGAGGTGAGAGTCAAGAGACTGCCCTAAGGTCGAGGTCAAAGGAGGAATGCTGAAGATGGTGCTTTCACCGCCTGCCACCCCTCCAACATGCTGGCTTGCAGAGAGTCGAGTGTGAGAGGGTGTTGAGATGGGGGAGCTTAAAGCTCGCGTCTCATATTTACTAGTGTTTAACACTTGGTTGGGAAAGTCAGATCCTGATTGGTTTACGAGTGACGAACTTTTTTGACGAGCGGGAGAAATAAATGGGCGAAGGTGGAAAGTGTTGAGGCCTGAACCACACCTCAAGGGCAGGTTTGGATTACGTCCGCACCTTGTAGGGCAGGTTTGGCGTGAGTGTACTGTACTTTGTGCGACCAACCCTGACGACGGAGACACTGATTGTGCAAGGGAGAGAAGTGGCAGGGAAAAATGATGTGCCATCACACGCACTCCCGTTTTACCTCCTTACACGTAGACAGGGTTATACCACTGCATTAGTAAGCAATCTTCTGTCCAAAGGCGAGAAAAGAGGAAGTAAAACCTATAACTGTAAGGAGCAGCAGTAGCGCTCCCTCTTGGGCATACCGCCAAGCAAGTTTGTGGTTGGGCAACCAACTTTCTCAACCTGGGCCATTCTTCAGTGCAGTTGTGCGACAGTCTGTGGGTAAGCATTAAACACTTGGTTGAGAACACAAAATATGAGATGCGAGCTTTAAGGGGTTTGTGTTTGCACTTACATGAAGGGCGAAGGGTTCTTTACAAGAATGAGGGAGAACTGACTCTTTCTCTCACTCTCCCCTCTCCCTCTCCCTTCTCCTCTCCCCCTCACATCAGGATCTGTACCGCATTCTCACAGAGCCAGAGGCGAACATGATTCGGCAGCAGCAGCTGCTGATGGCCACGGAGGGCGTTGAGCTTGTCTTTACCGAGTCTGCCATCCGGGAGGCTGCCGCCATGGCTGCTGAGGTATGGAATGCGGTGCTGAGGTGTGGTATTCGGTAAGGGGTAGAGAAGGTGGTTGTGGTGTTGCATGCAGCAGCAGCAGCTGCTGATGGCCACGGAGGGAGTTGAACTCGTCTTCACTGATGCTGCTAGTCGGGAGGCTGCCGCCATGGCTGCTGAGGTACGTGTTGGTGCAAAGCTCATAGCGTTGAGATGTGGTATGTGGTGCTGAGGTGTGGCACGCGGTTAAGAGTTAGAAAAGGTGGTCTTGGTGTTGCATGCAGCAGCTGCTGATGGCCACGGAGGGCGTTGAACTTGTCTTCACTAATGCTGTTATTAGGGAGTCTGCCTCCATGGCTGCTAAGGTGCGTTGAGGCCCGGCATGCGATGCTAAGGTGTGGTATGCGGTGTGTGTGTGGGGATAGGGGATAGATAGGGGGTTATGGTGTTGCGAGGAGCAGCAGGTTCTGATGGCCACAGAGGGAGTTGAACTTGTCTTCACTGATGCTGCCATCCGGGAGGCTGCTGCCATGGCTGCTGAGGTGTGTGTTGGTGTGAAAGCATGATCATCGTACCTCAGCAGCCAATACTGCTTGCAGCCCGCTGATGCACTGCTGTCTTGTTTTGTCTTCAGAACACTTTCTCTGGCGCTGCTGGGCTTTTGAATCTGTACACAAAGGCATATGCCTTCGCCTGCCTGTCATCTGCAGTGCAGTCGGGCCCAAAAGAGTGTTATATCCTGTGTGTGTCTGTGGATTCTTGTGTGTGTGTGTGTGTGTGTGTGTGTGTGTGTGTGTGTGTGTGTGTGTGTGTGTGTGTCTGTGTGTCTGTGTGTCTGTGTGTGTGTCTGTGTGTGTGTGTGTGTGTGTGTGTGTGTGTGTGTCTGTGTGTGTGTGTGTGTGTGTGTGTGTGTGTGTCTGTGTCTGTGTCTGTGTCTGTGTGTGGATGGATGGATGGCAGATCAACCACACACTTGACAACATTGGTGCAAGAAGGTTGCACACGGTGAGTGACATCGGGTGAGACCGGGTGACACTGGGTGAGACCAGGTGAGGTGACATCGGGTGAGACCGGATGACACTGGGTGAGATCGCTGCGAGTTTGCACGTGGTTTGTAAGACTCAAGTGAGACTTCCGCCTTGCATCCCCTTGCATCTCCTTGCATTTTCCTTGCATGCTCCCCCCGTTCCACCATGGCACCATGGGAGGTGTTGGCACCATGGCACCATGGGTGGTAGAGGGCATCAGCTGCCTGTCGATTCCCCAGCTTACTCCCATACATTCCCTCACATCCCCCTACGCTCCCTTGCATCCTTTCACCCCCTTCCCTGCATGGCATCATGCCAGGTGTTGGAGCAAGTGGTGGAGAACATGAGCTTCCATGTGCCCGAGAGCGCTAGCAGCATCTCAAACCCCCATGCTCACCTTCTCCCATCGCCTTGCACCTCCTTGCATCCCATTGCATGCCCCCCATGGCGCCCTGGCAGGTGGTGGAGGACATCAGATTCCATGCGCCCGAGGAGAAGGGTTGAAGCTAGCAACATCTCAACCCCCATGCTCACCTTCTCCTAGGCATTGCATGCCCTTGCGTCCCATTGCATGTCCCACGCACCATGGCAGGTGTTGGAGAGGGTGGTGGAGGACATCAGCTTCCATGCGCCGGAGAGGAAGGGCGAGACATGCGTGGTCGATCAAGAGGTACGCTGCCTGCCTGCTTGCTTTTTGAAAGTTTTTCTTTTCTTTTCTTTTTCTTCCTTTCTTTCTTTTTTCTGTTCTTTTCTTTTCTTTCCTTTCTTTGTTTTTCCCCTTTCCTTATCTTTTCGTTTCTTCTTCTTTGTTTTGGCTTGCGTTTGCCTTTATATAATTGCTATATTACCGCCAAGGAAAATGCAGATGTAGGTCAGACAGCATCAGCTGTCCCTTCCATCCGGTTCTTAATTTTCACGCCCTGTCTCCTTGCCTCAAATCTCTTTGTCTCTCCACCCCACCCCTAATCTCTTTGACTCCGCCCATGGCCCCACTCCCCTGCTTCTCTCTCAGGATGTTCGCCGGCCGCTGGGTGACTTGCTGCAGAAGGTGGATGTCTCCAAGTTCATTCTGTAACGCTTCACACCTTATCAATAGCAAGTGGTTTGCATCACTACGACTCTACTCTACCAGTACATGTGATGTTCTTTACAGTACCAAACTAAAACGGGTCGTTTAATTTCTGGCAGGTCCTTTATAACAGGTCGTTCACTACAGTGAATAGTGTTGTTGAGATAAAGCCCAACAGGTGCAACACAGCACCGGAAACAATTTAACAGGTATAAGTCAAAATACCGATACCATACCGCTGAGAGGACGCAACTTGGGTCACTTGAGTCAATGAAAATGATACGGTACTACTGGAAGATAAGTTGACCTGCCATAACAAACACAGATCATCCCTCCCTATCTCTTCCTGTATCATGTGTACTTAGTTGTAGGTGAAGTTTCAGCATAACACAACATGTAGGTATCCTTAGCAATCATACATCACAGTACAGATTACCACTTATTACCAGTCTGACCCCACGGACATGTACAGACAGCACGAGACCTGAACTACAGCAAGAAGCAATGATGCATGGTTCAGTGGGCATGCATAGAAAGTAATACTGCTAGTACACATGTGAGAAAAATTGCTGCTGCTGCTGCTGCTGCTGATGTGGCTTTCCCCATCCCGTAACCCTATCACCTCGCACTTCATCATCCCTTTCCCCGTCACCCCCAGCCGCCCAACCCCACCCTCCATTTCCTCTGCACTATCTGCCCCACCCCCTCATCTGCGCTTGGCCTGTTTGGGCCCTTTGTGCTGCGCTGCTGCGACAGCAGGGTTGCCGTGCCAGTTGCGCTTGCGCTGGTTGATGAACCAGTTGTTCACCTGCTTCAGCTCAAGACCAGTCTGTGCCATGAGGCCTGCTTTCTCTTCCTCCTGCATGGATACACATGGATGGAGGGATGTGGAGGAGGGAGAGATGCAGAGTTAGGTGGGTGTGAGAATATGAGGTGAGCTTGCGCTGGTTGATGAACCAGTTGTTCACCTGCTTCAGCTCCAGACCCGTATGCGCCATGAGGCCTGCTTTTTCCTCCTCCTGCACCCATGCACACAGACAGACAGATATGGAGGGAGAGAGGGAGAGACAGACAGATGGGTGTAGGCACATGAGTTGCGCTTGCGCTGGTTGATGAACCAGTTGTTCACCTGCTTCAGCTCCAGCCCTGTCCGTGCCACGAGGCCTGCCTTCTGCTCCTCCTGCATGGACAGACGGTTGCTCATTCGGCAAGGAAGCAGGCGCAGCATGCTGACGTGGCAATCAAGCAGGGGGACGCATCGCGGTTGCTGATCTGGCAAGCAGGGAGGGGGTTGTACCGTGGGGTAGGGCCACTGGATGTGCTCGTTCCACCACGCCTTGAGCACCTGCGTGGTGTTTCCTGGAAGCTTCCCCGCACGCCTCTTGCGCATGATCTCCTCCCTCACTCCCAGCAGGCGAGCGCGGAACCCCTGAAGGCAGTTGCAAGGAGTTGAAAGCGTTGCAGGGAGTTGGAAGAAAGTTGTAGGGAGTTGGAAGGATTTGCAAGGTGTTGTGAGGCAATGGAAGTATGTTCATGGATGAAATCTGCAAGAAAATGCAACGTGTTACAAGCATGGCACAACTCTGAACCAAATTAATAGGATTCTGAAAGGCCAAGTACCAAAAGGATTAGGATCACCGTACCTCCCTGCCGTATTCTTTGAGTAAAGCCTCCTCCACCGCACTCCTGTCCTGCGGGCCCCCAACCCCCATGCCCATGCTCATGCCCATGCTCCCTGTCATGTCCATGCCCATGCCCGCACCCATCCCCATGCCCACGTTGCCATGCCCCCCCATGCTTCCATGTGCCCCCATGCTGTCATGCGTCCCCATGCTCCTATGACCCCCCATGCCCTGCATTGCCCCGAATGCCATGGTAGAGTGTTGTGGAGGAGGGAGCGGGAGGAGGGTGAGAGGCTGATTGGTTGCGTGCATGGGCTGGTTCTGCTGCTGTTGCTGCTGATGGTGGTGGTGGTGGTGATGCTGCTGCTGCTGCTGCTGCTGCTGCTGCTGCGAGTAACCCTGGTGCTGACACTGGAGCGAGCCTGACATGCCACTACACCCGCCACTGCAACCACCACCGCCACTACCACCCCCACCACCCCCACCAACCCCACCACCACCACTCCGACCACCAGCAGCAGCAGACGGGGTAAAAGGGTTAATAGCGCCATTCCACCCATGACCAAGGCTGCTTGACAGCCCATTGCCATGAACATTATACCCACATGCATGGCCATGGCCTTTGCTAGTGTAACCATAGCCATGGCTGTTGCACCCATCCTCCTCAGCCTTGCTACCCCTTCCCCCGGCCCCATCGTCCGACATGGTAGCACCAGACGCAGCAAGCTTGTCGACAGCAGCGCCACCAGCAGCAGCAACGGCGTGTTTGATCCGAGCGCATGTGGTGACGGCCTCCCTGGCATGCACTCGAATGTGCTCCTCCAGTTGCTCCTTGAACGCGCGCAGCAGCTTCACAAACTGGCCCTGAGGGTGGGGGGAGTGGGGTCGGACCGTGGGGTGAAGGAAGGAAGAGATGAGAAGGGATGAGGAAAAGGAGTGACAGCAGAGCCTTAAGAAGCGAGCTTGTCAGCAGTGGTGCCCCCAGCAGCAGCAACGGCGTGTTTGAGCCGGGCGCATGTGGTAACCGCTTCTACTGCATGCACCCGATTGTGGTCCTCCAGTTGCTCCTTGAACGCGCGCAGCAGCTTCACAAACTGGCCCTGGATTAGTTTTGAGAGTGAATGAAAGAGGGAGGGAAACGGGAAGGGGAGGGCAGGTGAGGTGGAAGATCAGGTGGGCAATTTAGGAATCGAGATGATGTTCACGTCACCTGAAAATCGAGAGAAAATAATGGAGACGTGAGCATTGGATGTGCGTCTGTCTTGAGTTGCTGAGCCGCTCTTCACTGAAGCCCATGTGCAATCAACGAGGCCTCTCACTCGTGGTACAATCACCACACTCATCGTGTCGTGCCAGACTGGATTCCACTGTGGCAGACTGATTTGTGCCGTGCCAGACTCACCATGAAGTTGTCCAGCTCAGCTTCTTCCGATTCAGACGCCAATCCCTGACTGCCACATGGCACGTTCCCATTGGCAGCAACCTTACCCCCAGCCACACCTGCTCCTCCTACTGCTGCTGCTGAGGCAGATGGAGTGGAAGCGGGAAGGCCAGCAGCTGCAGCAGCACCTGGTCTTGCAGACCCGATGGCATTACCAGAGGCATCAGAAGCACTGTGGGTGTTGACACCGGAAGAACCATGAGCAGCGGCGGCAGCAGTGGTGGTGGTGGTGGTGGTGGTGGGGGCGGAGGCGTGGAGCAAGCGAGTGTAGGTGGAGGCAACGAGGTCTGCTCGCTCCATCTGCACCTGAATCAGCGGCAGCTGGTCTAGTGGCGTTGCCACCTGGTAGATGGAGGGGGGGAAGGAGGGGGGAAAAATGTAAGAGAGTGGGTGGTGGGGGGAAGAGAAAGGAGGGCGGGATGTGCATTGGGGGGCTCAAATGCCCATCCACACTTGAATCAGTGGTGAGCTGGTATAATGGCGTCGCGTCGTCGCTACCTGGTGGAAGGGCTTTTGAGAATTCTCAAAAGCGACACTTGAATCAGTGGTGAGCTGGTATAATGGCGTCGCGTCGTCGCCACCTGGTGGAAGGGAGCGAAAGATGCGTGAGGGAAACATGAAGAGCACATAGCTGGAAGGAAGCATGCAGAACAGAAACCCGAGGAGGTGGCTGATACGAACCAGGGTGTTGAGACCTTGAAAGACAGCTAGAAGAATGCACAGCAATAAATGGAGGTGTATACCTCAAGGCACGCCACGTGGGCGTTGAGCATCTGCTTATAAAGAGGATGAGACGCAATGAGCCCCTTCCACCTGGTCTTGTTCCTCTCCCTCTCCTCCTGGCGCCTCTGCTGCTCCACTTTCCCTTCCACCTGCTGCTGCTGCTGCTGCTGCCGCCCTGTACTTGCTGCAACAGCAGTACCAGCGGTAAAGCCAGCAGCCGGACCAGCATCAACAATAGCAGTAGCAGCAGCAGCAGACAGGGGAGAAGCAGCGGCCAGGGAAGGTGCAGCTGAAGCCTCGACTACGGCCATAGGGAGTAATCCAGCAGGGAGGCATGCTGACTTTGACACTCCTTCCTCTTTCCCCTTCATCAACTCGTCTCGCCTTCCTGCGCCACCTTCCACATCACCCGCATCGGCACCTATCCTGCCACCCTTCTGGCCGCCACCGTCAATGTCACCTTTGCCACCGTCAATGTCACCTTTGCCACCATCAGTGTCACCTTTGCCACCATCACCACCCTCACACTTCATCTCCCTTTCGTCACCCTCCACCATACCCTCCCCTTCTCCCCTCCTTTCCTCCTCTTTTACAGCACTCACTCGCTCCTCCCCCTTCCTCTCCTCCTCCTCCCCTATCCTCTCCTCCTCCTCCCCTCCCTTACAACCCTTTCCCCCTTCCAACCTCAACGTCCCCTGCCCAGCCTCCCCACCATCTCCCAGGCCTGTTGCCGGGGGTGGCAAGCTCAGGCTTGGCATGTGGTCTAGGTTCGGCGCAGGCTGGTTCGGCATGGAGAGGCTCGGGGAGAGGTCGAGGGGCAGAACGCAGGGAGAGGAGTTGCTGTGTAGCATAGAGGCATCAAGCTCAGGTAAGGAGAAGAAATGGGCGAGCTCGTGGTTTAGAAGGGTGGTGGAAGGTGAGGAGTGGTGGAGATGGGCGAGTGGGTTGGAGCGCCGGTGGAGGGGAGAAGGAGGGGCGAGAGGTGAGGAGCGATGGAGGGGGGAAGGAGGGGAGAGAGGGGAGGAGTGGTGAAGAGGGGAGGGGCGATTCAGTGGGGAAGAACGGTGGAGTGGGGAGGAATGTTGAAGCGGGGAAGGTGGGGAGAAGGGAGATCGAGAGGACGGTTGAGGGGATTTAAGAAGAGGTGCAGCATGTGACTGCTGCTGCTGTTGCTGATGGTGCTGCTGATGCAGGGCATGGTGATTCAATTGATTGGTGTGACTGAAAGGAGCATTGCGATTGAACGGAGCAGCATGATGCCAAGCAGGAGAAGAGGAGGGATTAACTTGCAGAGACGTGTGATTCAAACGAAAGTGATGATTAGAGCCATGAGCTGCGTGGCTTGCTGCTTGTAGAGAATGCTGCTGCTGCTCTTGATAGCCTTGCCCGTGGGATTCCATTGGGTGGCCTGCTTTGTCTTCTTGTGCCGGCCTTGGGGTGATGAAGCCTCTGGAGAGGGCGATAGGGATGGAAAGGGGGCTGGGCGGCGGAGGGGCAGGGCGAGGGGGGAGGGCAGGCAGGGCTGTTGACATTGCTGCGGAGGGAGTGTGGGGAGGAGGAGGAAGAGAGTGGGGAGGAGGAGGAAGAGAGTGGGAAGCGGAGAGAGTAAGGGGCGAGGCGGCAGTTGGTGTGAGTGGTGCTGGGCCAGCAGTACTAGCGCCCATGGCAACCGCAGCAGCAATGACAGAAGTAGTAGCGCCAGTGGCGGCAGGAGCTGAACCAGTGGAAGCAGCAGCAGCAGCAGCAGCAGTAGAACCGAGTGGGGTGAGACTGAAGGGACGCTTCAGAGGCAGTTTGTTCTGAGAGAGGGAGGCGCAGCGGAAGGAGGGAGGAGAGGGGTGGGGAGAGGAGCCTGTTTTGTGCGATAGGAGCGGTTGCAGCTGACGCTGGAGCTCCTCACAGGTCACCACTCGCGTGCTTGCTGCTGCTGCTGCTGCTGCTGCTGGTGCTGCTGTTGCTGCTGCTGCTGCTGCTGGTGCTGGTGCTGGTGCTGCTGGTGCTGCTGGTGGTAGTGGTGCCGCTGGTGGCAGTACTGGTACCAGTGGTTGTGCTGCCGATGTTGCTGCCGATGGTGCTGTTGCAGCTGCTACTGTTGTTGCTGCTGCCGCCACTGCTTCTTCTCCTGCATGGGCCATTGCTGCCTGTGCATCCGCATTCACCTTGTTGGACACCTCTTCCCCTGCTTTCCCTGCTTCCCCTGCTTTCCCTGCTTCCCCTGCTTTCCCTGCTTGCCTTGCTTCTCCTATGTTTCTTGCGTCCCCTGTGTCCACGCACTCGCCCTTACCATGGGCTGGGGATTCGCCGGCCTGGTAACTGCTGTTACTGTTTGTCGAACGATGACTCAGCGTGCCGGCCAGCAATCTCACAGGTTCCACCCCTTGCTGACTCAGCATGCCATCCAATTTAAATCCGCTGTCATCAGTGCTGCTGCTAGACGTCCGGGTTCCGCCCTTCACCTCTCTCTCCAACTCTGGCGTACTTGCAACTACCTCCATGCCCCCATAGCCTCCTGCGTCATCTCCCACCTCCTCCACTTGCATCGCCTCAGCGCCGTCCCCCTTATAAGCTTCCTCTTTACCGCCACTGCCGTTGGTTGCACCCTTGGCAGCAGGCTGTGGTGCTGAGTCTTCCTCCATAGGCACCGCTGCCTCGTGTTGACCTTCCTTCTCACTCTTCTCATTCTCACTCTTCTCATTCTCACTCTTCTCGCTCTTCCCATTCTCAATCTTCTCATGCTCACTCTTGTCCCCCTTCTCACTCTTGTCAATCTTCTCATTCCCGCTCTCATTCCTCTCACCATCAGGCAGCCCGCAACCTGCATCAGCCCTGCCATTTTCCTGCCTCTTCTCGCTCTTATCGCTCTTCTCCTTCCCATTCTCAGACCCACACCCACGCTCGCCCTCCCAGCTGCAGCAGCTCTCCCAGTGACCATCGCCATTGCTTCCCTTCTCCCCTCCCAGTTCATCGCAGTCCGGTTTCATCTCTTCCGTTCCCATCCGTTTTGAAAGGCCAAAGCAGCCAGTCCCATTCCCAGCAGCCATGCATCCTAGCTTCCCCGTTGCAGCACCTGGAGCCATGACTGTAACACTGCCACTCACTGCACCCTTCATCTCATCGCCACACCCACACATGCACTGTATTGCACCCCTCTGTGCGACAGAGCTATCTTATTCCACACCAGACACTCCCACTCAGCGCGCAGTCTCCCGCCCGCCTCCCTTCCCGCAACTGTCCAATCCCAAGCTCGAGCGTTGCTTGAGGAAACAAGTCACGCTCGCAAGTGGGGTTAGGAGAGACTTGTTAGAGGCTCGAGTAAGGTCGCTCGGAAGTCACTTTCAGTTCTGAAAATTCCCAAGACCAGCAAAGAAGCTCTCGAAGCTCAGATGCCGTTTTCCGAGAGGAAGCGTACACGAACCGCGCTGAAAGCGCCAGGGTCGATCAATCTGCAGCAAGAATCCCAGTCTAAACTATCTCCATCAGTCAACTTAAGGAAAATTGAGGTCAGCTAGTCGCTTTCTGAGTTCGAGGTGAGTGAAGAAAATCGTCAGTTGCAAAAGGACAGGCTAGAAGGTCGGCTTGAATTGGAGGTCGCTTTCTGAGAGCACAACCACGACGGATTGAGGAGGAAATGGCGAGCTCGGTTTAGCTGAAAACACACCAACTAGCGCTGAGTTTCCCGAGCAGCCGATATTCCAAGACAGGGGAGGGTCACGAATCGTGAGAAACGTCTCATCACAGGACAGACGAGGGTCACGAATGACGGCCTGAAGTGTGGGGTCCGGACGCTCGGGGCGAATCGCGGTATTGAAAGCGATGGATCGAGACGGAGCAAAACAGTGCCATTCCGCCTCCCAGCTCCTCTGACCCCATAAGCTGGGAGGATTCCCCCAGGGGAGGTGCCTCTTCCACTCTGAATGGTTTTCCCCCCTCCCCTCCCCTCCCCTCCCCTCCCCTCCCCTCCCCTCCCCCCTGGAAGGGCCGCTTCCCTTGCCTTTCTTGCCTTCCCCGAGCAGTCGCGTTCCGGTGCAAGAAACGTGTGGCGGACGTAAGGAAGCAACCGGAACGCCGTCAGGAGGAATTTCCTCCCCGCGAGGATGCATTCCAGCTTGCGATAGGATCGAAGCCGAGTCTCTCCTTCCCCCGCGAATGGTTTTACTCCTCCCTCTCCGCGTTGCGCTGGAGCGTCTCAAGGCGGTCCGCGTCAAGATCGGTCGCACGCGCGCCGGCGCTGCGCTGGCGCTCCGTACGCTGACTTCGCGATGGTTCCGCGGGCGGATTCGCGGAAAGCGTCCAGCGCATCGCTGACTCCCCGGAGAAAAGTTGCATAAGCGGGACCCACCGACACGGGGTGGGTGGGGATCAGCGTGAGCACCGGAAATCTTGCAACCCACATCGACGTTCCACGCCATGACGTGGAACGTCACACCCAGCTCATTGCTAAGTGGCTCCCTGCTCATGAACGGCACCTCCGTGCCGAACCAGCGTGAAAGAACCTCTCCAGCTGAGTCAGCAATGTGATACAACACGGTGCAGAGTCAGCTGCGGTATACTGCAGCCCAGCGACGAGTGCCTTCCTGATGTGACGTGGCACATGGAGACCTGTCTCAGCAGGTATGCGGTAAGTTTCTGAGCAGCATCCGGGACAAGATTTTCAGCCAATCAAGGCGAAACGCGTCGTGCATTTTCGGAAAAGCTCTTGCGTGTACCGGGATCTTCCAGCCAGCCAGGTTCCCAAGAAATGACCTGTCCTCCCAGACGCGGCGCGCGAGTAAGGAAGGAGCACGGTGATTGGCTGAAGCATCTGTTCCTAGACGGTGCAGTCTAAGAAGTGACGTTCGCGGAGCTCCCGAGGCCGACTTGGAGAATACCGATTCCATTTCGCCCGCAAAACGTCTCAGATTCAAGTCCTGTCACTCGCAGTCGCTTCAAGAAAATTGCAGCGGAAATGCCGCGATCCGTTTGCACCCGTTTTTGCTCGACGAGATGGAATGGCTTTCTTAGAAGCTGTCATCAACAGACGAGCCGCGAAGAACGAGAGCTCCTTCCGTGACTGCACGACATTCCCAAAGTATGGAGAAATCTACGCCTCCCAAACATCCCGTCCGTCCTGCCAGAGATCTGTGACGATGGCGACTGCTCGTGTGAGTCGTTGTTCGCTGTTATGCTGACTTGTCAGCACGAAGTCTGTGATGGGACATTATCTGTGACAAGGCTCTAGATCTGTGACAGGGCACTCCTTGCTTATGGTTCACTACTAACACCTGTGTGAACCCACCAAAACCCCCCTCTATTCCCCTTCTTTCCCCCCGCACCCCAGCCCAAATATTGTTTCTTCGATTTCCTTCTCAACCCAGCAGCAGCCGGATTCCGTAGGTGCTGTTCGCCAGCACATCGTTTTTTAAATTGAAAACGACGGCATCAGCGTCGTGACCGCATATGGAAACGGGGGTGGAACCCTCCTCCGAGGTTTGGGCGAAATGCCGCCCGAGAAACTACGCGCGCCCAAAAGGCGAAATTTCGCAACCGCGTCGGGAAGGTCCATCCCCACCTTCCCCCCAATGGCGCGAAATTTGCACATCACTGACCCACCTGCTGCCCGCTGACAAAAAAATGCTCAACGTGGGTAAAAAACGCAAATAAAACGCGTTCGATTTCGACGGGGTTATGTTGGGGGGGGGGGGGGGGGGAAATGGGGGGTATACGAACCCCCCTGTGTCAAAATGAAGGCTTGTTCGAGGGTTCCCCTGCACAGCAATGCGTCCGCGGTGCCACCGCTGTGCCACCGCTGTGCTTCGAAAAACGCAGCATGACGATGGCATCGCAAAGGGATGGTGTTTTGCCTGGGGAGGAAGTTTCGTCCCCGCTTCCACATGCTGTCGAAACGTAAAAATCGGTGTACAAAAGTGGGCGTTCGCCAGACGCCCACTTTGTTAATTGGTTTGGACGGTTGGTGAGGCTCGGCACATTTTTCACGGGCTGACCAAGCTGACGGAGGTTAACGAACTCTAACTGACGGGATCAGGAAGGCGAGACCCACCTTCCTGATCCCGTTGTTATCCCGTCGTTTTCAGTTATATTGGTGCTGGCGAACAGCACCGTAGTCTCTGGCCTTCCTGGGCTGTCCCAACTTCGAACTCGGGACACACGAGGTAGGTGAGGAACGTGAAAACTGCCAGGTAGGACCCAGATATTTGCACTTTTGGGGGCTGCCCTGTCCCAACGTCGTAGGAAGGCGATCTGACACGCCGCGTGGGGAAGAATGGGGAACCAGGGAGTGCAGCTGGTGTGCGGGGCTTGGTACGTACGCGCTATGGGACGGAGGGTGGCAGAAGAGCGTCAGGCGGAAAGTTGCGCCGACTACCCCTTTCCGCGAGGGGCATGTCGCGGACCCAGTCCCCATGCTGTGAAAATGTACAGAAGCCGAATGATAATTGGTCGCAGCTTATGAATATTCGTGAATGCTTCGCCATAGAACGAATCTGGTACACTGTGCTCAGCTTCTCAATATTGTAACGAGGCATTCGAAAGTAGGCACATTCGGCAGCATTGCACACATGGACAGCCAGCCCACAAAGAGGAAGGTTTCCCTGGCAACATCCTGTGACAGCCAAAAGATCGTGGACTCCTGCACGTTCGTCCATGGATAATCGGTGATTTTCTGCGGGCAAGAAGGATTCTAGAATCATTTTCCCTTCAAGCCCCCGTCATTTCCTTGACGATTTGATTCTTCATTTCAACGCGCTTACAGGCTCACTGGTCCACGACTGCGCCAGCGTTATAGCCAGCCTCTCCACACCACAATCATGACTGGCAACTACCATGCCAGTGTGTAATTAGCTTTTCATGATGCTGTTGTTTAGCTGGGATATCCGCGCCCAGCTCTGGCGGAGCCGCAATCCGATGCCAACAACTGCGTTTGACGTGTGCGCATGCACTCTTTGGTGGCGAAAGGCAGACGATGATATTTCGTCAGCTATTTCGCCGTCGCCGCAACTCACAATGCCAGTGGCGATTCAATTCAAGTACAGCCACTTATGTAAGTACAGGTTGTAGAAGAGCGTTGCCAGGCTAACGCGATAATCTCCAATGGCAAGCTAACATCCCTACCATCCCACCCAGTAGCAGCAGTACGATACAGTGACGCACAGAGACACAGTCGTGTGAGGAAGACTGCGATTTGCTAAGTGATGAATGCTGGGTGGCAAACTCCTCAAATCTGAGACATCATCACTTTACAGCCCCTTCATGAGGAAAGCTGGCATGACAGGCGATGCCTGCTCACTCATCAATTGTTACTCGGTGGGATATAGAATTCGAGGTCCCTGACTGAGGACACGTTGAGACAACCAACGATCTAGTTCGTCTCAGCTCGCACAAATAGCCCGCTTTTGCAATGACGAGCATAGCATACGATCTCTCGAAGTCCAGGACGCTGCATTCCAATCCTGCTCAGTCCGTTTCTGTTTTCACCGTCGCGTACTTCAGCTAACTACTGGCAACGCATCCCCTGTCAGGGCTGTGTCGTCGGTTTTCTCGCTTAGTCGATATCATGGCCAAGAAAGTGGAACGAGAAGCCTTCCAGCCGACCACTTTCCATGTAGCAGACCTTCCCTCTCCCCCCCCGAAACGCGTATGTATCCGTAAGGCTTGGCCAAGGGCGCAACCCCTTGTCGACCTCAACGTTCTTCCACCCGAAGCGGAATCCCCGCCCATGCCGACAACCTCCGCCGCCCCGTCGCTTGGCGATCTCGGCGAAGACTTGTTACTCCATATCCTCCAGCTCGCGCAGCCCACGGCTTGGGACCTGTCTCGTCTCGCGTGCGTGAACCGCACGTTGCGAAACCTCTGTTACAACCCGGTTTTCTGGACCAAGCTTCGCATAGGCCCCGGGAGCATGCGCGCGGGAGTCGAGCAGCTCGCGTCGCGATGCGCGCATTTGGAGGAGATCCACATCGACGACCCGCGCTGCGAGCTGCACGTGCTGCACCCGATAATCATGGCGTGCGGCCCGTCGCTAAAGCGCATCGTCATCGACTGCGATCGAGATGACACGAGCCGCAACGAGGCTTCCATCTGCAGCGTTCTCTGGATAGTCAGGTGAGCAAAGTTTCTCATCCTTTTGTTTCTTGCATTCGCCTTTGTTTACGCGCGTCTCAGTTCGAATTGTTCGTGCACCACATAACAATTACAGTTATCACGTCCCGCGGGACGTACTTTTTTTCTATACAGCTCTTCTATCACATGCACTTACCTGGAATCCTTTTTGCTCTCTTCTCCCGCTGCCCCTTCCATTGTGCAGTCTTTACTGCAGTAATGTTGAAAGCGTCGAGCTTATATCGAATGGCGAAAAGGGGAACTTCAACTATCTCGAAAACAAGGCCATGTGGTACCTAACGTCGGGATTCCGTCGCGTTCGCAGTTTCGCGTGCCTGTGCCAAAACAGCCTAACGAAACAGGCGATTTACCTGATGGTTATCGCTTGGCGAGAACTCGCGTACCTGCGAATCCACTGTGGTGCACTTGCGAAAGACGACCTTATGGCCTTGCGAAAGTGTTACTCGCTGCGAGTGTTAGAGCTCATCGGAGGGAACCTTCGCCAGCTTCTTGGCGAAAGCAGCGCGGCGACAGATGCGGTCATGCACCGAGACCTGACTACCCTCGCTTTGACGAACATGCAGTGCGACGTTGACGACATCGCGAAATTATCGATGCTCCTGCCGAGCCTACAGCGGATTATTATTCAAAAGTCTTCCCTACACACCTCCGCGGGTGACGACGTCGCGACGAAGACACGAGCCGTCGCAAACCTTCGTGCATGGCTCGGGGCGCGGAAGAATATCCAGCTATTTATTAACGAGTGAAGAGCAGCATGCAACTTCTCAGGTGTATCCGCGAGCGCGCTAATGATCGGCCATAGCGCCGCGTGGTTCTGAAATACTAAGAGGCCGCGGCGACACAGACGCAGAGGGGATGAGCGACCCGCGCTGAAGTCTTTTCACGCCGAAGAAAAAGAGCCGATGGCGCAAACAACGGCTGCCGCAAGTAGCAATACTGAGCTGGATTGGCAAAAAGAACGGCAATTCTTTCGGCCAATGGGAGGCTTGACTAGTGCGGCTTGCTGGCGAGGAGGTTGGTGGGAAAAAGAAGGTTCGAGAACGAGGTTATCCTCGTTTGTAAATAATTCTTTCAGCTGTGACTCGTGTTTCTAAGAATCATTTGCTGTGGCTAAGCAAACCCTCACCTTGTCAACTTCCACCCTAACCACCTCACCTTGTGTTTCATGCAATCGAAACCTTACCTTTTCAAAGTGGATTTCATAAGAAAATGGCAAGCATACAACATTGCACTACTCTACCGTGTATTCAGTCGTCCATAGACAACACCCCCCTCTTCACCCTCAAATCACAAGGTGCCCATCGCAACACTCGGCTAAAAACACTTCTATCAGCATGCATATCCACTGCCTACACCTCCTTTGCCAGCCTGGCAGCAAGCCCCACATAGCTGGCCGGCGTCATTTGTCTCATCTGCTCCCGGGCTTCGTCGGGCACTTCACCCTCCAGGGAATCTATCAGCGCGATCAGATCTGATTGCGTCACCGATCTCCCTCTCGTTGCCTCCTTGAGGCGCTCGTAAGCATTGGGAACTCCGTAGCGCCGCATCACCTGTTTGGTTGGGAGAAGGGTGTGCGTGGGGAAGGAGGGGAGGGGGGAGGGGGAAAGGGAAGGAGGGAGTGGAAAAGGGGGAGGAGGGGGGCATAGAGAAGAATATAAATCTAGACTTATTATTGCATCCCCCGATCTCGTTGCCTCCTTGAGGCGCTCCCTCTCCCTCTCTCTCCCTCTCCCTCTCTCTCCCTCTCCCTCTCTCCTTCTCCCTCTCTCCCCTCATCCCCTTCCAAATTTCCCCCACCACTCACCGTCTGAATGGGCTCTGCCAGCACCTCCCACGAGTCGTTAAAGTCTGCATCAATCCTCACAGCACCTACCTGTAACCTCATACATACACCCCTTTCCATCCCTCCCCACCACTCACCGTCTGAATGGGCTCCGCCAGCACCTCCCACGAGTTGTTCAAGTCGGCTTCAATCCTGGCAGCATCCAAATCAACCTTGGAGAGTCCCTTGGCCGTGCTGCTGTAGGCGATGATGGAATGCGCGATGCCCACCCCCAGGTTGCGCAGAACAGTTGAATCCGTCAGGTCCCTCTGGAAAACGAGGTGCAATAAATGGGGCGAAGTGTGGCGGGGGGGGGGGGGGGGGGGGTGGGGGTATGGAGCAAGGAGTGGGGTACGGGGAGGGCAGGCAGGTGTGAATGAGCGGAGAAGAGAAGAGGGGAGGACGAGAATAGGCGTGGGAGTTTTAAGTTTAGCCCCCACACCTACAGCAGCACGGCCAAGAAGCGCGAAATGGGCAGCTAGGCCGAGAGGTGGCCCATGATGGCGTTGCCAATCCCGAGGTTGCCCCCATTGCCAGCATGACCAGTACCGCACTCAACACCTGCCAACCCCTCACCTACTCGCACCTCCCCCTCTCACCTGCCAGCGTGAGATGGGCAGCTTGGCAGAGAGGTGCCCCATGATGGCGTTGGCAATCCCGAGGTTGCCCTCGCTGCCAGCATGGCCAGTACCGCATTCAACACCTGCCAACCCTCACCCGCGTCCCTCTCACCTGCCAGCGCGAAATCGGCAGCTTGGCAGAGAGGTGACCCATGATGGCGTTGGCAATCCCGAGGTTGCCCTCGCTGTTCTCAAAGTCGATGGGGTTCACCTTGTGCGGCATGGTGGACGAGCCTATCTCGCCCTTCACAGGGCGCTGCACACACACACACACACACGTACAGATGTGCAAGGGGGAACAGGAGAGGAGAGAGGCGGGAAAGGGGAAGTGTGTGGCATGGGATGGAAATGAAAGGTTCCTCTTCACTGTTGCGAAAGTCGGTCGGGCCCACTTTTGAGGCGCCTCATTTTTTTTGAGTTTTGCGGCGCCTCAAAAGTCAGTCGGCTTCACCCACCTTGTGAGTCACTTTTGAGAATTCTCAACGGTGGGGGATGATGAACGAGCCTATCTCGCCCTCACAGGGTGCTGGTGGGAAATGCAAGGGGAAGCGGGCGGAGGAGGGAAGGTGGGAGACGGAGATGTACCCCCCATATGTCCCGATCAAAGTCGATGAGAATGGTGTTGAAGCGGCACACGGCGTCAAACAGCTCTGCCACAGAGTCATGCGGCAGGCCAGCCCTTGCACACAACATCAGCCCCCCTCAGCACCCCCTACCCTCCCACGCACCTGGCGGAAGTAGCCCAGGGAGATATACCCCCACATGTCGCGGTCGACATCCATGAGAATGGTGTTGAAGCGGCACACAGCGTCAAACAGCTCTGCCACATAGTCATGCGGCTCGATCTGCAGATCCGGCCCTATCATACCCACCAGCTCCCCCTCCCACCCACCTGTCGGAAATAGCCGAGGGAGATATATCCCCACATGTCGCGGTCGAGATCGATCAAAATGGTGTTGAAGCGGCACACGGCATCAAACAGCTCTGCCACGTAGTCATGCGGCTCGATCTGCGTCACATACGGGTTCAGCCGTAACCCTAATCGCGTTACAAACTCCTCTGATACAGCCGACCAATCAGCGTCCGGGTATGCGGCAACGTGGGCGTTGTAGTTGCCGACCGCGCCGGCCATTTTCCCGAGAATCTGGACGGCGGAGATTTGATCTCGCTGGGACTGCAGCCGGGCGGCGAAGACCGCCAGCTCCTTGCCGACCGTTGTGGGGGAGGCGGTCTGGAGGAAAAGGACAAAAGCGGGACACGAGCAAAACAGGGAGAATTGCATGCTGGGGTATCACCAATGTAGGGCGATGAGAGATTGCTGTTTGCTGATTGCTGTTCTCTGATTGCTGATTGCTGATTGCTGTTTGCTGATTGCTGCTGTTTGCTGATTGCTGTTCTCTGATTGCTGATTGCTGATTGCTGTTTGCTGATTGCTGTTTGCTGATTGCTGTTCTCTGATTGCTGACTGCTGATTGCGGGTTGCTGTGTGCCTCCCACTATCACTTACCAGCCAACCTGCTTGCCTGCCTGTCCTCACCTGTCTGTGGGTGCGTGACAGCATGGGCTGATCCGCATGCGTGTGTGCCATACGCTTCAACGTTCCAGTGAGCCCATCCATGGCTGGAAGCACCTCTTGCTGCACGGCGGCTGCCTGCCTGCTGCTTGCTGTGGGCATCATGCTCTCTCTCTCATCCCTCTGAGCTGAGCGTGCCGATGAGCCCATCCATGGTGACTTTTGAGTCGACTCAAAAGTCACCTCGTTACAATTGTGCGCCATCCCTCTGAGCGTGCCGATGAGCCCATCCATGGCAGGCAGCACGGCACCGCATCCTTCACGGCTGCCTGCTGCTGAGACTGGAGTCTCCACCTTCCTGCTAGCCTGTACTGCTTCACCTGCCCACATTATATTATCTGCCCTCACCTGCCCATGGGTGGGTGCGTGACAGCATGAGTTGGTCTGCATATGTGTGCGCCATCCCTTTGAGCGTGCCAGTGAGTCCATCCATGGCTGGCAGCACCTCCTCCTTCACGCCTGCCTGCTCCCGTGTCTGGCACTTGCACGTACCTACTTGCTAGTCTGTGTGTGTGTGTGCTCACCTGCCCGTGAGTACGGGAAAGCATGGGCTGGTCCGCGTATGTGTGTGCCATGCTCTTGAGCATGCCGATGAGCCCATCCATGGCGGGGAGCACCTCGTCCTTCACGGCGGCGGACAGCATGAGGCCGTGTGACAGGTTGTTGATGTCCTCTGACGTGCACGCAAAGTGGAAAAATTCCAGGATCTGGTTGTGGTGTGGGGGGGAAAAGGGGGAAGGGGGAGAGAGGAAGCGGATAAGGGACAGCATGAGGCCGTGTGAGAGGTTGTTGATGTCCTCTGACGTGCACGCGAAGTGGAAAAAATCAAGAACCTACTAGCGAGAGAGAGAGAAAGCGCGTTGAGGTGGACGAGAAGGGAGTGATGGAGGAGAGAGAGTAGAGCAAGCGCAGAGGAGGGGAAGGGAGGCATGAAGGGGACGGGATGTGAATTGGAGGTTGATGCTTTCAGAGCGTGGATATCAGTGCAAGCTACTGCAATGCACCGCACCCCTGCATCCCCCCCTTTCCCCCACCAAGCAAAATTGTTAATCCACAAAACGCAGTGCAGTGCAGTGCAGTGCAGTGCAGCGCAGTGCAGTGCAGTGCAGTGCAGTGCAGTGCAGTGCAGTGCAGTGCAGTGAAGTCCCCAGGTTTGAGACGTCTCAAAAGCAGTCCCTGAACGCAGTGCAGTCCCCACCGCATGCACACACCACCGCATCACTGCCTGCCTACTCACTCACCGGGCTGATCTCTGGGTGGTCCTGGAAGCGGGCTTTAAGGAAGTACTCCACCGCCTTCACATCGTGGTTGGTTGTCGCCTCCACCTGCTTCACCTCCCGCGCGTCCGCCTCACTGAACCCTGCAGCACCGCACAGCACCCCACCACAGCGCAACTCCCAAGTCTATCAATCAAATGTGAGCCGTTGGAAGAAATTTTAGCAAGTCTCAAGTCTCAAACAGAAAGCACATTGAGTAACTGTTCCTCACCTCCTTCCCTCCCACTCCCCTCTCGCCCGCCCACCTCCCACTCCCCTTTTGAGGCGCCTCAAAAGTCGCCCACCTCCCACTCCCCTTTCCTTGACTGCTCCACCCACCAGCCACATTAGCCTTTAAGTCAGCATGCGCCTGGGGGAGGGAGAGGAGAGAGGTGGCACCTCCACCACCAACCAACCCCTCCACCACCAACCAACCCCTCCACGTTCCCCACCAACCAGCTGCTCCTTGTTTCCCTCTCTCCCTCGCCCCGTTGCCTCACTCGCCTTCCCTCTCCCCACCCCACCCCACCCCACCCCCCTCTCACGACAGCATCCAAGTCAGCATGCGCCTGGGGGGAGACAGGCGCCACTTCCACCACCACCACCTCCCTCTCTTTACTCCCCTCTCTCCCTACCTCCCTGCCACCTCCACCACCTGCCTATCCTTACTACTTCCTCTCCTTCCTCCTCCGGGCCCCTACCTACCTGCCACTGCCCTCCCCGTTCGCCTCTCCCCACCCACCTGTTACAACAGCGTCCAGATCAGCATGGGCCTGGGGGGAGAGCGGCGGCACCTCCACCACCTCTGGCATGCGCGACAGCTGCTGCAGCCACCGCACCTGGTTAGTGGAAGAGGGGGGGCGGGCGGAGGACGGGGGAAGAGGGAAGGGGGGTTGAGGGAAGGGGGGTTGAGGGTTTAGGGAAGAAAGAGGGGAGGAGAAGGGGCGGGGGGAGTGGGCGGAGGCCGCGGAAGTGGGGAAGAGCCTCAGTTTGCTATAATAGCATCAGCAATGCGTGCCAGTCTCATCCTGCCCCTCGCTACTATCACACGTCGCTACTATCACACGTCGCTACTATCACACGTCGCTACTATCACACGTCGCTACTATCACACATCGCTACTATCACACGTCGCTACTACCACACGTCGCTACTATTACACGTCGCTACTATCACGCACCTCCACAAGCACGCGGAATCGAATCAGACCGAACTCGCTGAAGATGCGGCGGAGCCGCTGCAGCGCGGACAGCCGCCCGTAGCGCCCGTCGACGGGGGAGATCGCCGTCAGATGCGACACGGGGAGCGGCTCCTCCTTCTCCGCGCCCGCCTGCTGCGCGCGCGACTCCGCGGATTGCGACACGGCGGAGGGCGGCGCGGCATTGCGCGCTTGGCGGGGGTTCTCCCCGTGGCCGAGAGCGCTGGCGGTGGGAGTGACTGTAACGCGCGTGCGCGACGGGAGCACAGGGCGTGACGCCGACCGGAATGTGACTGTATCACAGGCGCGAATATAGGAACGAAGGGGGATCGGGCTCGTGAGTAGCTGCCGGGAAGAAAGAGCCTCCATTGTCGCGAGGTTCTTATAATGGGGTAAGGGATTGAGGGGAAAGGGAAGGGAAGGGAAGGGTTCTGACACTGCCACCCTTGTCGATCACGAAATGGAAAATGTGAAACACAGGAAGTGGTTTTCATTTTTCTGGATGTGACAGCTTGTACCGCGTATGTCGGAACATCATACATAACCTGGATTGGATGCAATCCCTTCCAAACATAATTGGTCGGTTAAAGTAGAATTGCAACGAAACTCGTAGTGCATCATAACGCGTACAGTTTACGCTGGCGTGGCCGCCTGAGAACGGTTTTTCGGAGCTGTCGTGGCACCACTCGATCCCTTCATCTCGCCACGCGCTACCCAATCAACGCGGACCAATTCGTTTGGCGCGTCTGTTAGATTTCCCCAACCCAACTGAATTTTTCATTGCAGCTCGTGCCGCGTAAAAAGGCGCGCATTCTACAACAGCGCTCGGCTAATAGTTCACACACTACTACAGTAGCGTGAAGATCTCTATTACATTTTGTTTCCCCTTCCCGCTGAGATACGACTCAGCCACGAGTAGTTTCTAATTCTCCAAGCTCGTATGGCCGCGGCCGTCTCCTCCGCTTCCACCGCGCAACTCCAACTCGCGCGCGCAGCCGCCGCTGCGCGAATTTCTTTGCCGGCCGCGACCGTCGCATGCCGCCCAGCAGTCGCGGCGCTTTTTCCCGCGAAAAGTCCTGCGCTCCGCCGAGCCGCGACAGTGCCGACTTCCTCTATAAACGTTACCACAGCCGTCGTCTCTCGCGATCCGGCTCCTCTGCGGCTCGCTGCGACTGGTTCTAGTTCCACTACCACGCGCTCCGACGGTAGTAGTAGCTCTTCCAATGTAACCAATTTACTAGCTGCGGCGCGCTGTGTCGCGGCGCCGTCCTTCTCAGTGCGCTCCGCTCCTGCAGGCTCCACTGGAAGGCGGCTCCACCGTTTCAGCAGAGCGGCGGCCCAAGGTCAGTGACTTGCCTGTGACGTCGAGTCGTCACTCTCACCCGCCGCTAGCGCCGCTTACCACTTCCTCACTCCCCTCTAACTCTGCCATTGCCCCCCTCCTACCCTCCCCATTCCCCCTCTCCTTCCCCATTTCCCCACGCTCCCCCTTTCCCATTCTCTCCCTCCCATTTTTCATTTTCTCCCCCTCCCCCATTTCCCCACTCCCCGCCCTCTCCCCCTCCCCCGTTTCCCCTTAACCCCCTCTCATTTCCTGCCGCCGCCGCCCTCAGGAAGCCCGGTGCAAGCGGCGACGGTGGAGGAATCAGAGGACGACACGTGGCAGCTGAAGCTGCTGTACGACGGCGACTGCCCCATCTGCATGCGAGAGGTGCGCGCGAGGGCGGATGGGGGGAGGGGGGGGAGGATGCGCGCATAGGATGAGGGGGAATGCGCGCAAGGCGGATGAGGGAAGAGGGTGAGGGTGGCGGATGGCAAATGGGGGTTGAAGGTGGGGAATGTGGGGGAGATGAGTGGAAGAGGGGGGATGGGGTATGAATGGGTGTGAATGGGTGTGAATGGGTGTGAATGGGTGGTGGCAGAAACACATGACAGGGAGTCCCATGTGTGTTTTCACTCTTCGCGGCCCCCACCCTCCCCCCCTCTACCCCCCCTTCCTCTGGTGGACTTTCTACAGTGTCGCAATAAAGAGTTTGGCACGCTTAAGTTTGTGGACATAGCAGCGAGTGACACTCGGACCCACCCCCCTGCCCCTCCCCCCTGCCCTTCCCTCTCTGCGCCTCCCCGCACTCTCCCCAGGTGGACTTTCTGCAGGGTCGCAATAAAGAGTTTGGCACGCTCAAGTTTGTGGACATAGCTGCGAGTGACTATAGCGCGGATGAGCATGCAGGCGTGGCATATGAGGCGGCTATGGGGGAGATTCACGGGATACGGCGGGACGGCACCATAGTCACTGGCGTGGAGGTGGGTGCAAATGGGTGCAGATGGGTGCGGGGTGCAAGTGGGTACCGGGGCACAGCAGACGCATGAGGTG